>JACXIV010000090.1:674301-809903 GCA_014737475.1 Bombus confusus
TTTTTTTTTTTTTTATTTGTTTATTAAAATTACAATCAATTCTCACATTGAGAATTTTCAGTAACTATGCGGTATATGTCAATGTAAATATGTAAAATTTCTTTTTATCTACGAAGGATATTCCGGAAAATAATGAAATAAAAAATAGAAGAGAATGCATAAATATTTATCAATGAAAAACGATATCTTTCTTATCCGTGAAACGCACTGTCACGCGGTATATGTCAATGTAAATGTGTAAAATTCCTTTTTATCTACGAAGGATATTCCGGAAAATAATGAAATAAAAAATAGAAGAGAATGCATAAATATTTATCAATGAAAAACGATATCTTTCTTATCCGTGAAACGCACTGTCATGCGGTATATGTCAATGTAAATGTATAAAATTCCTTTTTATCTACGAAGGATATTCCGGAAAATAATGAAATAAAAAATAGAAGAGAATGCATAAATATTTATCAATGAAAAACGATATCTTTCTTATCCGTGAAACGCACTGTCACGCGGTATATGTCAATGTAAATGTATAAAATTTCTTTTTATCTACGAAAGATATTCCGGAAAATAATAAAATAAAAAATAGAAGAGAATGCACAAATATTTATCAATGAAAAACGATATCTTTCTTATCCGTGGAACGCACTGTCGTAAATCTATATTTCTCTAAAACATTACGAATCGGTCAGTTTGACCACTCTGGTAGTTCTAATGTTAAAATTCAAACTGAGCAAATATTTTCTCGAGTTAACGCGTACCTTATTTTGATTGCAGCCGAAATGTGGTTTGGAATCGTGTTTGCAGTGGTCGTAGAAATAGTTCCTCTGCACCTCAGGTCAACTACTATTGGTGCCTTTTTGTTCGTGATGAACAATATCGGTGGAAATTTGCCAATACTGGTCGAACCAACCAGAATGGCCATCGGATTTCGAGAATCTCTTTATATTTATTATGCCGGCTTCTATGGTATTAGTAAGTATTTCGCATTAATTTTTAAGTATCGTTTTATACGTATCATTTTATTAATTTATAATCAATTACCTCGTGATCCATTTTTTATCCTTATTTGTATTCTCCAATTGATTTATTTGCATGCACATTTCACACACCGCAAGTCGTACTTTGTAATACGGATATCAAAAAATAAGACGAAAATCAAAAGTAACAAAATTCCATTGGAGATCTCGTTTTTTAACAGGACAGGAGTATGCAATTGGCAAAAAAAATTCTACGTACGAATATAAATAGCAAAAGTAGAATAAATATCTTCCCTTTAAAGTTCCATTTTTTGAGGAAATTAAATTTGAAAATACATTATGAATATTAGATTAATTTTTAACTACTTACGTACAAATACCAATTTTTAAAAAACAGAGCCTCCAACACAATTTTATTTCTTTGATTGTCACCTTATTTTCAACTATAGAGTCTCTTTGATCGCAAATTACGATGCATGCGTGCAACGTATATTTTCACGGTTAAGTTTCAAATTATGCGAAATAATATTCTTAGCGTGTAGTTGATTAATGTTTAATACTTGAATTATTAGATTATTATTGTATATTATTATTAACATCTAGGTTCTATTATGTTCTTCCTAACCATGTTCTTGATGGACGGAGCCAATAAAGAACAATCGAAAACGGAAATTAGTAGGAAACCAGAATTTGGATACGACAATAATACGTTCACTAACGACGAAGGACGAGTACCAACTTTAGAACTTCCTCGATTATATCCACCGCCACCACATCGATTCGAAAATTCTAGGTTATAGAAGATCATAAGTTCAGAACTATCGAAGATTCGTTGTAAATACATAATATCAGGATTGAAATACAAAACTATTTTAAATGTATTCATGTAAGAAGCCACGTTTCACGAAATGTAATATCGTCTACATCGATCGATTCGTTTTAACGCGTAGATTACAAAAATACCAGTTATTCCGCGAAAAGTTGTAATTACTGAAATATCTCACTGCGAAAGTCACCATATTGTAATTCGATTTTTTAATGCAGACAATATCGATTTCATTTTAAGCAATGATATATCGTTTAACGCATTAATCGATTTCTAATCGTTATTATCGAGAAAAGATAGAAAAGGGAAGGGAATGGCATAACAAGTAGAAAAGTAAAGTGTCTTAATTTAAGATTCTCAAGTTTGTATAAAACATTGCGGGTAATTTGGGCCGAACTCCACAGTTCCCATTTCACCCTACCGTGTCACACTGTCCCATTCAATCGTCCTTCCATTTAAAAAGTTGAAAATCATCTTCGTTTGTCGAGAAATATTGTTGACCTGTGTTTATCGAGGTTCACCCTTATGGAAAACATGCTTTTATGCGTTTCGCCCTTACTGCTCAAAATAACTCATATGTATGCTATATTTACACTACCGAATAGAGAAGAATAGATATAAGAATGTAAAGACCAAACTCCTCAAGATCCGAAAAGCCAAATGAAGTATCAATAAACAAATAAATAGACAAGCAATGGGAGTAATTAATAAAATTATTTATTTTAACTAATAAGATTTTTAAGTGTTAAAATTTTTTCATTGTTTATTCTTCCAATAAAATTATCTCTGTAGGGTAATTTTAATATTTTTATATACTACGTATCAAAATAAATCGATTAATTAATATATAACATAATATGTATTTCGCGAAACGTGGCTTTACTAGCGATGTGTCGAACTTCGACTTTCATGACAGCTATTTAGATACGTATGACGTTTTGTTTCTTCTTTCGTCGCGAAAAGTATGACAATGGGATAATTGATTTCAAATAATCAAGTTTAATAATTAAATCGAAATTAGATCTCGACAGATTAAATTATATAAAATTACAATGTTTGTTCTCATTAAAGAATCTTTTTAAACGAACGAAATTAAAATGTCCTCTTGATTAAAAAATTCAATTCTTGATTGATGTTAAAAAATTGTGAATTCTATGTCTTTTTAATAAATTTCTAGTTAACTTCCTAGATCCTGTAAATATTATAATAAAATAATGTTCTGTCTAGCATCATTAATTACGGTGAGTATGATAAGGTTAACGATTAAGTCAACAGAAACGTTATTTGCCCACAGCAAAACAACTTCTAGAAATAATATTAATATACATACGCTACTGGATTAAGATAATTATAACTAAGAACGTCAATAACTTTTCATTGATTAGTTGAAAGATAACAATCCATTATAATATAAATGGAAATTTGAATAAATCGTTGAATTCAACAATTACAAGAATACGAATACTTTTGTTATTGCAAATTACTCGAAAATCGCTCGTAATCAAATTTAGTTTACGACAAATTGCTCAGATTGACTCGAATAACTTTACCTTATTCAATGGGGAGATGTAAGTACTTTTACAGTTCATACTTGATCAAAATAATAAGTCCAGAGAATAATTTTTATTTTTCACTGTATTTTAAAAACAGCCTATTGAATATACATACATGTATTTACGCGTCTTGACAGATATATAAAAATACATATTTCGAAAACATACACACGTTGCACCAACTGTGTAACACACGATACACAACAGATATACTTATACCAGGATTCATCATCAAATCACTTCTTTTATGTACAGATTATTTAATATAAATAAAAAATTATCCTTTATTTGTAATGTACAAAATAGCTGAGAAACTATCCTCGATTACTTCAAGGCTTGAAAAACTTGTCATGAAATATTATTGTTGCGTGTGTTGAAGGTGTGTAAATTACATATTTACATATGTACACGTTACTGGCGAAAATACTTCGAAATTTGAAAACCACAAGGGAAAAACATACTAAGTCACGCTTTCATTTTAAATTCAATATGCTGTTAACCAAACGCATGTTACCAAACAAATCCATATTTATCTTGTGGATATTTATACATTTATATGAAAATGATACAATACAAAATAGACAAAATATGCAGAAATATATAACACCCAAAGTAAAGCGCTCGTTATGACATTTAGTGGATAGAACAATTTTCTATTTAATTTCCATGTCCTCGGTTGAATTCATAAAAATCCGCACTCTACATATTATATACCTAAAACTAATTATATAATCAAACTTCGATAGCTCGAACTTCTATAATTCAAAAATCTTCATAAAATAGATAAAAATGGGATCTATAAGTAAAAATTTGTTTACAACTCGAAATAATAGATATATACGTATTTACATCTTATAATGAAATACCGTAACCTAATCAACCTACCAATACCTGCGCGCGCCCCGCAAATGCAACCTATATAAGTTAAACTGCTATTCATTTTTCTAAATTACAAATAAATAATCCATTTCTGAAAGATGAATTCGTTTTTTTTCGAGCCTCTACAATTCGAAAAATATTAATCGAAGCATTTGTAAACCGTTTTTGCTCGTTAAATTTCTCTTAAATTTCTCGAAAAATACGATTCGACATAGTCTCCATAGGTCGAAGATTTTAGCTTTTCCCTTGAAATTCGAGTTCCTGAAGTTCGATTGTATTAAAATATTTCTAGTTACTCTATAAGTGACATTCAAATTATGCATTTATAGGAAACTTGAAAGTGCAAAATACACAGAAATAAAATATCCAAAACATAGTATAATTATAGTACTTGAAAATCAAAACGAATGTCTACCTAGATTCCATTTTCTAAATCGAATTTGCGAAAGTATGTGTCATGGACATAAGTGTCAGCAATTTAAAAATCACGAAATCAACAAAAATGAATTTGCCATATATTTCCTATGTGATCTTCGTTTATATCGGTAATAAACATATATAATTTATTCAAGTGTTGCATACTGTATTATCACTGAATAGTTCTGTAATAACAAAACATGTTACAGTGAACGTTTTATGTGAAGTGTCATTAGATACACAAGAGATGTAAAAAGTGTCTTGTGTATAGCACTTCATCATGACAACTTCCTTATTGTATGTCTGTGAAACGATTCAATCATATGATCTGTGTTATGAGATATAGTAGAGACCACAAGTATTATACTGGCAATGAGATTTAAGGAGAGAAAATTGAAAAATTCAGAAATGTATAGAGTAAATATAATGTACAAGTATACAGAAAACATAAAAGATAGAGTATTTACAATAATATTTAGTGAATGAAATAAATTCCATCATAAAAATATGAATTTGCATAAGAATATGATTGCATAAATATAATTTTCAGTCTAGTCAGAACTTTCCATGTATCTGCGGATCTCTATTTAATAATCAAAACATTCAATTTCAACAATTTCACCACTCCTGAACGATTTAAATTTTAATTTCATTGATTAACCAATTTAGGTTAATAAATTCGATGAATAAAAATATAGAACCCTTACCAATACAAATTTAAATATCATTAATAGTATGTGGTAATTAAAAAATAATTAATTATTGTACTATATAGTTAATAGCTATGGTCTCTGCTATACATGTGGAGTGTATATGTGATGTATATACATATGTATAATTATGATTGTGAACAGAACAACGCATATAACTCCTGATATTTTACAGATATTATGGCGCAAAATATGGATATCATCACTTGAACAAACATAAGAATCTATATACCTTCTGTACAGGTAAAGCCTCGTTGACAGTGTTATTAATTTAATCCTATAAATTACACAATCCAATGTTACATAAACATGAAATATCTTATATATATGTATGTATACGTATATACATACTTAGATAATACTAATGACATCTTATTGAAAAAGTAGTGTGAATAATTAGTGGAACAAACATAATGTTATGTCTTACACATATTCGTCTCTGTGTATTAAAGGAATCATATATAACTGACAAGTATGATTTTGTTTATACTGACTAATTCATGCTTTTTATCTTATAACTGGCTTATTATTATTTATAGGCTCGTTACAGGAATTAGGAATTAGTCGTTTGTTATACTGCAGAATCGTTCTTCAATTTGTTTTCCTCCAAATTAAATTGTTAAGTTCAATTTATCCGGACATTTAACTTTTAGAAAAATACAATCAGTCACAAAAGTTCTCACACGCTCTAAGAACAAAGTTGTATATTTAATATAGTATCATTTTTAAATCTAATATATTATTAAGATGTATTAAATATATTTTGTTTTTATTAATTTAATTAAGTATTTTTATTCCAATAAAATTCCATCAAAATTTGTATCTCTTATATGAAAAGATTAATTGAGAACTATTTTAAAGGTAATGTGATCCCCACAAAATATTAACATAATCTATAATTTACAAAATCCTATTTTACATGTTAATAAATAAATATGATACTATATGTGAATATATAGAACTATAAAATGCAAGTGTTAATATAAATCATATAAGTCATATTCATAAATAAGAATGTGATGAAGATGTGACTTATTTTAATAAAATCTAGTCTTTTTATAGAGCATACAAAGAATTTTGTAACTGACTGTATATCATTTTCCTGCTTAATTGTTTTAACATGTACTTATGTATGCTTGTTGATTTCATTTGCCGAATTTTCATGTTGATTCTTTTAAATACTAATTGTGCATGATCTGTATTCATTTGTAGATGTTTCATCCTAATATTCCTATCACCAGTTATCTTCTAATTTTGAAAGAAATGTTTAATGATATTGATTACATCTATAGAATGACTATATAATTTAATTTCCTTTTCTAAATAGAATAATAAATTTCTTTTGTTTTCACTTATAATTCTCTTACAAATTTTACTAAACTTTTACGTTTTATGTACAAAAATAATTTACAGTTATTTATAGTTAACAGATAGGGGAATTACAAGCATGTGTTAGTTTCGTAAAGATTTGACAAGTAGATACAATGTTAAAAACATTTCTCTATTATTCGGCCATTTGCACAGATCTGAATTTAAATTATATTTTACATTTAATTTTACTTTTCATTGAAGGAAAATATTTTCTAAAAACAAAAAAGTTAGAATTTTTCATTTTATATAAAGTTAGTTATTTTAAATCTTTCTGAAGAATTAAATATATCTGAGAAGATATTTGTTAGTATAATTAAAATAACATTTATTTTACGATCTTTCTTCTAGAAAAATATTTTCTGCGGATGAAAGCATGAATTCAGTTTTTCTTTCTTTCTTGTAATAAATTGTAGACTTTAACCATTATCTTGTTCAAACTTCATTTACAACAAAGAGTATTGAATATATATTTTTGTAATGTTTGTAGTTTTAGATAATATATTTTTATAGTTTTGAGTCAAATGGTTGTAATGACTGCAGTTTATATCTTGTTTAAAAATTGAAGTTATTTCTGCATAGTATATCAACAACCACTACATATAGACAGAACATTGTTTATTTAAAAAAAAATGCTAAACAGACATCCGTCTTGAAATAAAATCTCAATACATCTCAATCTCCTTCAAGATCAATCCTTAACTACAGACTCTCGGGTAAATTACTTGAGAACTCAATCTCTATACTATTAGAATTTAGTATAGTTATTGTTTTTAATGACATATATATTTTTAAGTATTGGAGATATTCAACTAGTAATGTTTTCAAAGTTCTCTATCAAATTGTAAAAACTCAAGCTTTTTCCAGAGATGAACGATCTGTAGTTAAAGATTTCTTTCTTTTCCAACTTATTATTATTATTAAAATATTTGTAGCTCTATTTCTCTAAATCACTTGACCATTTCTTCAAATCAGTCGATATAACCGATTCTACTCGTTCACTCAGAATCTATCAACATTTCATCTAAAACCAACTGAAACACCTGCACACAATTAATTGCGCATTAAGTACTTCACAAAAACCATCGGCCAATATAAAAAGAAGCCCATGAAGATTATTAATGTCAGGAACGTCATGGATCTCAACATTCCTCCGTCGAAGTGGTAGAGATCTGAGTACTGGCTCCACTAGAGAAGCTACTCCTGCAAGTTTCCACAGCCAGCGCAGTGTCTGGTACTTGGACAAATTGAACCTTCTCCTTGGGCCATCGATTCTTCCCATACATGCAACTGAATATATTATACTTATGATCCATCTCAAAGTGACTGAGATTACTACTGTGTCTCCTCCTCAGCACCTTTTTAGCCATTAAGCTTCTATTATTCTTATAAGATAATTCTCTCCTGAAGCAGAAGAACCTTCTTAGCTCGCGTTTCACTCTTTTTGACCTATAACCGAACAACAGTGGGCTGATATACGCAGCCAAGATCAAGAGGCTGGAGGCCAACACGTCGTATTTATGGGGCAAATGTTGGTCAGTAGATCGAGGTAGATTCTTCATGACCAGTAATATCACGTACGGCGACCAGCAGATCAGACCCATCACGATCACCAGAGCACTTATTCGCGCTGCCCTCGTCTCCTCTCTGTGCCTAAATATAGAACCATTGCTTATCCTGTCCTTTAGAGAGTGTATGTAGCTCGAGGTGCTCCTCACGCTCGAAACACGATGCAGGTTGTCGTTCTTGCTTGGCGCTGGGGTTATTGTCACTATTGGCGTTAGCAAACACGATGACGATTCTGTAACGCTGCTACTGTTAGTCTTTTCAGTCTTGTTACTATTTTCATATGCTTGAGATAGAGAAGCGTCTTTATTCAAGAACGACGATAACCTACGGTTGGACCTCACTTCTGAAAGACTCGCTGATAATTCAGAGTCTCCTTGACTCAATATTTGGTTCTTCAACTCGACTTCGACTTGTACCAAATGTTCTTCTTTTTGATCATTGTTAATATCGTTCTGTTTGGTTTCATTACTTTCTTCTTTGATGGTTTCAGAGACTTGTAGTGATTCTTGGAATAAATTTGAAGAATAGTTACAGAGAGGTGAGAATTTTTTATTGAAGCAGTCAAAGTGAGATTCTTCCTCAGAATCACTGCTCTCGTCAATGAAACTTTTTGAGATCCAATTATTCACCTGTTCGTGCTCTTTTAGATCTCTAGACGATTCTTTCGTTTCTTCGTATCGAAAATTTTGCAAATCTTGCTTTTGCAAATCCTGACACTTACTCTCTCTAGCATCTTTCTCCATTACCGAATTGCAATTACTTAAATTGTCATTAACATAATTTTCTTCATTTGTAGATTGAGAGATTTCAACTCTCTGTGGACCAACCGTAAAAACAATTCCAGAAGACTTTTTATCCTCTGCTTCTTCAGGTGGAGAAGATGCAACCATATCTATAGAAGAAGCAAAAGATCGCCTTCTAGACAACTGACCAGTGGGTTGCATAGTCTCGCTGGTCTCATCAATCGAAGACAAACTTGATATCTTAGGTAACTTTCTAAAATCCTCTATAGTATCCGCTTGAAGACGTTGGATCCTCAAAGGACCATTCTGCTCTTCGGTAAAGCTTGCCGAAGATAATATAGGCCTAGAGCCACTTCTTCTAGCTCTTTCTGAATTTCTATGTGCAGCTACGTAAATAGTGACATAGATCCAGCAGACAGCAATAAATGGGATGAAATAAGCAAATATGCTATAAATAATGGCATAGATAAAGCCATAAGTGATTGTATCGTCTATAAGCGTATCAAAGATCACAGTAGTATTCTCTATGAGATCTATGTTGTCATTGAGACTAATAGTTTCTACTATTTCAGGAATTGCACTGATATTGAGCTCGTTGTTGTTGGTTTTATTCTCCAATACTGCGAGTGTTGATTCTGTAGAGAAATTTAAGGAATTTTGTTCTTTGGAGATGCAGAAAAGCCAAAGACTCTGAGGATTTGAGTTGAAGAAAGCGAGCAAGCCGAAAATTATGGAGATCATCCAGGTGGAGAGGATTAGAATGCCGCATTTCAGTTTGTCCACACGAGCACGGTAACGTAGAGGATCCATCACGGCAAAATATTGATCCACAGCGATTAACAGAACTGAGAAGACCGAAGATGTTGTTACTACCGCCATTGCGCCCTCTGACATTGAACAAATATTTAGTACAGGCGCAGAGTCGAGTATGGAGGAGTTGGAAGATGTTGAAGCAGCGTCCATTATTAGTAGGGGGTTCATGATGGCACAGACCAACAGGTTTGACACGGTTAGATTCATGACAAACCTGGAAACAGAAACAATGTGTTTCTTGTCACCTAATAATATCGTAATACATCCAATTCTATTTTTACATGGATCTTGATGTAATATGGCGTAGTTAAGAAATATGTATTTTTCTTTTTGCATGATTATGTAGAGTCTGATAATATGATATTACGATATAATATAACCTGGTTCTGTTATATTAGTACGATAATAAAATGAAGAATAACCTGTTGGAAATGGTCCGTAACGACGGACGTATGAGGAATGCCAACAGAAGTATGACATTGAGTAAGAAACAGCCAAAAAGGGCGAAACTCCAGACTACTATAGCATGATTATCCCACCATCCCTCTAGATCTCCTAGATCTGAAATCGATCCTTCTCCGACGATGTTTGGCGAATCTCCAACCATTC
The DNA here is from genome assembly GCA_014737475.1 of Bombus confusus. NCBI lineage: Eukaryota > Metazoa > Arthropoda > Insecta > Hymenoptera > Apidae > Bombus > Bombus confusus. Next base: position 684,766 of record JACXIV010000090.1, read on the forward strand.
ATGTATAATAAATGTGACGCGATTCTGAAACGATAAGAAAGAAACGAAATTTATAAATGATCTTACAAAAGAGTTTCATAAAGTTTCATTATTCTATGTTATTAATAGGCAGCGGATATTCATGCAAATTCACATTGTTACGAACATAATTAAAAAGATGAAAAACCTAGATAAGAAAAATGTTTGTCTTGGTTTTTGGTTTTTGAAAATTACCCTGTAAATGATTTATTATTATAAATGTAATAATACATATTTATTATTATACATATTTGAAACATAGGAATAATCGAGCACAAGGTACAGTCTACTCGCGCATCGCACGGATATTTTCACAGAATGCGCGTACGGGAAAATCCGTTAAGTCTAAATATACTCTGATGGTAACACCGTGCCGCAATATGTATGTATATTGAGAGATTACGCGCCATAATTTCCAGAAAAATTGCCCTATTTCACCAGTTCATTCAATTCCGGTTCTTATTCATTGTTCCACCCGTTCTTCTCGTTCAATTACCAGTAGTCAAGATGCAGTTATTTTCGTTCGAAGTACACTGTGATTTCGATCATTTTAAAATGTTTCATTAATCTGCCTGAAGTTTACGAGAGAAGTTAAACAGACTGTTACGAGCATAGATCAACGGGTTTAATAAAGAAACCAATCGTCCTAACACGAGCTTGATTTCTGCTGTTGCAGTAAATGCAAACCTTGTTTATGTTTTGGAACTCTAGCGAATATCTACAGTGACTCACGCATGTGTTCAAACACTTACCATAGATTATTTATTAGATTAAGCTAGATATATATATATATATCCAATATAGGTAGAATTCACTGTAACGGTACCAACAGATTTTTTGCGAATATCTCGGAAACCAAGGTCAAACGCCGGTTATACGTATAGGATAAAGTTGTCTAAAACGTTAACCTCTACAACGCATTCAAAAATCATCGAAATCGATCGGGTGTGCGAGATATCGATAATTAGTACAAATGTCTATTTGGTTGATAGCATTCTTTATTTAATCTTAATTTAGCGTGATATATTATAAATCTTTTTCGAAACACCATAAATTATCTACAACGCGATAAAATATATTACACGTAATCTTTATCTATGGTATTTATCATTCGGTGTTCGGATTTCGTGTCAAGTTTCCCTGTTAATCTCTGACACTCGGAAATTTGACACGTGGCGAAACATAGATATCTCGTTACACGCTACGCTACGCTTGAAAATGAGAATTAATTGCAAAAAGCGCTGCGCTTTTTACGATTCCTTTGTCTGAAACTAAGGAGCGTGAACTTTCATTGTCTATGGTTGATGGTTAGACGCGTCGTTATGCGAAAGAAATTTTATATAGATATAAGCAATTCGAACCAGGGCGTGATAAAAATAAAAGACATATATTGAATGTTACGTTACGTGGCAGACACGATCAAATTAAATTATCAAGAAAAATTAATTTCTCCGTTAATTCTTCGTAACATTAATTATTTGATTAACTGGCTACAAACTTGACTGTATTTAGCTTTTTTCTATTCAAAATATTCCATTTTCAATGAAAACCAATAATTATATCGCTGCATCGTAAATCTATAAACATACCTAGAAACAAAAAATACAACGTATACAACACGTACACATAGCATATAGGAGTTTCACAAATTTCGGAGAATGAATTAAGATCTTGGGGGTAAATTACGCGGTAATTCATTAGTAAATTATATTGAACGATACGTTTAAGCAAAATGCTCTATCGTTTATAGAGTTTTTTTCTAGGATATATGATATGTAATTACCATATGATGTAAATCTTGTATTATTTATCGTCATAGCAATTAGACGATCGTTCGATGAAGTTAAAAAGCAGTAATTAAAGATACCAGAAATGGAGCCGTCCATGTGAAAGGGTATAATTAATAATAATACTAATAATAATAATAACCGTAACTCTAAGTAGAATAAATTAATTAATAAAAAGTAACTTAAACGAAGATTATTGAAATTTAGATTATTGAAATTTAGAACGTTTAATTTTATTTGATATCTTTTCCGCGATAGAGGTTAATAATAAAATTCAACGAAATTGAAAAATTACAAAATCGAGCGATTCGATACTAAGGTGTTATGGGCCCCAATGATGCCGGTTTTAAAATAGAATATATAGAGTTTTTTTTATGTTTCGTGGAACCGTACATCCCAGTAGGCCTCAACGACGTCAGACGAATTATGGTAAAATTTGATATCTATCTTCTACACAGCGGTTAGCCTCGAAAGAGTTAAACTAAAGCGAGATCGACATATTAAAAAAAAAAAAAAGTGGAAAACTGCAACAGAGCAAGAATCATATTTATTTCGAGAAAAAGCATGGATGTTCATCAATCGACAGTAAGTTGTGAGAAGGAATCGCTGCTCGTGACGCAGATGCGGGGTGACTTTAGTATTTTGCTCGCGAAATGCATTAACATATCAGCAAACAGCTTGCTCGAAACGCAACAAACAAAAGAAAGGTTAAAGCGTTTTAAGTTTTGGCAGTAAAAATAAATATACGCGGTTGAAGCAACGTCTATACCGCTTGACGTCATAGGCAAGGTTTTTTAACACATTTTAAAATATGTAATTGGCTAGCTAGTTTTCTCGTTGCTATTACGCGCTTATTGCAATTGCCTCTCGTTAGCTGAAAGATTTACAGAGACCAGAGTGTTAATAGAGAAATGGTTACGTGCGTACGTCCGAGACTAACTACATTTCGAAAAATTTGGCTTGCGCGATATAAAAGACTTTGAAATTTTTATGTCAATCGTAAACTAGATTAAGTTGAATTTGGTATAAGGGCATTCTCTGTTTCTATGGTATAGGATTTAAAAGTACATTGGACGAATACGTGTAGAATTATTTTGAAAATATATAGAATTTTATACAAATTTTGACGAAGATAAAATTAAAATGAAAAGTTGTTACTACTACAATCGAGAGTCGGAGATCGTCTTGCAAAAATTTTTCATCAATTTAACGAAACAACAAAATTACAAAGAACCGCTGAAACAATTCCTTTGTTCTAAAAAAAAAAGAAAAACGCCTTTCAACAACAAATCCTAGAAATTAACCAGATTTTAATCTTTTACGTTGAAGGATTGAAAAATCGCGTCTGAAACAGCTACGTACTCGAAATAGTATGCAAAAATACGAGGCCACTGTGGAACAATTTTTTTATTTCTGTAATTTCTTTGTACGAGTTACTAGGTTGAAGTAAAACTACTTTTTCCATCAAAAACAAAAAAGCACGTGCAAAGGATGCCACACTTTTTAAATTGTCGTTAAAAATACATATCTATGGTCGATTTCCTGAGAAATCATAATTACCGGTATTTATCAGCTTCCAACGACAATTACAAGACAGGAATTAAAGGTAAAAAAATATGCAGGAACGAAATTTAATTATGGTTTGAAAGGGAAACCACGATTTCTCTAGAGAAATAGGCTATGGAAACTTTTTCCGATAAGAAGTAAACTCGCGACATCCTTCTCTCCCTTGGAACGGTAATTTTCTTGTAAAAATAAATTTAAAAGCTACAGGACCAAAGTATTCGCTCCTACCACTGGTAGCGTTTCATATTTTTGCACCGTTTTACATAATTTACGAGAGGTTTCTTTTGATTCTTCAAATTTCTCCAGATAATAAATAAACAATACTTTCAATTCTCAAAAATTGTATTTTCGTGCAATTACCAATTATTAAAAGAAGATTCAAAAATACCATGTCATTAGTAACAATAAACCAAATGTTAATCGCTTCTTACAAAAATTCACTCAACAACTTGGCTCGGTTATTTAAAAAAAGAAAAAAAAGAAGAAAAAACTGATCTATTAAAAAAGGGCGGGGGAGACGAAAGTTGCTCAATTTGTCAGGGGAAATATGCAGGAACGCGCAACGGAAGATTATTTTTCGCTGCTTCCGACGCGACGTTCCAAACATCGTAACTCAACGATGAGTAGTTACGCGTTATTTGCATGTTGCGAGATACCTAAGATCAAAGATCTCGAAAAATGAATAGCTTCCACTAACGATATTTCGTTCTTTCTTTATAGCCTACCACCGGCCATTTGTTCATTTTCCTACACCTTTCCACCATCTTGTGACGTACGTTTGTATTACGGGCGCTGTCCGCAGGATACCTCCTACGTGTACGAAGTTGGCTTTACCCGGGCTATTATCGTTGCTCGACAAAGTCCAAAGAAATGCCAACATGCAAAATCATAACATCAATATCAAATAGTAGGGATACAGCGAGCGGCGATGCCTTGTCCCTTTAAATTGGTCGTACGAACAAGCGGGATATTTTTGTTAATTTATTTATTTATTTATTTATAATTACGATCAATTCTGTTCAGAATTTTTAGTAATTAGGCTGGTGTTTACAACGTCGTGTGTTTTAAGTGTTTAATGGATGATTGATTCAAATGAATCTAGTGCTTAAATCTAGGGGCTAGTGTTTTTTTAGCCTGCGCATCTGGTCCGTCGTGTCAAGTAATTGAGCGACTAGAGGCTTTTGGTGGTTGTTAACTCTTTTGCTGTGTCTATTGCTGTGAGTGGATATTTCTTCTTTGACTGAAGGTATATCTTGAGATCGCGATGTATCGTTTCGTTGGTTACGTACCAAGGTGCGTCTAATAAGGTTCTTAATGTTTTAGATTGTAGTCGTTGGAGTGTATCTATGTTGGAATTACTTGCTGTTCTTCCCATAGCTGGATTCCGTAGGTGCAGACAGGTGCGCGGGATATTTGAAACGGTTAAATTCCATGTCTACGATTCACCGGAACTCCTAATAATTAGCGACGTGTTTGCGTTATTCTCTGTAATGGGAGACGGCCGATAGGAACGCTTACGATCACGTACAGTTTTCTTACCGGTATCGAATCCCCGCATAGTCTTACGAGTGATTCGATCATAGTCTTGTTACCGTGAATCGATGTAATTTCTGGGTGCGTTCCTCTTGAACGAGCGTTTCCAAAGCATCGAAAAAGCGGAATAGCGCGACAGACCGCGTTTCGTCGTCAGGGGAATTTTCAATTCGCATCGTCGTTACGTACGAAACTACAACGATGCTAGTTATTTGAACAGGAAAGCGTGAAGCTAGGTGACCTTCTACAAGGACATTTCGTCGTTTTATAAGGCTTCGATACGTAAATAGATATTGCCTTCTAGCCGACCCTCGTATATAATTATGAGAAGTATGATCTTATCCAATAATAAGTTCGATAGGAGATTAGTTTTATTAATAGACGGAATAATGAATATATTTGAATTGCATGACTATCGCGAATCGTATTTTACTTTCTGCTCGATGTTTGTCACTGTAAAATGTTTCTTCCGCTGTTGCGTATTTCCTTAAGAAGCGTTTCATTTGCATTTTTATTTCTCAAATTACGTTATCGCCAGGCCGATAGCAATTTCCTCGTCGCGTTAGACGGGATGCTACGGTACATACTGAACTAGCGAGATCGAGCAGAGGAAATTATTGTCACACGAAGCAATTTGCTATCGCACACGCGATTCACGTGCAGCGTTCTTTGGCTCGCGTGACAGAGCGTTGAAAACGATCGTCGACGACGTTCAACGTTTAGTGTGACATCTGCTTCGAATCCGCGTTGGTCGTTGTTGCGCATGCGCATCGATCTACCATGCGAGTTTCAAACGATACTTAAAGCTTCGTTCAGAATGATCGAGTTATCTGAAGTTGAGCGATTTGAAGCCCGATACGGACTCTTCTACGCGAGATATCGCTGCGATAATAATATGTATGTCCCCTCGATGTCCTTAACTGGGAAAACAAACGAAGACGCATAGTTGCGGCGATATCGCGCAGCCAAATGTATCGGGTCTAAATTCCAGTAATTTGAAACCTCTTTATCACCGCGAACTTGTCATTCGCCTGACTCGAGTATTACGTAAAATTGTATTAACGAAGATGACAGTTTTTCAAGTTTCTATCGCTTACTCTGGTTAATCAAATCACTAGATTTCTGTAACGATTAGATCGCGGATATTTCTGCAAATTTATATTTTTATCAACGCGACTAAAGAGATGGAACCAATGTAGAAATGTGGATCGTCCGCTAAATCAAATAACGCGAGTGTTATATATATATATATATCTTCTCAAATTTTCTACGAATGCAAAATTCGTAGCCCGGTAATAACTTAATACATTTTCTAATACGTATCCGTCATCTTAGTTTATAATGCGCTTTCGAGCTTTCAAACGAAACCAAGGTTTTTTTCAATTATTCCCTGACTCGAAAGAAGCAGCGGTAGTTGCTACGTCACGTTACTTTGAATTTTGCATTTATCGATATCGTATCGGCCCAAGTCGGCTTAGTCGATCGGCCAAGTTTAAAGTAACTCGGTGAACCGAGTCGACCGACCGATTACTTAATTTTTCAGTAAGAAACTCGAGCATGCGAAATAACAATACAACGACAGTGTAAAACGTACGTACTGAATATTTTAACGAACGATCGTTTCTGTGATGTTCTCGTAGAAACGTGCCTTGTCGATCGTGCCACGATTACCGATACACCTCGCATTTTGTTGTTCGCTCGCATACACAATCTCTTTGCTTTTTACTCTCTATTGGATAGCCTTTTAAAATTAGGTTACTCAAATTTCAATGGCTCGAACTCGAGCCTGTTGACTGATGTGAACGAAGCTTAACCTCGACTCTCTGCTGCAGCTTTTCAGCTATATTTAGAGGTACGGTTGTAGCTTTTGCTCGGCAGCGGTAATAAAAGCGATCGTGACGGGTGATTTACCGACGCTAATCTTACAGCTTATGCGCACGCGTCGCAAACGAACAAGCACTCGGCAATTTTATGGAACCGTGGCACCTCTTCTTTCGTTATAAAACGAATTCTGAAACGAATTTTACAGATGCGAAGTCACGTATTTCGTGCGGCCGTGAATAACGAGTTTCGAAATATTTATAGCCTGCAGATATGTAGCCTGGCTTTATGATATCTAAGGTATGAAGAAATTGAGCTTGGAGCTTTTGAAATTCACCAGTCTAATTATATTAGATACCGGACGGACATCGTACGTGGTCGTTAGCGATCCACGAGTAGACAACGGGCGTTCGTTTAAGGCAATTCGAAAGTACTTGACTAACGATCGTTTGACAATCACGAACATCTCAAGATGGTGCAATCGCAACGATTAGATCTTTGTTGAAAAATTCATCTTCGTCTCTTAATTAACGTGTATAGTGCCGCAGAATTTTTCCCTTAGATCTATAGGTAATTCCGAGGATACAAAAATGCGTAGAATACGCACAATACTCGTGTTTTATTAGTGATACTCAGTTTTATCATATATTTCTTTTGTTTACTTCGTTCACGTAGTAAATATAACCATTGGACGATACTGGCAATTACTTATTCAAAAATTAATAATCACATAGAACTCTTTTTATTCGATCGATGAAATCATACGTGTTTGGCTCTACAGGTACGTAAATTAATTTTTTCGAACGTTACAAGTTACAGGTTCCGCGTTATACAAATCTTTTCCGCGAAAAATTTATATGTAAAGCAAATAAACAAGCGTGACAAATAAACGAAAAGAAAAATACGCGGAATACGACAAGAAGATAATTAAGCGTAGAATAGAGAGATGATTAAAAGATTCATTTAAATTTGTTACAGTCTATAGTATACCTCGATGCAGATAGAGTTTGCGGCTATGCAGAGATTTAAAGACACGTGTGCTCTTAAGCGTGACTTGCAGATAGTCTCGAGATTGCTTTATGACTACACGCGTGTGAGCTAAGGACCAATAAAAATAAACAAGAAACTATGTTTCTTAGGTTTTGTTGAAAGAATCGTTCAGCCATAAATATTTATATTTATCGTAGTAAAATGTGGAATTTAGTGTCAATTTGATTTACGATTGCGAGTGTGTAGATAAGGAAATATTTATCTCGTAAATTCGACTAGTAATTGTAGTTACCGAAGGTTTTATATTCTAGAGAGAGACGAGATAGAATATATGAATTGAGAAATAGAAATAATAGAAATTTAGAATTAAGAGGTAATTACTAAAAGAAGAGACCAAGACAAAAGTCAGTATTTCGTAATTTTTACATGCATTTTCACACGGGGTTTCAATTTGACCAAAATAATCGCGATAGTCGGATCTCGTTGAAGTGCCGATAAAATTTTTAAACGTTTCGTATAACACGCAGAATATATGTGTATAAAAAGTTTCTGTAGCAAGAGGTCAAATACTTTAGCGAGCCAGTGTCGGTATTGCGTGAATTTTATCGTCGTAAATCATATCCCTTTCCTGGTTACAAGTAAAAAAAAAAAAACGTGTTAACAGTTTTGACGATCTTCGCATGATTTGAGTTCTTTCTTTTAATTAAGATTATGAAAGTTACTGATAGATTGCAGTATGTGTACCTGTTGCCTCTGTTTAACAACTGCAAATATTAACTTGTGTATTTTGAAGTTCCTTCGAGTGGCTTGGCACAATGGCAAACAGTCTTAAATTTTGCCGAAATAAAAGGATGAAAATCATAATATTCAACGAGGCATTCGTTCAAAATCCAAATCAAACAGACTAATTTTTCATTGTTTATTTCCTGCAATTTATTCTCTTCATCCTCCTTTCCCTTCTTCCAAACAGCATAGAACCGATTAAATTCTATTTTACGTAAAAAATAATTCTTTTTCTCGTAGAATTCTATGGAAGTAATATACATATACAATTTTTATATTACAAATATTTGTAATCGATTAAACCTTATTTTTTATAAGAAAATCATTTTTCATTTTGTAAAGTTCTGTAGAACCGATATATTTATAAAAGTTGTATAAGTTCGATAAAATATGTACTTTGTTATTATTTTTTATTATTTTATTTAGTAGTTATTTATTTAATTATTTTATTCTATTATTACTATACAATAAAATTTTACTTTTGGATTGAAAATACAAAAAATAAATCCGACTAACTAAAAGTAAAAAGCTAAGGGAGATATTATTACGAAATTTAACGGAACGTTAGAATTAATACAGAATAAGTCAATATACGTATACGTTCCCAGTTCGATACATCCTCTATGGCTGAATACATACTTATATGAATGTTGGAAACCACGTTATATATTTTTAAAACTTACATCATCTCTATCGTTACAACTTTTGCATTTCTTGTTCTATCATTTTAAAGACTAAAGTCTAGATTATTAAACAAGATTTACCGACTCCATTTTATTACATAACGTCTCGTATCTCTTTTTTCTACTTGTCTACCTTATCTTACGTTAAAACTACTCGAGCATACGACAAAATATTCTTTACTATGTCATCCTTTGTATTGTAACAATAATACTAAAATTCTTTAACATTAAGCGTTAATGATAATAGGACGTTTCTTAACTTTCATTCCTTAACGAAAAGAATATTTTAGTCGCGTTATTTAGAAAATTTAAATAAAATTTCACGACATACGTAAGTTTGTATGTACCAATAGTTCGGTTTACTACTGTATGTACATAGAAATTATAAACCGGAAGCCATCTTAACCTAGCGGACAAATATCGCGTGTAGTAGATAAATAAAAAGTAAGTAAATAAATAGATAAATAGATAAGTAAATAAATAAATAGGACACGAATCTTGAATACTGTGAATATATTAAAAAAGCAGGCTCAGACAGAAAAAGAATGGTATTCTCCTTTAAAAAAAAAAAGCATGAATGTGTCATTAATTAAAGAAAAATGGCGGTTTAAGTAATAGACTAAACTCCGGTCTACGCTTTAGTCACTAAAAGATCTCAAGGTGAACTTTATATTTTTAAAACGGGATACGGTAGTATATTTCCGTGCCCTTTCTTTTTTAGGTATCCTGCACTGATCTAGGTCACAAAAGAAACAAAGGTCGGGAACACATAATGAAATTAGGTTAGAAAAATATCACGTCGTCATTAACCGTTCTCTGTAACAGATTTTTTCAGTTTTGACCTTCGACTGTGATACTATAACATCGAGTTTCATGCTCTGATAGTTCCAAAAGTATCTTTCATAGGATACACTACTGGTTTTTAATCGTGTTACAGTTAACTTCGGTTCTCACGAAATACATAGGAGTGAGAAATGGCGATTGCACAACGATACGCTAGAAGATTATCTTGTTTTGTTATAAAGTTTGCGACAGGAAGTGATCTTGTAGCAGAGGTCGTTAAGCGCGACTTAAAATTGAAACACTAGAACGGAGCGTAATATTTTGCTCGAAAGAATGATATTAACGCTAGAATTAATGTTTCTTAATATTATCATAATATTTCGCCTTCAATATTTATGACAATATTTAATATTCAATAATTATCTGTGATAGTCAAGTAGGTAATATTTAATAATACATGTATACTTCGTATTTACGGTATTTATATGTTCTTTGCTTGTTTCCCCTTCAGAAAATTAACACATATGTATCTTTTTTTTTAAATTCGCGAGGAGAGAACAGAGGAGGTTAAAAGTTTTACGTTCGATAAAAGCGGAAGTAGTAGGAATCGAAGTAGCCAACTTAGCAAAAAAAAAAAAAAAAAAAACTAGGTTAGCGGTAAGGCAGATACGAGGTTTAAGGAAGAAAGCATTCAGGGATAATTTTAAGATAAAGCTGTGGTTGTATGAAATATTGATAGAGGGCGCGATAAGTTATGTAATTGACCCATGAGGATAGAAGGAACAAAAAGTGCTGCAAATGGTAAAGATAAGATATATAAATCACTCGATACTCGGGGATTTGACAGATGGACATCTAATTACATAAGGTGATCTGTCCAGTGAATGAACGTTACTCATATCGTACGAAAAATTAACACCTATCCCGCTCTCTCCTCTTAGAAATAGACTGTAGTCCTCGTGGCGTCCCACCAGTCAAAGATAAAGCCTGGTCTACGCTAGATTCGAGAGGGACAGTCCGCTTGGCGACAGTCACGTTTTTATAAAGATCCTCGTGTGTCATCTCCAACACATCCTCGATTCATCAACATCCAGGTATAAGCAGGTACTTGGCACACTCCTAGTGAACAAACGACATTGTCTACAGGCAGTTTTGTCGACTATCGGTGGACCATGTACACAGACGATATATCAGTGTAGACACGCCCTAAGTCTTGTCGCTTACAATTTATATCTCGAGGCGCGTTTAGTGGTCCTACGGTAAATTTGTTCTTATAATTACACCGTTTAGATCGAAAAATACTGTGTAAACAACGAATTTTCAAGAATTTGCAGATTTTTTTTAGGTTAGATTCCCATGCATCGAATGGGATATAGGAGGCTGTAACGTTAGAGAATAATGTAAGAGAAGGATCGTTGAATAAAATTTAATTTTGGAAAATGGGTCGAGACGCGATAAAGAGATTGAGAACGCCGCTTTTTTAGAAACTGTCGTCCTGCATGAAGTACTTAAAAATTAGCACAACTTGTGCGTACTTCGAGATTACGTTAGGTTAACGAGCAAGTATCGTGAAATTTATTTATCGTGGATGAAATTGTAAAAAAATATTTATGTCGTTTAAAAAACAGGCATCGTATCGAAGAAGCAGAAGATTGTTTTTCATCGAAAAGAGTGATTTACGATGATAATATTTGGTGTGTATCTTTCGTGTTTAAACTTATGCGCTATTTAGTGAAATAAAGGCATGTTTTGCCAGCAACGTTCAAAAATATTCGATCGAATATTCTTAGTGTGTTGTTTTAAACGAAAGTATCAAAGTAGCAAAAATGAATTATGATATTCATTATAAATTTCGGTGTAGAGTCATAGTTTTATATATTATCCAGTTCCCCATATAAGGTGATACTTGGAGCATATTCTTTCTACTTCGTCTCTTCAATAGGATACGACGATAAAATAATTTACATTTTCTTGTTTGCTTCCACTACAGATACATAAATATAAACGTACATTATACAAATTCTGCATTTATTTTAAAGCTCGCAGATCGTCAAAAATATTATCCTGTAGCGTAATTCGCAAATAATTTATAATATAATTTATAACAAGATTTATTATGTAATTTCGTATTAGGTACGAATAAACATTGATATATTGATAATTATTAAATATAAAAATAATGCAAATACTTAAAATCAATGATTTAAGAATTTTATTATAAGATTGCGTTGTATAAATAATTTAATAAAAACGTATGAATGAGAATTATCTGCAGCAGACAGCGATATATTCAAATCTACAGAATTTCGGAGGGGAAAAAATTAACGATAATAAAAATCCGGAACTTTAGATATTTTTTTATTTCTTTCTATCATTCAGTTATTGTAATCGTTCATATGCTACGATAAGTTCGTATAATATGATAAGTATGTTTTGCGAATAGTTCTTTTTTTTTTTCTTAAAAAAAATTTTCTTATCTTAAGCTAAAGTCAACTTCCTTATCATATCCTAACCCATCGCTCACGCAGAATCATAATTACACAATTTCAATGATATACCATCATCAACAGAAGCGTCTAAATATTTTCTCTTGGTTAGAACATAAATCATTATCAATGTACAATGATTAATGATGAACATAAATTACCATCCTCCAAACGATCCATGTTTAGAGTAATCTATTTAATCGTTTCACTCGAAAACTGTAAAGAAAGGCATCGCAATCGATCTTATTTTCCATTCATTTTGTAGAGTAACTTAGAGATCACAAAAATTATTTTTCTGTCTTCTTCTTGAAATTCAAGTTCTAAATTACGTCAAAAATGATCATGAAAGTTGATTACGATTCAAAGCAATTATCTATTAATTTCCCAAACATCGCTTAGCTATTATTAATTATCACGGATTTCCTACCTTCCTGTGCCTTATCCGGTGAAAAGAATACAGAAGAAAAGAAAAACGAATCGCTGTTAAATTACGAGTAGCGAATGTTTCCCGCATCTTTTGTACGCCCACGAAAGCAACGATAAATTTTCTCAGATTATCTTATATGTTGTACGAACTAATCATTGACGTAGACACGATGCTAGAACACAACGTAGAACAAATTCTAACACATTGCTTAACTTTACAACTAAGTCGGTTTATTGTTATAATCTGAAACAGAGGTTTGATATTGAATTTAAATTCATAGTGCTTCGAACTGCAAGTAATGTTCTTCCAACCTGTAGAAAATAAACCGATATGAAACTTTTCATAGTACAACCAGTGAGAATGTACGCATGTTTCAGTTTTTCACGCTATACGTTTATTATTTTTCATAGGAACTGGTTTCGATACTTTCTTATAGTTACGTTTCCCTTAAGAACATCTAAATCCTCTATGTTTTGTCTGAATCGATAAGGTAGCAATGGAAGGATCTTTAAAAATTTTCGAACAACATTTGCGTAAAAATCTGCTTCGCTCTTACGCGCACAACAGAGAATATTTATAAATGAAACAGGTTATAGCAGGTACCTTCTTTGAATATAAATAGAAAAGTAGAGGAAAGGATTGTGTACTTTGGTACACTTCCATTTTTTTGACGAAGTTATTCTCGTGGTTTTCGTATTTTCTATAGAACGATATGTTCTCTAAAAGATTGGACTTTTCGTGAATTTATTATATACATTTTTTTCTCGGCGATCAATTTATACAAGAAATCAAATAATTTGCGAAAAAATAGCAAACACGGCAAATAAAATAGTATTAAACATATGCTACGTTGCCGTGTTATTATTCAATTTAATAGTTTTTGGCCTGTTTTTAATACATTCAGTGTGTCATATTTTACGCAAAATATTAAATTTTGTGGATAAATTAATTATTCGCTTTTGTCGTAAAAAGCATACTTTAAAAAAAAAACATCATAATTTTCTTACAAAATAACAGCGTCTTATTCGTTGGAACATTTTCAATTGTAGTTTCCTATAACAAAATTGATTTAATGATACGATAATCTAAATTGATTTGTAATTCTCTACAGCGATGTAACAAAACTGTCTAACCGAATTACTCGAAATTTGACATTTATTCGCCATCTAATTTATCATTCTTTTCGACATTTATAACTTTCGCAGTAAACTTAACAAAGCGTCCAGATATTTACGAGTACTATAAAATTATTCAATCGAGTACAATGAATAATCTCAAGGAAAATTTAATGACATTTTAAATGACAAAAAAAAAAAAAAAAAAATAAGGAAAATTTATACTATCGTATTATAAACATACACATATTTAAAAAAAACGTAATCTAAGTAGAAAATTGTTTTACTTAACAAACGTTACAGAGAGTACTATACTCTCGATCCCTTATACGCAAAATTACACCATATCCGCAGTGCAGTTATAAAAAATACAAATACAATTGTGTGCAAATACTCTTTGTAACTACTGCAGCTATATGTAGAGTTAATACGCACCAAAGATTACGAAACATTAATTCGAACGGTTATTTTTCATCGACACCGATGGAACACGTGCAAATCGTTACAGCTAAAATTACTCCGTATGATAAGTCGTGAAAATTGTACGTCACGTGCATCACTCGATGCATAATGGAATTTTTGCATATATTATATCTTCGTATTCGAATATTAACGAGTATACATTAACACTTGTAATTATTATTCGAACGATTTAAAAGTCGATAAATGGCGTGCGAATAACTTCGATCGATGATACATACAATAGCGGTTGACGTTGAGGGTGAATGTATAAAGGAAGGTGTTTAAAAATCATCAGATTATTCTCAAATAATATATCGTCAAATATATCGTACGAATAAATCACACTGAGCATATATTTTCCAATTTTTTTCACAAATGAACGTACCCCTCTTTAGCAGACAGTCTAAAGGAAACTAAACGGCAGATCGTAACAATTCGAAAATCGACAGAATAGCAGCTTCGCGTCACAATATGCGGCAATTGGAACAACGAAATTACCAATATTATCTACTTATGTTATACTACCTTTGTTCAAAAAACGAGCCTCGGTCGAGTCTCTCTTTTCAGAAAAAAGATTTTTCTACCCATTCCACTCAACGCAGAAGTTTCTTTAATAACTATTGCAAGAACGACTTTCCCGTAATTAATGAAAAAGTTGCGTGGATTTTTAATAGGTTTTTAATAAAAAATTTCCAAATTTGAAGATCGATATCTCCATTCCGGTAAGGTCAGACTCTGTAAAAATCGAATCACGTATAGATAATATACCGACTGAGGCATCGTCAAAATTTCAAAAGGTTTCAAAGTCAATTTACGCTACAAATGTCTCAGAGGCTGTGTAGAAAATTAGTACTAGCCAGCAATGGAAAAGAGGGTGAGCATTAGGTATACGATAACGTTCGAATAACAGAACCTAAAGAAATAAAATCAGGGGAAAAAATTACGAATTAAATGAATCTGGTAACCTGTAAAAAAATAGAAGAATAAAGAAGGAGAGGAAGTAGATTAAACGAATTGTTGTTAAATATAAATCTTCCTGAAATTTAGAGATTAAAATACTTAAAATGCAAGTCGGTCCCGCGAATGATTTACTGCGCTATTACCCGATGAGCGCAAAGTATCCTCGAGTATACTGAAATCTTATCCGAGTTTCAAGTTTTCGTACCACGGGCATATTGTATTATACTAAAATACCGCTGTCTGGCACGAAACCAAAATTTTAATCAATTGCCATGTTTGAAACACCAACGTAAACAAAATAATATTTAACTTCCTCCTTACATGACATTTAGTTTAAAACGATTTGCAAAGCTTCCTTATGAAATTAAATATTTGCAGAACGCTGTTCTCATGTACAACGTGTTCGTTTCGATCATAACGAAAAAGAAGCAATGGCTCGTACGACATCAAAGATTTAAACAGATTGTTCTTACGCAGAAAGATATTATACGATTTAAATAATATTTTCGCGTATAGAAGAGTTGGGTAGATTCCGCGAGTTTTCTAAAGCAAACATTACATCCTTTTATTTAAGGTTAGAATATCTTTTGGATTGATCGTCGAACGTACAAAATTAAAGATAAAATAATCTTTGAAGTATTTTTTTTTTAAACTAATTGTCGAATTTTCAAAATTCAAATAGAAACTAGATTGCACGTATGTAAATATTTCACACACGAGTGTGAAAAGTTGTAAAAGAATGGCCATGAGTGGCCGTTCTGAAGCAACTAATTCTGTTTTGACATAATTGTTTGTATCAGCGAAAGTATGCAACCAAGATATGAACGACTGCGAGACGAAGGAAACATGGAGCGTATAATAAGTTTCGCGGAGACGAGTTCAACAAAGTATCATTTTGTGGAAGGTCAGTATCCGTCATTGTTTCATTAATTTTCCTTTCTTCCATTTTTGTATCCTTTGTAGCATATTTTTTTAATCTGGATTTTTTTTTAAGTTTACAGTTCATTTGAGTTCACTTTGTTCGTTGTCGAATGTTTTAAAGAAATTTCTATCGATAAATAAATTATTTATTAAAAAATATAACAAGGGTTAGACATTAAATTCGATATGAAATAAAATTGTCACGCGATTTATAAAAAAAGTTCGTTATTCAAATTTCCCAACGTATTTCGATAAATAAATTATATCTTCGTCGTACTAAAGCCAATTTATAGGATAACGTCATTATCCTTGTCGGTCGTATAAGGCAACCGATCTTCCTTGAATTCGAAAAGTATAAAATCTACGTTAATTTCGTCTTTCACGGAGTTAATTGATTCACGAATGATAAGCAAAAACACGTGAAACAATAGCGATAAATATTTTCCCATATCCAAGCATGGTCGTACAAACGTCTTCGGTCCTAATTAACGATCCTATCGAATCTGTTCTCAAGAACAAACTGCGACAAAGAATTTCTCGTGACGTCGATCCAGTAAAATTTGTAAAATCGTCAAGGATATTGCGTTCGCACCGATTGCGTTATGCACAAGAAACAATCGAACAGATAAGAGAAGCATGCGAATCGAGAAGACAACCTTCGGGGAAAACTTTTCCATTGGACGACCAAAATGAGAAAGAAAGAAATCCTTTCCTTGGAAATTTATATTCCTCGGATTTTTCATTTTCAATCGTACGTACAGTATCGATACGATACGATACGATACGATACGATACGATACGATACGATACGATACGATACGATACGATACGATACGATACGATACGATACGATACGATGTTGTGGATCTTATTAACAAAAGACGAAGGAGAACGATACGAAACGGCGATATACAGGGTGTCTCGGTAATAAATTACCATGCAATCGACAAGAGGACGATTAAGACGACGAGAACGAATCGAAAATGCTCGACAAAATGTTTCCATAGCGAGAGAGTCGGATTTGAAGTTTAGCCAATTCCGGAAAACGTAGAATAAATTGCTTATTCTCGCATAAAGTTGCAATATACATGTAAATTCTATAGAATGTAAACCACCCAAAGCGAAGAACAACGACGCCAACCACCGACAGTTTGGCTTTCCCTTTGTTTTATCTTAGAGGAGATACGGAAGAATCGGGAATTTAGAACTTTGAAAATCGATTCTTGATTTTCCAGAATCGTCTTATTTCCAAAATTTCGCATCTTTACATATATATACGGATGCAATGTTATAAACGTTTCTTCGATGATTTTGCAAAAAAAGGCCTGATTTACCGAAACCCTTGAACTTTCGGCAAAAAAAGAAAAAAGAAAAACAAAAGAGATACCTTAGGTGCTTAAAAGTCGACATACGTACCAACGTACCTCGTACTGTACGAAGAAGACAATAGCGATTGCCAGCGCGAACGATAAATGGTAAATATTTCTTCCAAAGTCGATAAATGTCCAGAGATAGAGACAGCGGCCCTGACGCTTTCGAAACTTTACGTGCGAGTTACCTAACGAATATGAAAACCTCGAACGAATACGCGTTTCCTGACAGCTCGAAATTAAAGCAAGGGGCTGGATGCGCTCTACAGATGCAAATGAGCTGCTGTTCCGACTACCAGAAGCGTTTACCTTTTTCACTGGCTCTGGAATATACAGGGTGTTGGGCGAAATCGCGTGCACGATTTTTCAAGCATTTCCGATAATGTAACAAAACAATGTTTCAAGCTGGAGTCGCTCTGTTTTTGAATCAGCTACAAATTGCGATACTTAAACTCGCGGAAGAATGTTTCTAAAAAAAGAATCGAGTTCGTCTTGAGATTTTTAAACGGGCACGATGTACCTTCGATTTCGTAGAATCGTAGCGGACGTGTCCGGACGAGTTCGACCATCTAAATACGATCTTAGGATAACCATAAGGTCAGAAAATCTTGAATTCGTTGATTCGTAGGTTATCAACCCGTGAAATTCGGTTTGAAGGGCGTTCGGTCGAGTATTTGTACTTTGATTTGTAATCGATAATTTATAACTTATATTTTAGAATGTCCACTGTCGATCGCTGCTTCGCAATAATATCGCGTTCGAGCATTGAGCTTTTATAAATTATTTCGCTGCTTCGTCTCTTAATAAGTTAAACACGTAGCGATAAGTATAGCAAGCGTAATGAATAGCGAATAATTAAGAAACTTCGATGCGCGTATTATAGACTACATACAAGCGAATGCTATTTAATATGCTCCGCGATGTCGTCAACTTTGCTTATGCGAAGAAGTAAGCGTACAACGGCTTGCGAGGAATTTATAATTAATACAAATCGAATTGTGTATATATGTATAGTGGTATAGGAAAATTACGGACGTTGAAGGAAGACGCGGAACAATCGAATTGCTTCGGTTAATACGGTTAATTGAAAACGCTTGGAAAGAAAGAGAAACAACGTTTTAGGCGATACAGAGCGTTTAATGCAATTAACTTTTAATTAAAACAATTTAGCGATTATCTTATGCGACGGTTTCAGAAACATTTAACGAAGGATAAGTGTCTAATAATTCTCTGTTGCGACGCAGTTTATCGTATAGACAAAAAGATATATATATATATATATATATATATATACGATAATTTATAACACAAACGTTCAATTATTTTATTAGTGCCGAGATAGTAATTAAGTTCGTAAGTTGGACGATAAGTACGTACACGTATATACGTATGTGTATAATATAATATATAGGTAGATAATATATCTGCTAGTAATATACGAGCTGTTCCACGCATCTGGAACAAGCTGTATCTTGCAAACGGTTTAAGACAGAAAGAAATGTTACAGGCCAAAGGTAAATGGTACACAACGAAGCATAATCCGGAAATAATTTTACGCAGTTGCGCCTGGAAGACTCGATTGCTCCTCTTTCTCTCGCATGAAACGCGTCGTCTCTTTACTCTCTGCGGAGAAGTATTAACGTATTTATACCCGAAATCTACTGCTTTACAAGACATCGGCCAAAAGTTTGCTAAATTATTTCTACGTCGCGGGATACTTGCGCTGTAACAAACGTTCCAGCGATTCTCCTTTCCATTCTTCTCTTCTGTGATTGCAATATTATCTGTAATTATTAATAATTTCTGATATTTCTAGCAGACGTTATGCATTACGTTACTGCATATCTGGAACACTAATAATGGGACGAAAATACTCTCTCCGTCTTCCGAGTATCCAACTGTCTCGATAATTTCTATTCAAATATTTGGCGACAACTCGAGAATGTGCTGGAACACCGTCTTGTTGGAAGTATTCTATTCTTTGCCGTGCAGATAACGGAATATCTGTATCGTGTAAATTAGCGTAGAAGAACTGGTAGATCGAAATCTAAAAAAAAATTCCCGTGTCTTTGTCCGTTCAAAATTCCGTTAAAAAGATAAGACCCGATAATCCATTTATCAAATATATCGCAACAAACATTTACACTGTATCGTGCTTGATTATTAGCGTATTTCTTCTGGAATGTGGATTTTCTCTGTAAAGAGTCGCAAGTCAGTGTGTTGTTGTTGTGTCGATCGACCATTCCATCGTTGGCGAACGTCGTCTCGTCAGTACGCGAAACTTGCCAAATAAGATTAGCGTTCTCTCGAATACGCCGTAAAGAATATCGGTGACGGTATATTCTTTCAATTTCGTCCGTGGACCGCAACACGTTTGTCCAATGGAAAGCCGATAGATAATGACGAAACTTGCGCATCTTCGCAATACGTGGAACCATTGACACACCGTATATACGTATAAGTATATTTATCGTTGAACTTGTAAACTTAACAATCAACTTTGCAAGAATAATTGCGACAACGATTCGGCGCATAAATTACACCGCGAAAGAAATTATAATTGTGATACATACGTATTTGAGCCGCGTTAAATGCTTCGTACGAGATAATCAGATATGTACATATATATAATATGTAAATAATGGAAATTGATTTTCCAAAATACGCGTATTCGAAAGTTCTTAACGCGTTTTATCTTCAAATGTGGTTCCGAAATAAGAAACTTTTCTCGGATCGTATCGAAAGAAGTTTTTCGAAAAGGACGTAAAGGACTACGAAATCGAATAAAAAATAATTAAGAAATATACCTGTTACTAAAAAGAAATATAACTACACTTTGAACCGCGTTAAACGCTTCGTATGAGATAATCAGATATGTACATATATATAATGTACAAATAATGGAAATTGATTTTCCAAAATACGCGTATTCGAAAGTTCTTAACGCGTTTTATCTTCAAATGTGGTTCCGAAATAAGAAACTTTTCTCGGATCGTATCGAAAGAAGTTTTCCGAAAAGAACGTAAAGGACTACGAAATTGAATAAAAAATAATTAAGAAATATACCTTTTACTAAAAAGAAATATAACTACACTTTGAGCCGCGTTAAATGCTTCGTATGAGATAATCAGATATGTACATATATATAATGTGTAAATAATGGAAATTGATTTTCCAAAATACGCGTATTCGAAAGTTCTTAACGCGTTTTATCTTCAAATGTGGTTCCGAAATAAGAAACTTTTCTCGGATCGTGTCGAAAAAAGTTTTTCGAAAAGGACGTAAAGGACTACGAAATCGAATAAAAAATAATTAAGAAATATACCTGTTACTAAAAAGAAATATACCTACACTTTGAGCCGCGTTAAATGCTTCGTATGAGATAATCAGATATGTACATATACATAATGTATAAATAATGGAAATTGATTTTCCAAAATACGCGTATTCGAAAGTTCTTAACGCGTTTTANTGTGGTTCCGAAATAAGAAACTTTTCTCGGATCGTATCGAAAGAAGTTTTTCGAAAAGGGCGTAAAGGACTACGAAATCGAATAAAAAATAATTAAGAAATATACCTGTTACTAAAAAGAAATATAACTACACTTTGAGCCGCGTTAAACGCTTCGTATGAGATAATCAGATATGTACATATACATAATGTATAAATAATGGAAATTGATTTTCCAAAATACGCGTATTCGAAAGTTCTTAACGCGTTTTATCTTCAAATGTGGTTCCGAAATAAGAAACTTTTCTCGGATCGTATCGAAAGAAGTTTTCCGAAAAGAACGTAAAGGACTACGAAATTGAATAAAAAATAATTAAGAGATATACTTATTACTAAAAAGAAATATACCTACACTTATCGCGTTAACATATTTTACTGAATGACGACATTGTATTTTCTCTCGTTGTATTTTACGTTGACTTAACTATCGAAAGATATGTTTAGTCGGTGCGAGATCGTATCTTAGCGGTGCGCACTGTCTCTAGCGTCTATCCAGCTCGTGATAATTAAGCTGTATTCTAAGAAAAGAATTTAATTGTGAGTGACGCACTTCAATCATTGCAGAGAAAGACATTAACGTTAGGTTCGATGCATTTTTTGATTGGCTCAACGAATTGGAAAACAGAAGTATCATACAAGTCGATGAGTAACGTTGCTTTTCAACGTAGAAACAGTCCCTGCTACCTGCTTTTTGTACGTATGTACGTATTTTTCCACATCCAGTTTAAAAAATATCTTTTCGAATAAAATCTGCAAAAAATCTACTTGAAAAAAAAAAATGATTTCCCGTTTCAGTTTCGTGTTAAACGTCGCCCTAACGCTTTGAGGACCGGGAATTCGCGTCTTACGTACTTTATGCGATATTCTATGAAAATTTAGCTACTGTTAAATCAAACAGTAAAAAAAGCAACGGATGCTATAAACGAAATGTTATGAAAGAGTTTTTACACGATCGATTTTTAAGCAATTTAATAAAATAATAAATTTTGCTTAGTACCTGTCCATCGGGGAAATTATCTTCAAATATGCTCGTTGATTTTTAATAAAATATTGCGCTTGTTAAATGCTGTTGTTGTAAACTTCGTTCCGATTTTTAAACAATTTAATAAAATAATAAATTTTGCTTAATACCTGTCCATCGGGGAAATTATCTTCAAATATACTCGTTGATTTTGAATAAAATATTACGCTTGTTAAATGCTGCTGTTGTAAAGTTCGTTCCGATTTTTAAGCAGTTTAATAAAATAATAAATTTTGCTTAGTACCTGTCCATCGGGGAAATTATCTTGAAATATGCTCGTTGATTTTTAATAAAATATTACGCTTGTTAAATGCTGCTGTTGTAAACTTCGTTCCGATTTTTAAGCAGTTTAATAAAATAATAAATTTTGCTTGGTACTTTTCCATCGGGGAAATTATTTTTAACCATATCACGCTAAAAAAACATTACTAGAAGTGTCTTCAAATATGTTCGTTGATTTTTAATAAAATATTACGCTTGTTAAATGCTGCTGTTGTAAACTTCGTTCCGATTTTTAACTCTCTGATCGACGTAATAAAACATAATGAGAAATTTCCCGCCGAAAAGCCTGAGAGGTTCTGCAAGGATGGAGGAATATTCAAGTTGCGCGAAAGATGGAGAAAGGTCGAGCGACCATTTGAGTCCTTTCAATCGCGCCAAAAATACGCGCGGATTCAGACTATATGCTTGTCAGAGCACACGGTCCCCGGAGTGTTAAAACGTTACAAACCTCGTTCGTTCGTTAAAACGAGATCAGGATTCAAAATCTCTAATACGTATACCAATGCGAACAAGACTAATATTTGCAACAGAAAAAAGCATTTGCTACTAGCGGACATTCTGCTCGGATAACAAAACGTTCAGATATTAAGGGTATCCGGATAACGAAGTTTCGGATACAGGTGACTCTACCGTAGTTAAAATTCTAACTTCCGACTGCGTGTGTTACTGGAAATCAGGCACGTAACTAATGAAAAGGAAGAAAAAAGAGGAGAAAAATACCACGGGCAAACATCGTGCTATGGCTTCATGCGGGTTCCTGGTTCCTCGCGCGATTAATGACGCAAATTTCTCCGTTTAGAATGCTCTGACGTTACAAGTCGGTTGAAACAAGAGTTTTACACCTTACATCCAATTCTAACGTACGTTTAGCAAATGAAAAGTTACATTTGCTCGCGACAAATATTAGTAAGAATTTGTACTTTGACTGAGCACTCGTGTCTCGAATACGGAAATAACCTGAAGTAGGAAAGTATTTTAAATTCGATAGAATTATTATCGTTCTCTGATGGAATAAAAATCAAAGTGTTAACCTGTGTAATAGGATAATTTCTTTCGAAGAGTGTCAAAGACTTATCTTTATTGTACGTAAGACAGATAATTACACGGTTTAATATGCTTTTATTACACGCACAAAAAAATTATAGACACTAATTATGTCAATAAACAAGCGCTATACCTACTATAAAGTTTAAAAGACTTGGCAAAGTATAGGATAGTTTCGAATGATACGTAACACGATGTTCTCATCGGATTTTCATATTAAATACAATGGCCCGTATACAACCTGCGTACAACTTTTCGTATACTTCGCAAGAAGACGATCCTTATTGAAATAAAATGCTACAAACTTTCACTGCGAAGCTAGTGTGTTCTATGTAGAAATGATTAAGTTTAATCTTGGTTTGAACGAGAGAAAAAATGATTCGGATGTTGTGCATATATTTATTTTACCATTGCTAAGAGCTTGTAACATCAAAGGAGCATAGAGTGACATTCGGTTTTATGTAAATCATTCTACGAGAAAACGATATAAGTATTTGCTGATGTAATTTAGCTAGGGAATTTGATACGCTCAAACGACCATGTCGTAAGTTCCAACCTGATAATTCATTAAAATGGAGAAATGGAAAGGGTTTACTTGCTAATACATTTATATAGATGCCAAAAATGATGCGATCTCTCGTTCTGAATGCGAATTTGCTTTCAGTTCGTTAACTTGTCTAACGAATTTCGATTTGATCGATTGTTTCGGAAATATGTTACGTAACGTCCAACTCGTCCAGTTAAATAATGCAATACATAGTTTGAAGAATTCAAGGCCTACAAAGCAATAGCAATTCAATCAGAAAGAAAACGACTTCCTTCGAAAAAAAAAAAAAAAAAAAAAATAAATCGAATATGTGGAACAAAACTTTGTTTTATCTACTTTTATTTTATAAAGTTACCAATGAAAGCTCTGATATCGGTCGTAAAAAGGCGAGATTGTAAATTTTCTTACAAATCTTTAACGGATTTATGCACACATTGCATTAAGTCACCGATATTTATAATACTTAATTGGCATTATGTCAAAGCAAAAAATAATTTTTTTGTCTAGTCGATGAATATTAAAAGCGAATATAAAAAATGAAAATAGATGTTAAAAGTATTTACCGATATTTTAGTTTTAATGTTTTCTCAATTAAATATTATATATTTGATATTTGTCAGTGTCAGGTATGTATATACTTTTACACGTATTTTATTATTTGTTAATTAAATAATTTAATTACAATTTATTTATACATCTAAATTTTATTTACATGTCACCAATATTTACAAAATTTCTTTTACGTACCCAGCGTCGTATCCAATATATTAAATTGCGTACAATTAATTAGAATAAAATTTTGTGACTTCTTCCTGTCGTTATTCCATTTTAAACGACACGTGACCTTCAAAAATTATATCTGTCAATGGTTTGCCCAATAATTTCAATTGATATTTCTCCTGCAAGAATCGTTATGCCGTCTATTTGCGCACGTCCTGTATAATATGCGTCCAGTAACTTTAATATCATATAACCAACTTGTTCGTATGCCAACTCATCGCTACACACGTGCGGTTTCAAAGTCCTTTCCTTCTGCCGAAAGATATGGAGGGGCATGAATTAATCATTCGGACACAATTGCTAATTTTAATGTGATTTCGATCGTATGGATCGAAAGGAACAACGTATCGACTTCTAAGCCATAGAGTATATCTCGATATTATGCCGGTAATTATGGAAATACATTCAGCACTAGACTTTATGTAACAAGAAAAATTTTTACAAATAAATTTAACCAATTGTATTCCCTGTGATACAGGATTTAAAAATACATTTCTTGTACTTTGTAACACCTCTCGGACTTGTATTTCTAATAATAGTTACTAAGTAAATCAAGTACCTATAATTTGGTATAGAAACCGTCTCTAATTATATACCCGCCATTGTAACCGTTTTCATATCTTAGTAAAATATATGACTATCACCTATTTTCGTTTGTATTACCTTTAACTTTAGAATTGAAAATTACTTTTATTACTATTAAATAATGTCTAATTTCATGTTAAACTTTCCCTATTTACATACGTTACATATGCTCTCGCCACTGTAATTATTTTTATGTATACCATAGAAAAATGTATATTACAGCAAAGTATACAAACTACATTAAGAAAGAAGAGAGTTTCATGTACATACAACCACTGCATTAAATAAGGATTCGTAAGTAATTCAAAAAATGTACCGTCTTCCATTTGTTTCATCGATGTTTATTTAATCGTAATTACGTTACTTAATCACATTTTCAACCAAAAATTACTGCATCAGTCAGAATAACTAACTTGTCAACCAACTATAATAATTTCAACGAATGCAGACTTGAAAACAAAGATTCCCAAAAACCATAAACGAAACTTACAAAAACATGTCACTCATCGACTAAAAAAGAAGCTGTCGATGCTTTTCTGAAAAGAATGAAACCTAACCTCAAAGGTCTGTTTGCACAATGCGTGCTTCTCATGCGCATTGGATCCGATTTTTGGATCCATTCGATATCGAATATCGACGTCCCAGTAATCATGGTACAATCGACAAAGATTCTACGTGAAAAGATAAATCGAAAACATAGAATAGAATAAAATGTTTTCATATATACGCTATAAATATTTTCATATATTCGCTAATAATTTATTCGGTATACATGAATTTAAATAACTACCGAATGGGATAATAAAAATAAAAAATAAAAAAATGTTGAATAAAATTTTTTCGTTCAAGGCCTCGTTTTCGAGAATATGATATTTGGACGTGTACAGTTAAGAATTGGCTTGATACATGCGTACTTGATTCAAATTTCATTTTCTCGGAAACGAAGCGTCTATGAGCAAATTTGATCTCCAACACATCTTCAATTTATTTTCGTACGTAGTATATTCTTATTGACTATTCACTTCTGTCCAACCCGGAATTGGCCAAGTTTAATTGTACGAGACATGTTCTCTCGAAAATGAAACGTCATATTTTCTCCTATATTTTCAAATTGTCTTTGCATGTAGAATCACCTCCTTACCGATTGTACCGTGATTGTTGGGGTACCCTATACATTACTGCGTTCGAAATTTCGAAGTGGATCACACTAAAAGCAAACTATCGAAGAATTAACGATGTATCTCGAAAACGCGATAGTTTACTATCTAGTGAAGTTTATATGAGATAAGGAAAACAAATAGAAACGAAATTTACAAAGGATGTGAGTATTTTGCCACGGAATCATTTATCTGAATTTATCACGGAATGAGTTGTCAGAAAGTGACGAATTGTATATATATAAATTTATGAACTATTCTAAGTAAAGAAACAGGTTAAACGGTACAATTCTTTATAGAGACTTTTTCCGAGGGGAACGATACGTAAACGTGGGACGAAAAGTTATTGTTTGTACAACTGTTTGTTTCTCGAAAAAATTAGAAAAAAAGTACGAGCAAAAAAACAAATTTAAAAATTATTATTAATAAGCTTTTTATTGTCATCTCCTATGCCTTATTTCGCGTTTATGTATAAAACCCGATATTAAAATTTAACATCCAAAACTACGAAATCAGACAAAACAACTGATACCAGATTTTTTGCTCTTGCAATTACTAGAACAGAAATATCCTAGTTTCAAAACTCGCTTAAAAAACGAACATTTCGTACATTGTGTAATATGTAATATGTATGCAAATTATGCGATATTTAAATGTATGCATCTGCAAATAGGTTACATACAAAATACTTTCATACATATTAATAATGAATACCAAAGTTATTATTCTTTGCAAGTAATGCTCTCGTATATTTGTACAAATTCCTTAATTATTATTATTAAACGATTGTCGAAGGGCACCTAATTTTTAAATAATTATCTTTCCTAAATCTGCAGTCAAAATACACTTTGGAATCTATAAAAGGCCTTACACTAAAAAAAAAAAATTGAAGAACTGGATCGATTGATATTTGATAGCAAATATTAAGAGACCAGACATAATACAAACACGATACGGATTTTCCACGCAATAACAGGCTGATTGTCACAGGTTTAATCTCATTATGCCCGTCTGATATAAAAAATAAACTAAGTCGACGCTTGTTTCTGTACATTTGACCAGCAGCAGCCTACGTTAATTTCCATTATGTAATCGAACCCATAATGTGAAATATACGTAATATAAATTTATAATTTATTATTGCTGATTAATAGCGTGCCAAAATTTACATTCGTAAAAATATACGCGCAAATATTTCTATCTGAACAATTTTTTCACTTTGATACATCGTCGACTTTTGATAACTTCCGATATCGCTGACATATTTTCAACGAATCCCTCGATTTGTACATACTTTTATCTGTGCCAGCCTGTGGAAATTCTCACTTCCAGTCGGCCAATGTACATACACTTCCACTTATAGATATTAGGTCATTTATGGCTTATGAGAAATCAGTACAAAGAAGTATACTTAAGGTCTATAACTTTTTATTTTACGTATATGTACAACATAACCAGGGAACGTCTTTTTTTTCAGAAAGATTTTTCAGAAAGATGAATGTGTTTTATGCTTTCTCAAACAATACCTCTACGATGGTTTTCTATTTAATTTATGCGCTTCGAAGTGCAATAATTATAAAATTTTGTAACTCTTAATATTCATAATTTAATAACAAGTTCAGGGACATTTTTAAAAGTTCGAGTTCCAAGTTCAGATGAATGAGGTTCAGCGGTAATCGGATTAGATACGGAC
Source organism: Bombus confusus (assembly GCA_014737475.1). Lineage (NCBI taxonomy): Eukaryota > Metazoa > Arthropoda > Insecta > Hymenoptera > Apidae > Bombus > Bombus confusus. Next base: position 713,090 of record JACXIV010000090.1, read on the forward strand.
GTCAATTACGTTGCTCTTTAAAAAATGCCATAAAGCTTTTGCATGACATCAGTAGGATGAAATACGAGAACGATACCAAGCACTGAATGTCAAAGTTTCACCTTTTTCATTTTTCTGCAATTTCTGCGATATTCTAAGGAACAGCTGGAAATATACAAGCGTGTTTCAATTAGTTCTAATTAAAGCAATTTGTAAGTCCTTTTTCGATGAACATTTCTTAAGAATTCTATTTCCGAGAGTGAAATAAACGTAACAATATTTGAGAACCAAAAATGGACAAGAATATTTGTTATTACGAAAAATATAAAAATTGTTTTTTTTTGGCTAGTTTCGTTCGCGCCCTTACGCGTAAGAAATTAATTTTGCCAAAAGTTTCTAATATTTTTAACATAGTATTTGTTATTAATAATCTCGCTCTATTCTTGTATTTATAGATTTTTCGAAACGATTTGTAACTGTAATTGACTATTAATTAACTGTAATTAACTATAATAGTATGTCTGAATACAAAAATTGTTTCATTTTATTATTACGTTTTATTCCATCGCTACATTTTTCCTACGTAATATCCCGTCGATATGCAAATTAGCTTATTCAGTGCTTTCAGAATAACATATATAATTATTATTTACCTTATTTCTATAATAATCTTGTACTATTTTTAACTGACTTGCAATTAAGTTTAAATTAAAAATTAATTTCTCATGCATATAAAATCAATTTTCCTTGTCCTTAATTATTTTTCCTATTATTACCGAGTTTATCATACTTAATATTCACATTTACATATATAGAATTTAAAAATACATACTGCCTCAATATTCGTATAAACACCTAATTTTCATCACCTAATTCGTTTTCGCAATGTTTATTTTAAGTATTGCAAAACCGAACCATTCGAAATACCTGATTTACCGCTTAAACCCTAAAATATCGGGCTTGAAATATTCATAAAATTATTAAAACAATGTCACAACAGTTGGGAACGTTGAACTGTGGCCAACGATACACTCGAATCAATCCCAACAGCGTCAGCTACCCACATAATATCATGCTTTACGTTGCACTTTTAACTCGATACTTTATTAATTTATTCGAATAAAAAATTATTCGTTGAAAAATTACTCGGCTTAGGATTAAATCCAAGTTGTGTTTCAATGATTTATTTAAAAGTATTCAAACATTTCTATCAAAAAATGTTATTGGAATAATTTAAGAAAAATTATTCGGAAATTTGTATTCGAATAACGCCCAACTCTGCAATAAGCATTTCATATATACATGCAACAGACTTCACTTCCGCTCCATTCGATTCAAATGCAAGCTTATGGTTTAACGAGGAGACGGTGATATTTTCAAAACAAATATTTCTACATAAGTTTATTCTTTTAATGCGCGAAAAGCAAGCGGAATATCAACTTTTAACCAATCTGTTATTTTAAATATATACGTAACAAACACTGGTCACGATCTTCGGTCACGAGGAAGTGAATCAGTGAATTTTATTCGTTTCTCAGTATACTCAACGGATTCGCGAGTTCAACTACGATAATTGTTTTTTCCACTTCGAAAGCACGTGGTTCGTACGAAGAAAGGAAAATAACAGACGTACGACTGTAACGCAAGAAGGTTCTTGGTTGGCTAAAAATGTTTTATGATTTCTATACTATACGGTTGAACCTCGATAACTCTAATCTCTATAATTCGAAAACCTCCGTAAGACTACAATTTTGTCCGTTTGTTTCACTCTACTGTGGAAACCTACACGCTTCGAAATATAAACTTACCACCCACCTCGAATTATTTTCCACGCTTTTAACGCGTTATTTTACCTCTCTAACTCGAATTCAAAGAAGAATTCCAATCTCTGTGGGTCGAAATTTACCTGTGGAAGTCGAAGTTTGGTTGCCTTCATAATTCGAAATAAATATGTATATAATAGATGCATATCTACACACACATCTACGTCTTACAATGAAAAATCGTATGTCAACCTGCGTCCAACATGTTTTGTCCTTCGTATCTACCACATGCGTACTTCTCACGTGCAATTTACGCGAAAATATTCGAACAATTCTTTAAAACAGAATAACTTTCGACCGAAAAGTTAAAAGGATTACTTTACTAGATGACAATTGTAACAAATTTTGAAAAACACAAATTTTGAAACGGTAAAGGACACTTTTTACAATTTTTTTTATCTAAGCCTATGATACAGACTCGAACAATTCGTTTTGTAGATTTATGTCAGATATATAGGTTAATGCAGAAACAGTTGGAAATCTTCTACGATTTGAAAAATATCAACCGTCTACGAAATCTCTATTAGTCGAAAAACTTGATTGGACATAATCTCCGCAACTTGAAAATTTCAGCTCTTCGCTTGAGACTCGACTTGCCGAGGTTCAATTGTAAAAAGCAAATAACGGCCCCTGTTCCGCCATTTGAACGACAAAATTTTCATGACGGGAGGATAATACGCGCCAGCTCTAATGGTAAAGCAGGCGTCGAGATTAGTTAAGGAATCAGGATATTTATAAACAGAACCTCAGAAGCTATAAATGAAAGCATTGAAAATGATGTTACCCAAATGTTGAAGCAACATTGTCGTAAAATTTAACTGTTATTAAGGAATTTCGTATTCGCTAGGTAACTCAAAGTTAGAAAATCTGGGTGTTTGATAGCCAATAACGTACTTTAAGACATCGCAATGTATCAAATTTATTGTGAAGTTCTAATAAATAATGTTATTGATCGATATCATTATTTTTAATTTATTATATAAAGAGTGAAAAATAATAATGGTAATGAATTAAAGAGGGAGGGTTAGTCGACAATAACTCGTGAAATTACAGAAATTACTAATTGTTGAAACGTTCAACGTACGTTTACGTTCCTAGTACATCGTTACTTGATACGTCCGAATTTATTATTGCAATTTTCTATATCCTCAAACGGAATCATTCCAGAAACTAAAAAGAAAGTTAATAGAACTGAATAGTGACTTAATTGTTCATATTTTGGATTTTGATAAACGACTGAAATTTAAACCAAAACTTCGATTTTTTGTAAGTATATTTTATAAAAGTAAAATTTCGAACTTACGAATAATGTAGCAATCTCGTTGCTTAGCTGGAACGGATCGAATTTCTTCAAGCAGTTCAAACAATTGATTCAACGAATCACGCAACGCCCACTTAAATTTCGACTAGATATATTCGCCTATCTCGTTCTTTGAAGTACCACATGGAAAATTTTTAAAAGGCGAAGAAGCCCTCTGTGGATTCTTCAAAATTCTGATGTCACTATCGTGGTACGTACTACATCGTTAAAGATTTACAGTTAATCCTTCCTTTATTATTATTTTCCTAAAACACGAAACTATTTTCGTGGCAAAATTTTATTAAATTAGATACTTTGTAAAGTTCCATTCAAGTTAAAAAGTCAACGATAAGCGAAATATATTCTAATAATCTTAGTTAGCAAAAATATACATGTAATCTGAAATTTTTTGGTGGTACATAACGTATAAGAACCATTAAGAAGAACCAAAGGTCATCAATATGCTTGAATATGAATTACGCAATCCAGCAAAAATTTATACTTTCTAAACGTGTACTGTGTGTAGTTAGTGATACATACTACCGTCCATAAGTTGTTATACATATAGTTAGATAGGTTTCTAGTAAGATGGCGAAAAATTATCATATATAATTTAATTTTAATTTATAATTTAATATAAATGATCAGAAATAGAAAAAATATGATCATCGTTAGATATACGTTTATACAAAATTATGTTGTATAACTTAAGAGATCTTTTTATAAAAATGCATGGAGAAAAGATCACGTAATAAGTAGAAAATTGTTTAAAGGAACTATCGTTGATATACCCTTTCGACGAATATAAAAGAAAGTAAAGCAAAAGTAAAAAAGATTCCATGCAATAATCGAATATTTTCGCAATCGAATGATATAACAAACAAGATATAATGTTTCCGTCTATCTTATATAATAATTAAAAAGTACAATATTATAGAACTATTATAAAAATTACATACGATAAAATAATTTATATATACATATGTATTCAAATAAAAAATCTTTTCTATACAAATTATTAATATTAAATTTTAAAATAAATATAAACATTTCCAGAAACTTATTTTCCGTATATATTAATTCGATTGATTGAAACTAGGATTTTCGGTTTGGTCGACTTTTTTGTCCGAGTCCGATGACTTATGGCTGGCAATGTAGGGGCATAACAGGATGCTCGTGCTTCTCCGATGAGCACGAAAACGTTTACCGTACACGCTGCGACAAACCTCTATTATGCACGCGTGGCAATAGAATGAAAGTCATTGTTCGCAAGGAAAGACGTCAACGACAGGAATACAAATTACATATTTTCACCGATAACAAAATATTAAATCGGAAGCTTATTTAATGTTGATGGAAAACTACCAAATCGCTAATTCATACAATAAAATGCATTCTTAAGTTATGTTTCATTATCTTCTATAACGTATGTATGTTTCGTTCGATTAAATATATTTCCTAATTTAAACACAATTTATATAGTTTTCACAGAATTACACATAGTTAACGCTAAGTAATTAATTCAGTTAAAGATATTTCCTAATTTGCACTAACTGTAACTTCTATACTATGTAATACAAAATTACATATAGTTAGTGCTCAGTGAGTGATTCGATTAAATACATTTCCTAATTTCACTTAGAATTATTTACTTTAATGCTTATATAATTATAAAGAGACAACTTATTGATATAGTTACGCTACGTATGTATATTTTCGTGTTAAATTAAAATACAGAAATGCAATACACGAAGAAAAACACGATGGAATCATGTTATAAATTTTATAAAAAAAATCTCACAAAGCATACATATTATCATTTCTTCCGTTATATGATCTGAAACTAGAGATATTCATTCAAGCATACTAAAGAACCATCTTTGTCATTCTTCGTGTATCATATATACAAGGTGTCCTAACCAATCATGGTCCAATCGATAGACAAGCATTCTACGTAAAAAAACAGGTCGAAGATAAAATGAAATTTGTTCGTACGATGCTTCGTTTTGAAGGAAATCGAGCTTGAAAACTTGTCAAGTATAATTTGAACTTGGCTAATTGGCTTGAACTGGACAAAAGTAAATAATCAACAGGACGTTATTCTACAAACTATGTGTGAAAGTAGTTTCCGAGAAAACGAAATTTAAAAATTGATCAAGCACGCGTGTATCAAGCGAATTCTTAACCAAACTTTCAAATCCTATTTTCTTGTAAACGGTGTCTTAAACTTTAGACGGAAAAATTTTATTCCACATTTTTTATTTATTCTCGCATAGAGTATAACTTTCTGCTGGTTGTTTATTTTAATCCAGTCAGTAATTAGCCAGATTGTCGTACACTAAACGAATGTTAAAATTCGATTTTACTAAAAACAGAGTTTAGTATGAAAAATGTTATTCTACATATATTTTCGATTTATTTTTTCACGTTGAATCACCCCTTTGTGGACTGTATCGTGATTTCTGGGACACCCTATATAATTGAGAAGTCTAATTGAAAAGTAAAAGTAGACACTTACCAAACAAAATTTCTTCGGCAGTAGAGAAGATCAATCCATTTGGACGAAGCAGGTTTCGGTCGGCATGCAGCTTGCGGATTGCTTCACGAGGATTCGTTTGGAAAACTGTCAAACAACTCCGTCAAGCACAAACTTTGGAAACCTGACGCACCACTTTACATATTTTCGGGTGAAATGTATCGAGTCATGTATTTGATGTTACGTTTTGAAAATTTTTGAAAAAATTTCGCGTGTTAACCCGCCTAAAGCTGCCTATATACAGTGGATATAAACTGCAGCGTGAAGAACATCGTCGCGGAACGAGCGTTGCTTCTCTGCTGGACGAACTGAAGCGAATTGCGAAAGATTCACGAAGTCAGTCGTGCTTACCTCGTCCCAGCCGAACTCTCCCGAACCCCGAACCACCGAGCCGCTGTGATTGGCCCATTTTCTCCCTAGTTCACTGGACGAAATCCTGTCTCCCTGTCCCCTCCCTTTCTTATAGGAACTCAAAGGTAACAAGCACGAGTGACTTGTAGCTAGTGATGGAATTGATACGATACATATCGATAATACTCGAACAATTCACGAAAATATTAGAACACTTAGGTTAAATTTGAAATCAATCTAAAAATCCATACAGAGTGTAGAAATTACAGGATATTCATAGCAAACGTAAATTTAGTGAAAAGTTAGCATACAGCATGAAACCAAACATATCAGTTTCAAAGATGGTTCCATCGAATATTGAGGTTTATCCATTATTAATATAATGGATAATTGATTGCTTAAATATTTTTGTGATCACTGCGAAATATGTATTTACATACTTACACTAAATACATATCCTGTAGCTTCTATATTTTTGTATTAATATTTTCGTACAGTATCAATTTTTATTGTATACTGATGCTTTAATAGAAATATCGAATTATAGTATTTTCGTAGAAGTATCAATTAGGGGTCGATATTTTCATGTATATATTGAAAAGGTATCGATTATTCTCGATACCTACGATCTTACGATGTAGAATCAAAATTCGTAAGTTGATATCGATGCGGTATCATTCCCAACACTATCGAAGCACGAGTGACTTGTATCTTGAACAATTTCTAGTTTACGTTTTTCAGGGAATCCCCGTGCAATTTTACCTTGCCTTTTTTTCTTTTTTTTTTTTTTTTTTAGCTAGTCAGTGTGTATAAATAGAAGGTGAAGTATAAATATTGATACACGGAAAGAATGCAAATGTATTAAGGGAATTATCTTATTAGAAAGATTGCTCTATTCGTTTCACTCGATCAATCAATGTTCTTATCGTTCTTTTTTTTCAGTTTCGTTTATTGTTCAGAGTGATTGTGACTGTTAACATGATCTTTATACCTACGAAATATAAGAATATTTCAAATTTTATTTGGACGTCGTTGAAGCGCAAGAGAGAATCGATTATTTCAATTAATACTCATTTTATTTTGTATTATCATCGACTTTAAATTATATATAGTACTCACATTTAGAAAGCTAGAATCATTTAAACATAAAAAATAAAAGAACCATCCACTCTACTTATTATATCCTTATACAGGGTGGTCGGTAACTAATGTTACAGTTAGGTACAAAGTGATTCTATGAAAAAATAAGTAAACAAATGTGGAATAAAATTCTTTCATACGACGCTTCGTTTCTTAGACAATCGAGTTTGAAAATTTATCAATATACGTAAACCTGACTAGGTGCAGACTAAATCTGGATGGAGGTAATTCTATATGCAAAAATAAGTCAAAATTGCAAAATAAAATTTTTTTGGTTAATCCCTCATTTTCAAGAATTTAATGTTTGAACATGTTAGTTAAGAACTGATCTGATACACATAAATTTTAAAAAATTATTTTTCTCGAAAGGAGAGCATCTTAAGACAAAATTGTAAATTCTAAACTTGATTTATTTTCGCACGTAGTTTATTTATCTTTACACGTAGCTTACCCTGTTGATTATTTACTCTTATTGAGTCCGAAATTAGCCAAGCTTAAGTACACTTATCAAATTTGCAAACTCGACTTTCTCGCAAAGGAAACGTGAAAAATTTTTATTCGATTTTTTCGCCTTACTTTTACTCATTGAATCGCCCTATACCCGATTGTACCAACAGTTATAGATCACCCTGTATATACTTACTCTAAATATTTTCTAAAACTTCTATGAAAATAAATGAAATATGACATATAAGCTACTTTCACTTGACTGCATTTGGATTAAGAAATATCATAATTAGTTTATCATGGATAATACCAATTAGGAGAAATAGAATAAAAATCGTCTCAGTTTATTATAAGTGGTAAAACAGTAACAAGTAAGTACTTACACATTTTTAAAAGTTGTTAATCGGTCAGAAGAAACTGGTTCAGGTTGTGTAAATTAGAATCTCATTAAAATTTTGCTTGTTTTAGCAACATCACGCGGGGTAGTACTGTGTGTATTGGCAATCAGTGCTAGAAACGTTCAATATGGAAACTGCAAACACAGTACGGTCACGATGTATATTTTTTCAGTTGTTTAAATATAAAACAACAACTCCAGTTAATGGTTTATGAAAAAATGAAAGTACATATTACATATATGAATATTGAAAGGTAATTAAATTTTTAATAGTCTAATAAAATGGGTTTCGTCACGTGCCACGTGACAAACAGAAAACGTGTTAAAATGAATGATTTTATTTTAGGTGGTAGACAGGCACGTGTATCAGTGAATCCGCTTATGATTCTTACAATTTATCTCAATTTCCTTCTTCACGTAGAGTCCTTTTATACGGGGACTCCCACATAGAATTACACGTGTCAGGGGATGAACAAAGAAGCCTGGTGTAGCGTCTAACGAACGTACAACACATATGTACGTACACATATGTATGTGTATAATAATATGTATATGAATCATACAAATTACGATGATCAAGATAGCAAAAGTAAGATAGTTATCAAAATTAAATCTTTTAACAAATAAATTATTATAAAAAGCATTTTCTTATTCTTTATGTAAATAGAACTGGTAGTTCGAAAATCCAAAAATTCAATACACTCGAGGCGGATCATAGCTGATCAAGGAGTCTTTCGTTATTGAAGGTGAGGAGGGAGAGACAGAGACAGAGAGAGGCAAAATGTGTAAGAGTCAAGTATATTATATATAAGTATATGTAAGTATAGTTTCGAAGCTTCTTTTACAAGATTTAAAATTTGCTTGTAATTTATGTTTTAATATATCTATCGGATATTGTGGCCTAAATAATTAAATTCGCATTAATTATAGGGATGACTCGGCTGAAATTATCACTAAAATCCTCTCCTCTTTTCCTCTATTGGAGGATTTGTGCCACCATTAGGTACGGTTGTCGTATTACCTCATAACATATTTTATTCCAGGAGAGATTTCTTCAGTGGCACAATTTTTATGGTGCAATATACTTCTTGATATTTGCCTCTTATTTAACTTTTTTTATATATTTTTTCTCCTGATCGCTTCTTCGGGCATGTATTTTGACTTTATACAAATGTTTTAAAGCTGCTACTCGATATTCTTCTCCTTTGGTGCATAACGTGCGCAATAAATTTTGCGATCTCCAAAAGTTCTCCCAGTATTCGCTGTAAATTTGGAATCGAAGCGTAATAATGTTAACGAATTCTTTGAAACCTCGTTCTTAAATTATACATTGAGATCCACCTGTGTACTGTGCTCTCGGCAGATAAATGACAGCCGCTTTTCCTTAATTCATTAAAAGTTGTCGCAGAATCGCAAAATATCATTTTAGCTGAGTCTTGTTCTTCGATTGTACACAAAAATCCTTGCGACATTACTTTTGCACCCATATCTATAATAAAATTCATCTACAGTTTCTACTTTGCGCAACGTATTACCGTTGGATGACTAATTATCTCCATCAATCTCAATAAACGTTGGCTCAGCGTTTATACTGACTCAACATGTTTTGATCATAAATTCTTACAAACGAATTTTATTCTTCCTACGTTGAATTCAAAGTCGAATTTTAACATCATTTGCCGTATTTAAAGATGTACTGCTTTCGGGTAGCTTCCATCAACAATGACATCGAGTGAATTTTATTATGATGGCAAAAATGACGCCATAAGAACTCTCATAGACGATCGACAAACTCGTCATTCCACTTTGTGGAAGCGTTCTCCCCCTCTCATCAATTCCTTCGCCGACCGCTAATTCGACTATTTTTTGAGTACGACTACCATCACTACCTGCAGTTAAATTAAATCAAAGTCTAACATTTAAAGTGCCTTTAAGATTCTGGGGTAAGCGCTGAGCTGTTCGATTCAGTCCTTCTGTCAGAAGGTTCATCGCCTAACCCACTCCGTGGACAGATCCTTTCAGGGCATTCTTATCACCTTACGCTCGTCGTGGAGCATCGTGACGTCTGTAACATTCGCGCCTCTTCCGATTTGTCGGCCAAAAATTATACATTCGCGACTCTTAGAACTCGTCGCCAAAGCAAAATTCGTGGTTTCCGATAGTTCGATGAATCTTGAAAGCAATCGCTATGAATCTGATTGCCGGCGTAACACATAAATACAGTATATAAGCTTGTTACGTTTCATATAATTTAATCAGTGTTTGATGAATAAGGTAATTTTTATTTATTTGTAAAGCTCCATGCTCCGGAGCCCGAGTAATAGCCACTTGCTTTGAATTAGGTAAATTGGATAGACTCCATTTTAATGATTCCATAAGATGAAGATTTCTGAAATTAGAGAGGGAAAGGGAGGAGAATAAAAGCGAAGAGTATCGCAAGCGCTCCCTGCCACGTGTCGGTGTCTTCCATGTGTCGTCAAGATAAAAGAAATAGGACATCGCAGGATATACAAGGAGTTTAAGGAAACGCGATGGTTAAGGGACATTGTGCTAATCACGCTGCCATTCATTCCATGGTCGGTGGCCGAACTGCGAACACGTGTAAGACGACGCAGATTCGGGATAACCGAAATCGCGTAGGATACTTCTCTGTTCGTTAGATACTTGACGTTCGTCTGCGTCAATGATTGTACAAAGATTGGACAAGCATCCTAGACGTTACGATCGTAAAACCGTTGGAGCCCGCTAGCTCGTGACGCAGTAAAGAAGAGGGCCTAACTTATGGCACTTTCGAGTGTTTTCGCGTTCTCCTGTCAAAAAGCACAAGGTGACGAAGGCCAGCCAACCGTTCCAGACTTTCGAGCTACGAGTTTTCTTACACACGTAAGTAAATAAAAAACAGAGTACAAAATAGAATAAAACGAGAACAGAAAAAACGAAAAAGAACTGGTGTATTTGTCGAAAGGCTATTTTTTAGTAGATTTGAACGAGACTTTTCTTAAATCATTTTATTATGGCGTCCATGTAGCAAAAAAAAAAAAAAATAATAATAATAATAATAGAAAAGTATTGGCGGATATCGGTGATCTTGAAGAAAATAGAATACTATAGACATTAGTAGGACGTCAGGCAGATTATGCAAATCACGCATGCGCGTTGCATGTGCGCAATTTGACTCGCGAATATCAGATCAGGATTCGATTAGTTTACGGTAGTACAATTTTTGACGAACGCATTAGTGTAATAGTATGACTCATGAGTGTGCTAACAACTTATTCGTTTATTCTTTCTCTTATTCGTATGTAATAACAGAGTGGTTAAAAGTAAATCCCTTTAAAACCGTGAAAGTGTAAGTTTTCGATAAGTAACGTGTACAATGAGATATTTTCGAGACTCAACGAATGATTCTGTCTCTATCCGCTCATATGTTTATGCTTTACCAAACACACTTGGTAAGAATACGCGATACACCACCTGGAATATAAAGGCATAAGATAATGGACAAGGAACGACGGAGTGTGTTTGTTTGATGGGTAGCAACGAGGCCCTTGCTTTTGTGAGAGAAAGAAGGATTCTAGGTTGATTCATTAATTTATAATTGAATATTTGCTACACGTGCAAAGTACACGTAAACGGTATAACCATACAAAGAAAAAAATGTATCTACTGCATTTTAAAAACATTGAGGTTGATTAATTTCTACAGATTGAAGAAACATACAACATATATTTAACTGAATCACAATTTTACATATGGTTTAGTATATTATCGTGTAATGTGAAAATACATTACAAATATACAATTTTAATCATATTACGATGTATGGGATATTACAAAAAATTTCTTATCGTTGTCATAAATGTTTAACCATTTGGACCTATGGAGATTTGTAAAACAAAACTGTCACGCATAATTCTTCCCTTCAACTATGTATTTTAATTACTAACTATTAAAATCTTGAAAATATTTACTACATCGACGATATCAATATGATTTTATATACAATAAAGAATCGAATACGTACAAAATTTCAAAATATTTCCTATGGCCTTTTTAAGATAGTCTCCGTAATAAAGCAATAAATTTATATAAAAGATACAAAAAGATATCTCGGTTGATATCGGTATCTCACACATTTCGCCGATTTGGATGATTTTTGAATATATTATCGCTTAAACCAAACCTAATCCTTATCTTTCTTTATAGTTTATTCGCATATCTTCTTGTTAGATTGGGATGCTATTCTATTCGGCAACAAATATTAACGCATACTTTGCAGAGAATGCACAATTATAGACACAGTAATTCACTCTAATGGTATCGACAGTTCTTTGCGAATATCTCGGAAATTAAGGCCGAGCGTAGGTTTCATATACAAGAAAAAGTTCTTCAAAATCTTAATTTGTACAATAGATTAAAAAATCATCGAAATTGAATAGGTGGATGAAATATCGATAATTATCAATCTCATTCGTTCTTGGTTATTTTTATCAATAAAATAAATATAAACTCACTAATTTTTTGTTGTATATATAGAATGTAGAATTAACAATATTTCATCATATACAGAATTCGCCTTAAAAATAAAGTTATTCTAAATGAATAATTAATAGTAATTAATAATTTCCTCAGAAAAAATTGACGTGAAAGAAATTCATAGAACACTGAAATCTTTTAATATTTCATTACATGTTACAACCTAAATACAAAACTTTATCTTAGTCAATATTAAAATGTCGATTTATCAAAAAAAAAAAAAAAAAGAATTCTAAGATATACGTTGAAGACAAACTTAAGAAAGACAACTTTTCATACGAGTCAAAAATATTTAAAGTCTATAGTAAGATTTCATTTTATATAACCTAAGAAATCTCTTTCTCTTAGTTAGCTGGTGATATAACAATATGTAATTTGAGCATATCTTTATTTGGACCTACTAGAAAAGGAGACGCATTTTCCGAAACGGAACCCTGCTGAGGGTTAAGTTCCTCGAACGGTAAAAGATCGTCCATATTAAGAACACGTTCTTTTTTACTAAATCTATGAATAATTTCTGTTACTCTCGCAATATGTTCAACACCATCCTGTAAACCATATATTAAAATACCTATTTTGACACGCATATCAGCATTATTATTTACAGATGGATCCTTACAGGTGAGTGACAATCTAACCGAACGTTTCACATGTTCGGGCATTTCTACGGTTCCTTGCCACACTATTAAGAAAAACTTTTTGAACCAAACACCTTTCGGATATATATCTACAACCCATTCACACGTGTTGTCACCAGCATACTCTGCTAAACACGAATGACTTGAAAACACGAGTGTTCTGATGTGGTAAGAGGGTAAACTATGAAAATTTTCTATCGTAAGTAATGAACTACAGGTATCTATAGTGTATAATCTTGGTTCGAAAAGTAATGCACCATCTTCTTCGTTTAAACTTACTTCTCTAACCTTATCTAGCTGACCAGAATGAAATGACATTCCTATAGACATTCGTTCTACAAAGAATTCTTTGTATTTTTTCGTTAAAGGGAATAGAAGTAATTCTGCTAATTGTCGCGGAGACATCATTGGAAATCTAACAGGAGACATCACAGCTATTACCAATTGTTCTAACGTAGCTTCTAATTCGTCGTGCGACAATTGAGTTTTCAACCGATTTGTCTGATGATCCAACCAAGATTCTAAACATTTGTATAATGTCATTTCATCCTTTACCACTAAACTACTTTGATGTAACAACGATACTAAAATATCTAAATCAAAATTTCCGAAGTCTACAGTCCTGGCAACTAATTCCAAATTCCACTTAATAAAATTTTGACATGCTTGAGTAATATTGTGATGACCACAATTTGACGTATATTGTAACCATGATACCAGAGTGCCATGTATGGCAGCTAATGCAATATGATTTTGCATATAATCAAGGCATAATGATATTAAATCCGTAACATTATACTTATCGGCTAAAGATAATATCGGTAGAACAACTCCATAATTAATTCTTATTTGGCCAGTATAAAAGTATCGTAAAAACTCACTAAATATAGGTACACATTGTGGAGTTTCTTGGAGGGTTACTCTACTTTCCTGTGACTCACTCCACTGAGGACTCATTAACATTACCTGCAATAAGAAAAGTTAGAGCATGTGTTGAAATGTTACCTATACTAAAAAAGATAATAATAAATATAACGTTGGGTAATTATGTAAAATTTCATCGACTTCGATGACTTCGAAGTATATCGTTAACATTTTAACTAACTTTTTTCTATATATGTATAACCATTGCTCAATTTCCGAGACGTTCACAAAAAATTTCAGTTAAAGTTAGGTTTGGGTTACACTACGTTCTTGCGAAGACAATCATGTGGCGGTTACCGCATTTTTAAAATATAAGCGATCCGCGGACAACGACCAATAGTAACACTGTCACAGACGCAAAACCATGCTCAGAATTCGATTAATACCGACAGTTTTTCGCGAATATCTCGGAAAGTACAGCCGACTGACGGTTATATGTATAAAAAGTTGTTCTAAATGTTGATTTCTATAACATATTCAAAAGACATCGAAATCGGAGAGGGCGGAAATCGCCAAGAGTCTATAAACGCCACAGCCGTGACACAATGTTAGCGGTGATCGCTAACACGCAATTCAAACTAGAATGCTGCTGAAAATACCTGTATTTTGGTCATATCACCTATATACCCATTTTTTATTATTATTCGATTTGAGGATAAAAACTCAGAATATTTATCAAAACAATGAGAACCCAAAAGGACACATATGTATCATACTGGAAAGGATATGAACTGTAGCGAATACAAAGAAGGAAAGCACAAATTATTAATGTGTATAATATAATATAATATGCATGAATACATATATGGTGAATAAAATTATCTCCACAGCAAAAGAAATTTGGAGCTGTCTTTGGCATATCTCTTTTAGCAATTCAAAACCATGCATTTCATAGGTTACTATCTTTAGGAACGGATACAAATCTTCTTTCTGATATTTTGATTGAATCATTTTGACATTGTGGTACAAAACGCCATTTATAATTTGTTTTTCATAAACTTTCATAGCATTTATTAGATTATATATTATAAGAATGAATAATAAAACAGAAGTATCTCCTACGTAAAAAAATTACTGTTTATTAATATAAAAATATGCTAGTAAAGATTTTGTGAGTCTACCAACATAATTATATTCAATATGTTTATATCTTTTGGAATATACTAAATATACTAAATGAATTACTAATATGAATTTACATGAGAAAAATGTTACTTTATATTAGTTTATTTTTTTTTGATAAAATCATATTCTTTTAAGTTATACTACCAATTCAATGACATCCTGTATAATGAACAATTACGTGTTTCATTTTGTCTTATTTTATATTCTATCTTAAAATTTACTTACTTGAAAAACATCACTTGAAGCACAGAGTATAAGGCGATGTGCTGGATACTCTATACCATCAACAACAAGACAAATATCATTCATAAGACGTTCTGCATACAATGTTGCTATTTTTAAAAGAACTGTACGTGAATTATCCACCTAAATAGAAAATATAATAAATTAAATTCTTCAAATAAAATTTTGTTAA
This sequence comes from Bombus confusus, assembly GCA_014737475.1. Lineage (NCBI taxonomy): Eukaryota > Metazoa > Arthropoda > Insecta > Hymenoptera > Apidae > Bombus > Bombus confusus. The sequence goes on from JACXIV010000090.1 coordinate 728,701, forward strand.
TCTCTCTTTTGTTTAAATGATGTTTTATATCCCTTAATAACAACCTCTATTGAATCTGGATTTTCAGAATTTCCAACATTATTTTGAACATTACTAGATTCTTTTGTTTCTTTGTTTATATCCATGTTTGAAGAACATATCCTATTTAATCTTCACTTGTTTCTATAGCATAGTACTCAAATTTGTTTTATAATCAGAATAATAGCCTCAATAAATATTCATCTTTTCTTTATAAATTTTAATATTTTAACGCTCTTTAAAACCGCATAACTGTAAGAAAGAATATATAATATATAGTGCATATGTATCTTTATTAATTAACTTAATAATAATTATTAAAAGGTAAAGTAATATATATATTGCAATATTCTGTATAATATAAAAGTATACATTATATCCTCAAAAAAGAAAGTAAATTAAAAAATATCAATGGATTACAATAAAACTGTTGACTATTTATATGTTACTTAAGATTATTAATATATGTAATGCATATGTATACTGTATATGATTGTAATGCATTAAATACGATTAATTAAATGTGAAGGAGGTAAATTGTGAAACCTCAGTTGTTTGTTTTAATATTAAATCGCTAAATATATGAACTGTATTATTAAACTATGAAAGAGTTGTCACTGTTTTTATTCCATATACATACGTTAATATTCAACAGAATTTATTTCATATACAATTTCTAAACGTCCAAAACTTGTAAAAACCACATCGACGTAAGATAGTAACTGAACTGATTTGAAAGTCGATTGTATAAATACATACAAGACTAGTGATAAAGTAAGCTAAGCGCTGTAGTATATTCAGCGCGAATTTTGATACATGTTTTAGAATTATTTGATTCCTAAAAGAAGTTTTAAATATATTAAATAATCTAGTTAACGAAATAATACATGCATAAATAGTTGTCTAATATGACTATGGTTAATCGATATAAGATATATTTATTTGATAAATTTAAATTGATCGATACATATTACGACTACTTTCAAATTTGGAAATTTCAACTTCCATGTAGTTTTATGTATTTTTATCGATAAAGGAAATTTTTATTTAAAAACTGAACAAATGATTTATAATGGAAATAATCTATTATTTATAATGTATTATATGTATAAGATTCAAATAATAAAAATATACAAGATACAAAGATAAAAAGATACAAATCCAGATACTATGAACAACATAATAGGGCAAAAGAACTGTATATCACGATTTTTCTTGATAGTTTATTTAGATCCAATAAGAGGGTTCCTTTATAGTTTCCTTACAACGTATTTATTGTAATCTAGGTTTTATGTTATAAAATAAATTTAATTTCAGGACAGAATCTTAATTATCACTTTCTATAATACTTGAGTGTACTTTCAATAAGTACAAATAAAAGAATATTAGATTATTAAGATTATAGCAACATATTTATTAATATTTTTTAAAGAAAATATTTATGAAAATTATACAATATATAAAATCTTATATTTAGTTATAGGTAACTAGAATTTGATACGCTATCTGAATTAATAATCTTAATGAGTCAAATTTATGTGTTTTCTTAACTTAAAATTAACCAGTATATATTATTTAACATGCTCTTATTTCACTAGATTTTAATATCACATCTTCAATGGTAGTTCCATATTCCCTTAACTGTAATATTAGTTTTTCTGCTATCCACAAATATAAATCAATAGATTTGTGAATTTTAATTTTATGTTCAAATGCTTGAAAATTGTGTTCAAATTTTATATTACACAATAAACACATTGTATCATGATATTTTAAGTAATGAACTTTGTATTGCTGAATATTTGAGAATTGTTTTGGACATGTTATACAACTGAAACATTTGTTTTCTATAATAGTATCAAATCTTTGATATTCGTAAAGTGACAATAAACGTTTTATACCAAGGATTTTTATTATATCATTCTGAGAATTTATATTTCCTTGTGTTATTTCAATATCAGTATCGTTTTCTCTAAAACACACATTATTTGAGACTATATGATCAGATATTAAATGTTTTATTAATTCATCCGTAAAATATAAGCTATTACAAATTTGACACATCTCTCTTTCATGCCTTTCTTCCATATGAAGTTTAAATTGTAGTGCTGTAGCACATAATGTATTACAGTGCAGTATAGTTTCATCATTATGTGATATATTAGATGTGATGTGCATTTCTGAAAATTTGTCATTCAGTTCATCTAATTCTTCAATTTCCTCATTTTCATTCCTATGAGAAACAGCCTTGTCATTTGATTGTTTTCTACTGAATTCAGAATTAACATTTATATTATCTACAGTATAAGGTAAATATTCTTTCGTAGGTACAGATAAATCTATGAAAGTTTCTGTAATATTGGAATCGTTATTTATAGAATGTGTTTCTTCATGTCTTGTTAGCATGTACATTGTAAGAAAACTCAATTTACATATTTTGCATACATGTGGTCCTACTTTTTCTAAATGATAATTCATATTATGTCGTGTTAAAGATATACCATTGGAAAAATTGAGACTACATCTCTTGCAATTCCAGGTAGTAACATTAGTGCACATATGAATGTTCACCATTGCAACTGAAGTAAGGATTTTGTTACAATTATCACAAATATGAACTACAGACTCATCATTATGACAATAGTACTTATGTCGTAAGTAGTTTCTAAGTAATGCAAAATTTTCTTTACATGCATTACAACGCCACTTTCTATATTTTTGTATATTTTCCTTTTGCAAAACTTCATCTGATTTTTTTATTTTACGTATCATATTGTGTTTCTTTTTAGATACCTGAGTATCTTGTGTAGACAGATTTTTTGCTTTATATGGTATCATTGATAAGTTTGGTAATTCTGGATCTTCAAACAACGAATCATGTAAAAAGAACATATGTTCCTTAAATATTATTGAAGAACTAAATTTTTTGTCACATATAATGCAATGTAGTTCTTTAGTAAGATTTGTTGGAAATATATCTCCAATTTCATTTTCCATACTTTGCTGCTCATTAGTACTTGTTTTATGTTTTTTTGTAATATTTATATTGAATTTAATTAATTTTTGCCTTTTTGCATCATCTTTTGTTTTTTGTTTATGTGTAAGGTTTACATATAATATATAATTACAATCATCTGTTTTACTTATTACACTATCTTCTTTGACATCATATTCTACATTTTCATTTTCACCATTATCAACTTCATTACCAATTGTTTTTGATATTAAATTATTTTGGTCTGATTCTGCCAAATTTATAGTAGAATTTAGTACATTATTATCTCTGAAACTTTTCATATCGTCTTCAGAAGTTTCAGTATATGCATTTAATACTACATCATTTTCACATTTTATGAGATCATTATTTTCTTCTGCTGTTTGTTGCTCATGTACATTAGTATCAAAATCTGTTATATGTTTAGACATATGAGATAAAAACGCTTGTTTCCTTCTATATTTTTTAAAACAAACATTACAAATAAAAGAAAAGCTTTTTTTATGTTTCCAATATTCTTTAAATCTTCGATCAATTTTAATAGATATATTAGAAATGTTTGAATCTGAAATACTATTTGTATAATTTTCATCAACATCTAATTTTCCTATATTTTCCTTACATTTTTGCTTTTCTTCTGTTATTTGAGTAACATCTGAATTATTTGTATCATTTATCTGTTTGTCTTTTACTTCCATCTCCAACAATAAATTTTTATCATTTGTATGGGTATGATATATATTATTTTTAAGAATCATTTCTTTTGTGTCAATATCATATTTGTTTATGTGATTATTTTGTATGTTAGTTTCTGTTTCTGAAATAGAAATTCCATCTATATTAGTTGGAACATCAAAAATGTAATTCTTGTCTAAAACACGAGTTTCATTAAATACTTGTTCACTTTTAAATGTTGTATATGATTTCGAAGTTACAGCCATTTGTTCTGCCTCACATTTTTTAACGTCATTTGTATGATAATTGAAGTCATCATGCATTTTTTTAATATGTTTCTCAAAATTTGTTATATGATCAAATATTTTTGAGCAGCAACAGCATTCAAATATAAATTGGTTATTGATATTTAAATCTAATTGCTCGCTGAAATTAATAATAGTAACTGCAAATTTCTTTTGTTTAGATAATGATTTTATTTCACATTTTAAATGTATATCCATTAGATGTTGTTGAAAATGAAATAGAGAATTAATTTGTAAATTACATAGCGTACATTCAATGCATATTTTTTCATCTTGTACAAAATTTACTTTACCTAAAAAGTGTTGTAAAAGATTAAAGACTTCTGTACATTTACTGCACATTGCTACACTTTTTCTTATATGATATTCATGGATGTTTTCAATACTTGATCTCTGTCTTGTTTTTATATTTATGATGTCTCTTCTGTTTTTTAGAAAAAATTGTAAAATCTCTTTACGTAAATGTGTAGATTCTAATTGTTGTCCATTATTTTGTAATATTTCTGTATTATTAACTTCATTCTCTGAAGATATTTTATATGTCATTTTTTCAAATTTTATATTTTTTATATTTTTATCAATTTTATTCACTACATTTTCTTCAAATTTTGTACGTCTTTCCTCAAACACTGATTTATATAATACATTTATTTCCTCATTTTGTTTGAATTCAGTAGTTTCATATTGTTCATATGCAGAACAGTGTATTTCTGTGATATTTTTTGTTTCATTATATATATTCTCATTTTTTTGTATATTCTCTTTATTTTCAATAGATTTGGTACTCTGAATTAATTTAGATAATTCAGATGTAGAAAGATCATCTATTTTAATCAAAGGTATTATCAAATTTTTAGTATCTATACAATTTTTATACCTTGCTCTATCTTTGTTTATTTTGGTGTCAATTTTGCTTGATTGTATTATGGTAACTGCGGAAAAATTACTTGTATCCTTCTTTTTTTCTATTCTTTTATAATATTTATTTTTGGTGACTTTATTACATTGTTTATGTCCATGTACTGTATTGTATATCCTTTTTTGTTTCTTATTCTTTATTTGTAAATGGCAAGTTGATTTTATTGTTCTTTGTCTTTTACCTTTTGTATGAACAACTTTCCTTGGTTCTTTAGTTGTAATAGATTTACTAATTTCACAGCTATTTTCTCTTTTAATTTGCACCGAGATATTGCAATCTGTTTCATTAGTAGTATTAGATTGATTTCTCTTCTTACGTGTTTTTGCTTTTAGAGATCTTTGTTGTGGCGAGTTTATTTCACATATTATAGGTAAACTTTTCTGTTGAAATTTCGCATTTTGCTCACAGTTAATTTCATTCTTGTTGCATAAATTGCAATTTGCATTAGATCTATTATGAAAGCACATCGTATTTTGTAAATCATGATTTAATACTGCTTTATGGTCGTCTTCTATATTTGGTGTTTTAGTCATACCTAATTTCTTGTTATTCTTATAGTTTCCCAATAAGGAAGCAGAGGTATTTCTATGACACTTGTTTAAAACTTGGTTCAAGATACTTGTAGATTTTAAAGTCTTTTTTGGACGAATACTTAAATCTTCTTGATATTTTTCATAGTTTTTTCTTTTTAATGTAGATCTGATTGTTGAATTCATTGATATATTTTGATTTTTATTTGCACAACTAGCTAAAGTGTCATAATTCTGGTTTCCTTTATAAATCACAGTAGCAATAGCTTGCCTTTCTTTTTCATAATTTTTACAAGAGAATTGTTTTCTATTATAAATATTTCGAAATCTACTATGTGATGAAAAATTATTTGAGTTCATTTTCTAATTGCTTCTTAACATTTTAAATATTTAAATACATATACGTTTAAAAAAGTCTTAAAATTTTTTATTAAATGTAATAAAAAATGATATTAACTTTTACCCTTCTGACAAAATATTATGTAAACATTTCTTGATTCTTATGTGATTCTCAAATTTTTTCTTTGGTAAATGGTTTCATTATGACCCTAATTGTACCAAATGTCTATTTTCTGCTGTAAAAAATGTATTAAATTATTATTATTATATTAGTTGAAAATAATATATTTTATATAATTCACTTTTAATTCGTTTTTTAAAAATATAACTAATGTAAAAAGCATCACACTTAATAATAAATAATTTACTTTTATAAAATTCCAATAGAATAAAAACTCACTTTGTTTTTGGGAACCTTTTTGTTTAATTAAAAAAATTTCTTACTTACTTATTATAGTCTCGGTAGAACACTTTTGTAGAAATTACTCAATGGTATAAAATGTTTACAAATACTGCAGATCAAAGTGCAAAGAATTGATCTAACATCCAATATACCTTTGTGTCATACTTTTGTAAATGCTTTGGTAATCAATAATCATTGGTTAAGCGTTTCAAAGGCTCTAGTCAAGAGTTTAGAACACGATTGTATAGAAACGACGTCTCTACACGTGTTCTAGAGTTTCCGCGCTCTTTATCATTTTAGAGTCACTCCCGACATTACCGATTCATTACCGATTTTATATTAGGTTTTATAAACAGGCACGTGTATTGGTGAAATCGCGTATGATTATTCAATTTTTTTCTCCACGTGGACTCCATTTACCGGTGGACCCTCACATATAATTACACGTGTCAAGGGATGAACAAAGGAGCTTCGTGTACATATATTCTGGAAAATTATTAATTAAATAAAATATGATGTGTATTAGCAGAGAAGAATTTCCCCTCTGGTATTGCAAAATAAAAATTTTGTAACCTATATATCAATTAATAACAAAGTAAACAATGACGAATTATTTTCGATTAAAGAAATTTTTTTTTATGATAGTTTCGCTATCAATTATTTAGGATAGAACAATTTTTTCAACTTTCATGTAATAATAAGTTGTAACATACCACCATTTAAAGTAACATACCATATTTTATTCACTCGTGTAACACATAACAGCTTTTCATTAAAAACATAATCTTATTCGTAACTGTCATTGAACATTGTCTTAAATATGTTTTCTATTCCTCAATTTCATCAATTTGTCTGTTTGAATATACGAAATTTGCGCGCGCTTGTATATACAAAAATCGAGCGTTCCTATTTGCGCAGTAGATCGCGAAGTCAAACCAAGTGTGCCTATTAGCGCAGAATATTGTCAAATAAAATTGAACGTTCCTATTGGCGCAATATATTGTTACGTCAAATCGAGCATTCCTATTGTTGCGAAATATTGAAAAGCTTAGTTTCGCGGAGAAACGTGCCGTGAGGTGACATTGTACTGTTGAAAGTCGTGGAGTGAAAATTCATCTCGTTGAGCGTTACCCTGTCGTTATTAGTACTTTCATTTCGACTTTATCAACATTTTTACACTTCTCTCTGTTTCATTTAAATAGTACGTTTTTATTTAATCACTTATTGATTATCATTTTAGTAAAATTAAGTAGTATTCGGGAACTTTTCTTTCATTTATCGTTGATTATATTTGACAATTTACAGTTATCGATAGCTCATATTACCGGCGTTTAAGGCAGGATTTGGATTCGATTATCGTTTTATTTCACTATAATTCGTTTCATTTTTGTAAATTACTGATTTATTATACATTTATTCTTGGCTGTATTTCTGATGGCTAGAATTATCAATATTTCAAATTACCGGTCCCTGAGACAGGATTTGAATTCTATCGTTGCTTTATCTTACTATAATTTGTTCTATTATTGTAAATTATTGGTTTTGTCATACATTTATTTGAAATTGTTGGTTTTCTTTTATGCAGATTATTGGCTGGTCACCTAATTGAAAGAGTAAGGGTTTATGGCACAGACACCATAGGCGTCTGCATTTCCCATGCAGATTTAGTAAAGATTGAGTTGTTATAACAAAGCAGACGTACAGTGAATCCAAAAAGTATTTGTACATTTGCGACTTCACTAGAAAATTTCAAATTATTAATGGTTTAGATCCTAATTAATGTTTTATATGCATTCCTTTTGCATCTATAATGGCTTGTAGCCTTTTTGGCATAGATTCGACCAATTTTTTTGTAATTTCTTTAAATATTTTTGGCCACTCTTATAAAATAATTCGTTGTAAATCTGATTTATTTGATATCTTTCTTTTTCTTATTTCAATATTTAATAGGTGCCATAAATTTTCTATGAGGTTAATGTTGGGAGACTGGGGTGGTGTAATCAGTTCTTTTGGGACATTATATAATAACCATTCCTTCGTTTTTTTAGCTGTGTGCTTTGGATCATTGTCTTGCTGAAAGTAGTAAGTCCTATTCAGATTCAATTTCTTTGCACTTTCGGGTAAATTGTTACGCAATATGTCGATATATTTTTCGGCATTCATTGACTTCTCGATAAACGCGATGTTTCCAACACCATTGTAACCCATGCAGCCCCATAATATCACATTTCCTCCGCCGTGCTTAACAGTTGTGTGGATGTTCCTTTGCCGAAGTTCAGTATTGAATAAAAGTTCAGTATTGTATAAAAATGTTAAATTTACGTTCGTCCGAGAAGATAACGCTTTTCGAAAATTCAATTGGTTTTTGTAAGTACGTTTTAGCGAATCCTAACCGTTTCTCCCTATTCACATTATTTATAAAGGGCTTTTTTCTAGCAGCTCTACCATATATTTCAGCGGAGTGCAAAATGTTTCGAATAGTTTGAGGACATACATTCTTCCCTGACGTTGATGCGACATCATTGCATAAAGTTCGAGCACTGATAAATGGAAATTTTGTAACTTCTTTAATAACACTCCGATGTTCTCTATCTGTAAGTATTTTCGGCTGACCTGATCGTGGCCTATTGTCCGTACTTCCCGTTTGTTCATACTTCTTAACGATATATTGCACCGTTGTGAAGTTTAAATTTAAAGCTTTGCCAATTTTTCGGTAAGTTTCCCCACCTTTCCGAAGAAAAATCACACGATCTCGCAGCGATACAGATATTTCACTTTTCTTGCTTGCCATGGTTTCTCTAGGTTGTTCACAGACGTACTAACGTCGTGAGCAAATCGGAACCAATGTGTAAATAAACAAACGTTTACATTTTGATTCATGTCACGAGGGTATGTGCATTCTGCACAAAGTTTAGCAATAGAATTATAAGTGTGCAAATACTTTTTTTGCCCTTAAATTTTTATATTTGCTGTATTATTCTTAAAGAAGGCATTATTAAAAATTGATAATGTACATGTTATCCCTGCTTATACTCTTATTAGCCTCTGCTAATATCAGAAACAGTTTTTGTCTGTGTATTATTTGTTTTTAGAAAGTTATTGCGAAAAAACTAGGTGTACAAATACTTTTCGTGTACAATACACGACTGTTGTCTCTCCTTATTGGATCAATGGTAACCAATATTTGCTATATAATTACTATACAACTTACAATTGATATATAATGACATTATTCTCTAAATAATTGCATAATTTGTTGAAAATATTAAGATGTAAAAAAAGGGGATTAAAAAAGTCACTTTTTAAAAGTATTTCAAACATATAGATTATCATTAATAATCGAATATTTTATTAAATAACTAATGTTTTTATATCAATATATAGAAAATTATGCGAATCATGCAATTGTTGTTAGATAATAATCTATTACTAAGTTATTATATTTTTATATATTTGTACAAAAAAATCAGTTTATTATTTTCTCGAAAGTATCTATATAAGACATGTTACATTATAATCAATTGTAAGGCATGCTTAGTTAAGAAAGTTTAATTTATTGCAAGCATTTTCGAATCTTAATAAAGTGCAATATAATATGTTAGTAAAAACCATTTTGTTGTAACAACAAGACGACGGTAAATAAGTAAGAAAAATATAACTGCCAACGGTAAATATATAAAAAAGCATAACTGCTGACAAGCCGAAAAGTCGAAGTAAGTAACAGCCTAACAGTCGACTGATACGTCTTTGGTACTGGTATTCGAAAAGGCAGTTAGTAGACAGCGAAAGTCTAAGGCATTAGTATTTAGCGAGAGTAAAGCGAGAAGTAGTACAGCGAGGTAGCAATAAACATATGTAAAGATAATCGACTGATAATTATTTTGCCACCTGCACGTATAAATTCACTTCATACGTTATTCTGTATGTCCGAAATTAATTATCTTAATAATGCCATCCGCCTCTCTGGCTTCGCTAATACGTTTACGTATTGCTCGAGCATGCACATGATCGTGATATGATCGTTGTTCATCCGTGAACACTTGGATCAGCTTTCGCGATTTACATTTTTATTTCACCTTTGTGAGTTATTTTTTTTGGTTTACGATTTAGAAAGTCTCTAGCCTAGATGTAAGTTTCAACGCCCGAAGAAAGAAGAGGCTACGAGCCGAAGAGGCCCGGCAAATTGCCATAGAAGAGGGCAACTACTAATGGCTTTCCATCCTCTGCATCATCCAGACAATGGAAAGTCATTCACTTTACTGTTTCGTTACTGTGTTCGCCCTTAATATCTGTAGTAGTAGTAGAAGTAGTAGTAGTAGTGTAGTAATAGTAGTTGTCATTTGTTTTTTTGTCGACATACAAGTCGGCCCATTGTCGTGTTGGGTTAATCGCGCTCTTTGCCATTGGCGTAGCGAAGTTATTAATTACGGTTTGAACTAGTTGCGAGTGTAAATTTCGCGTTATCAGAGTTGCGAAAAAGTACCGACTGGTTTGGATTAGCGTTACGATGATCGCGTTTGCTTTAGTGTTGCGAATTATAAGATGTCGCGATTCTTAGTATTTTCTACCGTGAATAATTATTAGAATTTGTTAATAATTATAATAATTATAAATAATTATTAAAGTGAGATACAGTAATTATTAATAAATTATAAAAATGACGTTAATTTTAAATCAATTTCGTAGCGTTGCGATTCGTGACTATATATATATATATATATATATAGTTGAATTAGTTTTTTCTTCATCTGTAGGTAGTAACTTTAAATTAAACTCGTTTTAAGATTTAGCGTTGCGATATATTTCATCGGGATTCTTTTTATCATTTTTCCGATTAGCGTTGCGTTAATAAATTATCGCGTTCTTATACGTAGTGTTGCGTCTATAAAATGCCCAAATTTTTTCCACTATTATTGTGGAAATCTGTTCCTGTTCTTTTATTTGTTACTTTTATAGGTTCTTGTATATGCTAACTTTTTAGTTGACTTCGCCATTTGGCCGCCTGGTGCAGCACCTGTACTGCGAAATAACTAGAACTATAGAGTGACCTCCCTTGTTATTACATACTCTATACCCTCTGATATTATATACTCTGTACCCTCCCTTATATACTCTCCATTATATACTCGTATATGGATTTATTGATCTTCTGGTTGCCTGTGTATACGAGAGTATACAAGAGTATGCGAGAGTGGTTCATTCTCTCAGCTTGTGTTTATAACCTAAATCTCACATTCTGTATCTGACAATATAATATTTGTTATTAAATTTATATAAACATTTATTCATCTCCGTAAGATTTGCAAAAATTATAAATATTTGTATACATACTACCTTAAATATATTTATATTAAATTTATGAAGACTAACAAAAAATTGATTATTAATTACGTATTTTAATCTAATATATGTATAATATACGAAGTATGAAAATTTTAAGAATTCAAATCGATTGATAAGTTATCATTGTAAATAAAAAATAGCTATATTTTTATCTTTGGATCACCCATATTAATCATATTATAGATAGATGGTACTTATGCAATTAAATATATAATTAAGTGTTGTTATATGTAATATATAGATTAACAATACAGCAGTGTTTATACATATGTGCACATTAACATATTACTAAAGTATAGCAAATGTATGCATTATTTAATAAATTAATAAATATACGTAATAAATCTGAGAATGTTATACATTTGTATAATTTTCAATACTTTTGGGTTAAAATCTCATGTAAATGCATACATTGACTAATTGAAGTACTTTTTTTTTTAGAAGAACTTTTATTAGATTTTATGCTTTTGTAACATATATATGTAATAATTAACAACTCATTCTGTTTTGGCTTATCAAAAGCAGCTTGATAAATTGATTACTTTAATTTAAATTGTTACAGGTTGTACTACAAAAATGTATACGATATATTATATTTCTATTTGTATAATTGTTTGTATGATAATCATTGCAAGAGTATATTTCGTAATGTTTCCTACACATAAAACGAGTGGAAAAAAATCAATTCGAAATAAACCAGTTAAAACAATGATTGTATTAGGATCTGGAGGACATACAGCAGAAATGATAAGAATACTTAATTATTTAAGCTTTAGAAATTACTCACCAAGGGTATATGTATATGCTGATACAGATTCTATGAGCATTGAAAAAGTTAAATACTTAGAAAAGAATAATGTAGATTATAAGATAATTAAAATTCGTAGAAGCAGAGAAGTTCATCAGTCATACTATACATCTATTTATAGTACTATTTATGCAACTCTGGAATCAATTCCTTATTTTTGGAAAGAATGTCCAGAGTTACTTCTATGTAATGGTCCAGGAACTTGTGTCCCTTTATGTATAATAGCATTCCTATTTAAAGTATTTTTTATCGCAAAAACTACTATAATATTTGTTGAAAGTTTTTGCAGAGTTAAAACATTGTCATTAACGGGAAAAATTTTATATTACATAGCAGATTACCAAATAGTACAATGGCCATATTTACAAGAACCAGATGACAAAACTAGTAAAATGTTTTATTTTTAAATGAAATAACTTAAATTTATACCTATGATTTATTTTTTAGTTGCATACATCATTTTTAAAGAATGTCTAATTGCACAATTACTGCCAACTTTATATCTTGGGATCTATTAGCTGAAAATATACAAAATTATTTACCTATTGAAATGAAGATACACTTGTCATCAATAGAAAGCAATTTAAAAACATCCATTGAAGATAAAATGTAAATACAAATTTTTATATAATTGTATAAAATAATTATAAAAATAAAAAAAATCAAATCTTACTTCATGATCTTTTATTACGCATATATAATTATAATTACATGAATATATTTAAACTTCACTGAAATAATTTATAATAATATTCTATTTAATATTTAAGTTATATTTTTTATTGATTGAAAAATAAAAGGAAGCAATATTAGCACAAGTTAGAAAAACAGAAGCGATGTTTATAACTCTCTTGGAGATCATTTTAAAGTTATCAAATTGAATTAAATTTATACTACATTTTATAGAGACATATATTGTTCACTTATTATAAGTGTATTATAGCTATATTATTGTAGTTATATTGTAGTAGTATAGCTATAATGTGATTTCTAAAAGTAATTTTAAAATAACAAATTTTTATTAATTTAATTCCCTCTTTTAAGGCTTCAAATTTCTTTGATAATAAACAGTAATATATAAGCATTTATTTAATATTGTCAATATTATATCCAAAAATAAAATTAATGTAATTTCTCTTTCTCTTTGCATGTATTTCTCTAAAAGCATAATTAAATATAATTATATAATATTTTATGTTAATTTAAAGATCTTTAAATGATATAGTGTTCATTTATGTTATTTTATGTTACTTATTTAGCTATAATTATGGGATAGTATATACTATAAAATAAACTATTATATGACTTTATATATTAAGAATGATATTTAATCCTTATTTTTTTATGGAAGGATTCCATCAATAAAATGGATAAAAAATTCGTTAATAATAGTTGAAGCTTGTATGGATAAAACATGGGAAGTATTAAATTGTGGTCATTGGCAATTTGTTCCTATTGAATATCGATACTGTTACACATTATGTACTATCTTAAAGGTAATATAACACATTAATCATTCTGTTGAATGTATCTTATACTATATGTTATATCATATTTATGTAAGTGTTTGTAATTTGATACTTTATATCTACAGGCAGTGCTACTGGAGCTTCAGTACAATAATGGTACCAAACAATTTACAAAGAATACAATTTTGTTGAGGAACATTATTCAGCAGATTGATAAAGGTATTCTATTAGGAGCACCACTTCCAAACGTAATTGATTTATTACCAAAAGTTGCTTCAGTGTTAAATAGTTGTATCAGTAAGTCTTATTTATTATAATACCATATGTGTGTTTCTGATAGTGTTAATGTATTGTGTGTATCAGTAGCTGTTGTATTTTTATGCGATTATTTGTTATCTTCTCCAGCAGAGTCATTGGAAGAGTTGGATTTAGAAGAATTAATTATTGATTCTGAAAGTTTATATAATTTTATATTGCCTGGATTTACTGAAATTGTCCAGTATGTTGAACCTTCAATGGAATTATTTTACACAAAAATATTTATGCCAAAAGTACCGGCAATAATGAAAGGTAACATTTCTTTATCAATTTGTATATTTGACAAATACATTTTTGTATGATTATGTTGTTATTATATTATGTCAATTTTAAAACAGGAAAGAAGATTATTTCTAAACTTATACTAGTGTATATATACAGTTAATATCATCTTTTTTATTAATCTCTATTGTAATTTAATTTGAAGTACATGTAATATATTCTAGGTTGTATCAAACATTGGAAAGCTCTGGAACAGTGGAAAGATCTAAAGTATTTAATTAGCGTAGCTGGAAGTCGAACGGTTCCTATTGAAATTGGTTCACGTTATACCGATGAAAATTGGTCACAGCAACTTCTTAGTTTTTCGGAATTTTTACAAAAATATGTATTAACGAAAGGGGACCAAGTTGGTTACTTAGCTCAACATCAATTATTTGAACAGGTTTTTTATCTCTCAATATTTGTTAAATTTTTAACGTTTCTAATGAAAATCTAAATATTAATTATGTCATAATAATTTTAGATTCCTGAATTGAGAGATGATTTTACAATTCCTGAATATTGTAACTTTACAGACAATGATGATGTGGAACAACCAGATATAAATGCTTGGTTTGGTCCTGGCGGAACTGTTTCACCTTTACATTTTGATCCCAAAAATAATCTTTTGTGCCAAGTATGAAAATTAATTGTCATTTTACGATAAGATATAAGTTTAACTATTTGCGACCAAAAATAATATAATATGGTTTATTATATATAGAATTTAATTATTGTCAATCCTAATATTTAAAAAGTTGTGATTGATATATTAGATCAGGGATATCGAACTGGCGACTCGCGAATCATATACGGTTCCTTCTCTTCTTTGCTTGCTCTCTTTTTTGGAGAAGTAAATTAATAAATTATAATCTAATACCTCTGTATTTTTATATTATATAATTATATGTAATATAAATTATATAATTATTATCTAATAGCTTTGCATTAGATTATAATGTCATATATTAGCTTATATCATATTATTGACTTTTTACTAAATTTTAGGTATTTGGACATAAACGGGTCATTTTATACCACCCAAATGATTCACCTAATTTGTATCCATATGATACAAGATTATTGAATAACACTGCACAGGTTGATCCTTTGAATCCAAATTATGAGAAATGGCCTAATTTTAGCAAAGCTAAAGGTTTGATGACCTATTTGAAACCCGGAGAAATACTTTACATTCCTCCAAAATGGTGGCATCATGTAACTTCTTTGACTCCAAGCTTTTCGATTAGTTTCTGGTGGAGTTAAGTATGAAAGAATATATTTATAAATTATTAACGTGCTTGTAATGCTCTCCATGTACAATGATTTACTAAAGTATTTGAAAGTTTTAATAAATACAGACAGTATGTATGTCTGTTAAATTGAAGTTTTCAAAATAATAGGAGATAAAAAGTAAATGGGAGAAATACTAACGTTAAATAG
Organism: Bombus confusus; assembly: GCA_014737475.1. Taxonomy (NCBI): domain Eukaryota; kingdom Metazoa; phylum Arthropoda; class Insecta; order Hymenoptera; family Apidae; genus Bombus; species Bombus confusus. Next base: position 744,527 of record JACXIV010000090.1, read on the forward strand.
ATAAAAGAAAATATATTTTTTCAATACATGTATATTTATTTATGATTATAAGAATAATTTATATGGTAGATAGAAACTAATTAAGGAAGGCAAAGAGAGAAATAGAAATAAAAGGAATATTGTCCAATACACGCGTAAATATGAGAAATTATGGGGGTATAGTAAAAGAAGAAGTACATGAAATTACTTCCTCAAGTCTTGCACAAATTTTCAATTAATATTTGATAAAATTGGTCGAATAATAAGAAGAAAGAGTTGAAGCGAATAAAGATGATTAAGATAATAAGCATGTAATAAACAAGAAATCAATACAAAGAAGATAAAAAGAAAAGAAATGTTTGTCAACTTAAAAAAGACGAATTATACCGGTATTCTGTATATTTGTCATAGCTTGATTGGTTGACAGTGCGTAAAATAAGGGTAAAGTCCTACCAAAGGATCTACCATAGATTTAGTGTTAGGTGAAATTTATCTTACATGTATTACAGGACAAATAACTATTTAATTTTACATTAGATCGCATATATGACGAAGGGAAGGACAGAAAATTCGAGAATAAAGATGAAAACAATATAAACATGGATATTCAAATTTTAATACAAAAATAGAAACGAAGGAAAACAAAAATTGTACACCAAAAAAATGGATGAACAAAGTATCGATATCGTATAATGCTTTAATATTTCAGCAAAAGAGATTTCTAATATTTTATATAATTTTCTTCTAATGAAATTTATTAAAAATTGATAATCCTTATATCTTTTCACTCCTAATCCATGAATCATTACTGTATAAAGTTTTTATGTTTATTACGTTTTATACATACTTATATAACATATAAATATGTATAAAATAAAACGATATTTAATTATTTATAATTATTTTGTTATTTTATATTAATATAAATAATGTATTTATCATTAAGACTTATATTACAATAATATTACGTTTTATCTTATTCTTTCCAATGGTGGTAATAAAATAACATCGAATTACAATGTGAATTGAACTTTTTAAAGGCTTATTCTAAAAAAATAATCAAAGATAAAGTTTTGATATAAGGAAGGCACGTCTTTCCTTTAATTTGATTTAGTAGCGATAACGTTACAAAACGAGCGCTTTAGGACTATTACAATTGATAAAATAAGTCAATTACGCATAATTTTCTTAACGTTAGTGGAAAAAAGAAATGGAGTTTTTTTAATTCAGCTATTTTTTATTTTGTATGCCAGAAAATAATATTGTTACGTTAAAGTAACGATTAGTAAAACAGAATAGTGTTAAGTATGTTTCATTAGTTTAAATAAAATAAGTATATGCAAATCATCGAGGCAGATGCACCACAAAGGCGTTCATGAGAATAAAACGGAATGCTATAAATACCCTGTGACCTACGTTTTCAGTATGGAGCGTAGAAAATATACGTATACGTAAAGTCTGTCAAACGAAATACACAGTTTATTATTTGGAAATGACGACAGAGGAGGCATTTCCACCGATCATTAGGTTCCAGGTAAAAATGTGTGAAAATAACATAAGTCAAAGGATGTGCAACATATTCGTGTTAAAGCTTATACCACAATGTATATGACGCATTTAAAAAATTTCTTTCCTCTTTTCAGTGCACGTCGAGCTAAATATATTTCCGGGTTTTCAAAACAAATATTACAGTAATAACACCCCATGAATAATAATCGCAGCGTACTATTTCCTAATAGAATTTCGATTCTCGTATCCATATCGAAAAGATATCGACTGGCTTGTTATTCTCATTACATTCATATTTACGTTGTAATATTGGCGAAAATCCAGTGTTTAAGAAGGTGAAAGTTATTTTTAGATAATTCATATAATTATCGTATTGTTAGTTCACGAAACGAAATGCGTTAGTCATAACGAAATAGAGAGACAAAGCAGTTTAGCTTTACGTATCTAAATACTGTAAATTTTACATTATTTTGGAACATAAAGTATATATACAAGTGCGCAATTTTTTATAATCGTGTCGCAAATTTTAATCGAAAGACAGAGATGTTATCAATATCGAAGGACATGTAAGTATTTCGATTTTATTAAACGTAGTCTACGATTCTTTGTCAAAATAAATAGCTTCTCAACATCGTTTTTCTGACTTAATCAACAACAAAGACAGCGTAAAACACGAACAAAGTAAGACACGGTTTTTCATATTCTAACAGTCGCAGCATTCATGATTTCAAAGCTTTTTTTCTTTACTTATGATATATGTTGTTTTCTTTTCTAAGATATAATAATATTATTTTATAAAATGTAATAATACTAATAAACGATTACCTGTTTACCACATTTTATAATTCTCTTTAACCCGCCACAATTCAATTTTCATTACACCTGCAGTCTATGTATGTTTTTTTTTTTTACAATGCAAAATGCAGATGATTATGTCTCGAAATTAAACGTAATGATACGTAGATTACATGTTGTTGGTTGCAGAGAATTTTATATAATTTGGAAATGTAAGATTATTATCGAGTTGGTTGACGCTCGTCCGTTAAAATAATAATAAAAAGTTTGGAATGACGTTTAAAAATATTAATAAACTCAGCGTCATAGAATGTATTATTCTGCTCGTTATGTGGATAAATGCAAGCGCAGGAAATGCATATATCGATGGAAGAATTAAAAGGGTTAAATACTGGATTTTTTGAGGAAAATTCGAAGTTTTAGAATATCGATGCGGTGTCATTTTTAAAAGTCGTATGATTGTTTAACACGTCATATCGATCGTAAGCTTTCTATCGAGTTTACTCAACTTACTTGTACTACATTTACTGCACATCATAAAACAACGTGAAAGTTAGTTAATAGTCATTTTTGAATTCGTCCGGCTATCGCACATGCGTGGAATCTCTCCGACGTATTATGTGTTACGTTTCCATTGCTATACTTTCCTCTATATGGTATGATATGTACCGCATAAAAAAAAAAATATCGTATCTGTCTTTTATTTCTTTTCTAGAACCTAAGTTGACTAAATTATCGCCAATGACTAATTTTTTAGAATTTGCAATTCGATGTCGTATCCAAGGTATTCACCTAAATGCAAGTACGCTTGTTTGAAGATAAAACAATATGCAACTAGCTGTTCAAAATATCGCCATGTTCCATTGAATTTTTGTCGTTGATGTAACGAGAAATCGTATCCCGATGTATGTAACATCGGTGGTAATATTTCTTCGGCCTTTATTCGCATGTTGAGAAACCTGGTTAATTTTCCTAGGCTGCTAGAGAGAGAGAGAGAGAGAGAGAGGGAGGGAGAGAAAGGGGATGAAAGTACGCGTGTGCGTAGGCGTGTGATCAGATTTGATAGGCGCGTGCGCATGGTGTCGAGAACCGATACACCGCTTGAGTTGGTGGGAGAAAAACAAGGACAGGCATAAGAAGGGGTGAGAAAGGCAACGATGCAACCCCTGTTTTTCCCGTAATCGTTGCCGCTCGATTCTGCGCCTTAGTTTCGTACGCGGGGCGGCTCCTATATTCCTATTCATCTATCGCCGCGTTACCCGAGGAGTGCACGAATGGTGATTTAACGCGTGCCTAGAAAAAGAACCTTCGTGTTCGGCAGTTGCTGGACGAGCGAAAGAATTAGGAGGATAGTGCCTAGTCTCATATAAAGCACGATGGTTACGGATAGTACGAGTCAGGTATGCTTCTATATATTTTGCGTAGCAAGGGGCGCCGGAACGTCGCCGGTACTTTTTCCACCCTCGACTGATCGAAGGGTGTGAACGTTGACCGATAATATCCAGATAATTTGATTTCCTTCGTTGCTACAAACCAGTCACGTCGACTTTCTTAACGGCATTTTCCCTTACTTCGTGAATTTTCTTCGCCCCGGTGTTAATCGTACCGAAACGAACGAAACTTGAAAATTCTGCCTGATAACCGTAGATAAAGCAAATGACAGTCGCGAGAGGGGGTGATGTAAGCAAGATATACATACGTACATACGATAAAGGTGGACGTTTTGTAAGCCGGTTGTTGCCGTGTCGTTACCACTGCGCGGATATTAATCGCGGAAATAATCAAAGCAACGTAACTTGCTGTAAACGTTCTAGCGGACAAAATTTATCAAGTAGAATACATCGAAGTTGTCGGTAGGATAAAGGTCATGGTCAAATCGTAGCGTATAACGTAACCAATTGCATTACTCGGGTCGAGCACTTGAATCAAAAGTATCTAATAGCGCTTCTAAGTTTCAAAACGAATAGACGGATAAAAGTTGTATGATGATATCAGTCTGTTAAAAGTTTCTCGATTGTTTGTCACCTGAATGTATCCGTTATCGTATTTTCTAAACGTCGAAAATCAAATTATATCCGACAATTAAATTTACTATATCACCACGCACGTAAATCTGAAATTAATTTGATTGCAAGCGTAAGGGACTCCCATGTGAATTTTATATCATGGTAATGAAATCATTTCGATTTTAATATGACGACATTCGTATATCGAAGTATATTTTCATACCGTGTAATTTATTCATTCACATTATTTGTCGTTTATCGTTAATTTATGTAACTCGTTTAGATAAACGAGCTGTTTCTTAAGCAATCGGTAATGCACGCAATAGGACAAACTATCCTAATATCGAATAGTATTATACAATTGGTCTACTTGTGCTATAAGTATTAATTTTGCTGCATTGACCAAGGGTTAACTAACGACTAATCATTTTAATACAGTTTGCTCTGAAACGCAGCAATTTTTCCTTTTGATTATTTCTTCTGTCATGGGAAATTTAATTCTTTAAAATTAAAATTTTCTTTGATAACGCGAAAACTGAGCGTTGGTTGTTTATCTACGCGAACCTGTTTTGCATATTTCTCAAAAAGAATTAAACTGCTTAATTTTGGTGCTCTTTTTGCGATTGGTCCCACAAACGTAAATTTACGTTTATAGAGCTATGTAATTTTTTAAATTATGACATAGATCGCATAAAGAGTTGGTCGAAGTTAATTATATTAATCGCAAAAGGTTCTTTTTATAAATTCACTTAGGTATTTTACATACAATTTCTTTATTCATTCAGTTTTACTTTTCGTATTTTCTTGCTCCTCGTTTACATATAAATTACTATTACGAACTACTACGAAATTTCATATACCGCTGTTAGATGGTATAAGGATAACATTTTTATTTTGCAGCCGATCCACGAGCTAAAAATATTTAAGAAACGTTCCATTTCGCAATACCGCTGCTACGTTCACTTATAAAGTCGTATAATATTTAATAAACATATTTATATTTAGGAACTTAAAAGTATATTTCTTATGATTACTTTATGTTATTGGAAAAAGTCATTAATCATGAAACGCGTAAAAAGACTAACATCGAGGTGGAAATTATCGATAACTGTTCCAACTTACCATTGAAATTTTTCTATCGTAAAATTCTCGCTGTTGAATGAATTTTTCTTCAAAGATCTTTTAAATGCACATAAGTTTGGTATATTTAGGACGATTAATGCTAATTATGAAGCAAGTAAAAGGGAAATAATGGTAATCGTAATTGCGATTATAGAATTTATAGATTAATCGAATAAAATAAATATTATTATCGTATTTAACGCTGGTGTGTTTCTCTGATTTAGGCCGACGACACGACAGCGTTTCTTCGTGCTGCTCGGTCCGGAAACCTTGAAAAAGTGATCGAATTCCTCGATACCGATTTAGATATTAATACGGCTAATTCGGTAAGTATCGAGCTAATCTATAAATCGTTGTAATTAGCTGATGTTACGTACGGATTTATTAAACGGTATTACATCAGCTCTGCATTAAATCGGAAAACTTCATGTTACGTGATGCGTTTCAGAATGGTTTAAATGCTTTACATTTAGCGTCGAAAGATGGTCATGTTGAAATAGTAACAGAATTATTAAAAAGAGGCGCTAAAGTGGACGCAGCTACGAAAAAGGGGAACACTGCGTTGCACATAGCTTCACTGGGTAAATATAATTATTTATTTTAGTTTATTGCTATTATTTACCATAAATATATATATATATATATATATATATATATATATATATATATATATGACTGAACAAGATTTATAACATGTTTTTAGCCGGCCAAGTGGAAATAGTAAATATTCTTATTCAGTATGGTGCTGCGGTTAATATTCAATCTCAAAATGGTTTTACACCTTTATACATGGCCGCTCAAGAAAATCACGATCAAGTAGTTAAATTATTGCTCGGCAATGGAGCCAATCAGAGTCTTGCTACAGAGGTGAATATTATCTAAAGCTTTGCATTGCGATATTTAAAAAATTGCACCTACTTATTTCTCGGTTCAAACGACGCTATCTATACTCGTGAAATGTTTCGTGTATCTCGTTATTCGAACGGTGAAAGATAAAAATAATTCTTCAGGATGGATTTACACCTCTGGCAGTAGCGATGCAACAAGGACACGATAAAGTCGTCAGCGTTCTTTTAGAAAATGATTCTAAAGGAAAAGTTAGACTACCAGCGCTTCATATCGCGGCTAAGAAAGATGATTGCAAAGCTGCGGATCTGTTATTGCAGGTGAACGACGATACAAACAAGTAGCTGATCGTTATTGCGACCGTTATATTTCTTATTCAAACTATTACGATCGCTTTATATTTAATGCAGACGTATTAAAGATGATTTATCTTTCAGAATGATCACAAACCCGATGTCACATCAAAAAGTGGCTTTACGCCTTTGCATATCGCCGCCCATTACGGAAACGAAGAGATAGCGCGTTTATTAATAAAGCGTGGAGCCGATGTTAATTATTTGGCAAAGGTGCGAATACATCGACATCGACGAGAGTCGTTATAAGCATATACTGATATTTTTCATTTCTTTTGTCAGCATAATATAAGCCCTTTACACGTAGCGGCGAAGTGGGGTAAAAACAACATGGTTAAAGTATTATTAGAAAATTCTGCGCAAATCGATGCTAAAACTAGGGATGGTTTAACGCCGCTTCATTGTGCAGCAAGATCTGGTCACGAACAAGTGATTACCACACTTCTTGAACATTCTGCACCAATTAGTGCACGAACGAAAGTACGTAAACGACGTTGACTGCTCATTGTATCAACAAATTTATTGGCGTACATGTTCGAAAGATACACGTACATGTAAATTAATCGACGCGTCGACTTTATCGACAAACGTGTCAATTCATTTCACACACGTTTCACAGAATGGACTTGCACCGTTACACATGGCATCGCAAGGGGATCATGTGGATGCAGCAAGAGTATTATTGTATCACCGAGCGCCGGTCGACGAAGTTACGATCGATTATTTAACGTCTCTTCATGTTGCCGCGCACTGCGGCCACGTTAGAGTCGCAAAACTACTTTTGGATCGCAAAGCTGATCCGAATGCACGCGCTTTAAATGGCTTCACACCATTGCATATTGCTTGCAAGAAAAATCGAATAAAAGTTGTCGAACTCTTATTAAAACACGGAGCATCGATCGAATCTACTACCGAGGTAATTGCCGTATAACGACCTTCTCTTAATTATAATCGTTAATTATCGCTTATAAATCTTATTCACTTGCAAAAGATAGTTTCTTTCGTTCAAGTTTATTTTCTCTCTCTCTTTTTTTTTTTTTTTTTTTTTTAAGTTATTCACACGTTCATCGTTCATTTTCATCCCGAGATAGTCGTTTAAACGGCCTATACTTTCGAATATAATTTGGTAACAGATGGTCGAAACGATATATTTTACCGTATTAAGACGAGGTACTTGCATTTGTCCCGTTTGTACTTAAATCTTGCAAATGAAAAATGTTGCACCGTTTTTCTCAGATTATTTTACCTTTTTCGATTATCTTTACCCAAGGATCGACAACTGCCCTTTCAAACTACTTTATCGTCATGTTTCTCCATGTAAGAGTCGTGCGTTTCCAAGAAAAACTTATTTCAATCAAATTGACGCGATTCGCAAGAAATAGATGCGTTTCGAAATTGGCCAATCGTTAAGAAGATACTTAAAATTTCGCATATTTGTAGCGTTTGACTCGAGAACTAAGTAAAAAATGCTCGTCAGTTACTCCGCTACGCTATTTACAAATGTATGTCTATAATTGAGATAATGAAAAAGAAACGCGTTAGAGAGAGAAATACATCAGGTTTGTTTGTTGTAGAACGCTTTATAGTTCCTTGGTTACGAAAAGACTGGTTAACGGCTAACAATACTATCATGATCAATAGAGATGATCATTTCTATGTATTCTATGTATGTCGATAAATATACTCCGAAGAAGAAAGTATCGGTACGAAAGTCACGGAGTCGCGTAGTAGCAAAATGTTAATAGAAAATACATATATTTTACAGTCTGGACTGACTCCATTACATGTGGCCAGTTTTATGGGATGTATGAATATCGTGATATTTCTACTGCAACACGAAGCCAATCCTGATGTGCCAACTGTTAGGGGTGAAACACCTCTACATCTGGCAGCTAGAGCTAATCAGACAGACATTATTCGAATTTTATTACGAAACGGAGCCAAAGTTGATGCTCGTGCAAGGGTAAGTAAACAAAGAATCTTGCTTGAAAATCGTATTTCCGGACGTGATCAGGTTTCCTTAATACTTTGGTAAAAATTGCACTTTGTAACGAAACGATACATATAAATGGTCACATGCGCGTTCCTTGTTATTAAATGTCTCGCACATTCCATTAACCAGTCTCATTATGTTTTCTATGTTTGTATCATTATCCTTATTATGCTTATTCTTTATAATGCATACGCATTACGCTGTTAATTTATTATACGAATTATTAATAGAGATTATCAACTATAATGATTATACATGTGTATATGATGTGTACTTTTATGTGTGTATATATATATATATATATATATATATATATATATATTAACAATACGGTAATTTAGCGTATGTCCCGATCTTTTAGGAACAACAAACACCTCTTCATATTGCGTCGCGATTAAGAAATATCGATATTGTTATGTTACTTCTGCAACATGGTGCAGCAGTTGATACTACTACGAAAGATATGTACACAGCGTTGCATATCGCTGCAAAGGAAGGGCAGGAGGAGGTAATGTACAAAGAAATTTCAAAGATAGCGGATCACATCGATGCACAAAGTAGATTATATTTGTTTTGGACAAGATATCGTGAATACCTTATATAGGTTCTGTAATATACAAAGTTTCTTATTTTCCGTTGTTACACGCAGATTTTTCTCTTTATCATTTACATTTCATTTCATATTCTGTTAATTAAGTTTTCTTTACACTTGTTATATTTTATGTTAAGTTATTTATCTGTAATGAATTTTAATAAAATTTTTCACCATATTAATTTATTTTTTACGTTGCCTTCTTTCAACGATCTTATGTTGCGTTCGTCGTCGTTAAAATCTTCAAAATTCATAACTTCATCTTATTATTTTCATTCCGCGTTAGTATTTATGTTGCCATTTAGATGCACCTGTAAACTGATTTTTGCAAGGTAAGAAGTTGAGAAATCCTCTTCCTATTATAAAATAATTTTAATAACCTGATCGGTGAATGTAGCGATGAAAAATCGTTATTAGGTCATCCAATAATGTGATTTTTCTGAGAGCAAGGTTTAAAACTATGGAGAAGGCTACGATTGGAATTTTTATAAAAGAGCAGTGGGAAACTTGATAGAAAAATGGTAAAAAAAATTGTAGAGAATGACGTAATATGTACAATGTATCACTTTCACTCGTCAACAGTTATTTCTAAAAAAAAAAACGCATTATTTATATGGTACGATCTAATATACAGGGTGAGTCACTTAAGACTGAAAGCTGAAATATCTTCGAAACTATTGATTATGTAAATTATATGTTTTGAACGAAAGTGAAATAGTTTCGGGGTAGTTGTTCGATGTGATTAGCATTTTCGTAAGTGAATCATACGAAGATTGGTATGTATATTTAGGTAACATACGCTTTTTGATGGATAAATCGATCCGTTTCGGCATTCCCGATAAACGAGGATTAACTTCTTTACGTCGGAAAACCATTAGTTTACAAGACATCTTAATTTTAATTTTGTGCAACTTATCGCATGAAAAGTAAGAAAATACGCGAAGCGATATTTTTGAGTTTATGTTACGCTTGCTCTGGAAGAAATGCGGGTCTATCGTATTGATAGAAAGTGTCACATATTAAGGCTTAACTAAAATTCTATTTAATATCATTTATTTAATATACATTATGTAAATATATTTTCTTTGTCTATTTAAAGCGTTATCCCTTAAGGGAGTTCTCAGATGTTCGATATATATTGTCAATATTTTATACTTTATTGTACGTATAAAAGGATGCCCGGACAATCAATACATACGAGGAAAATATAGCTTGTCAATAAATATTAACGAAACATATTGTCAATATTATTTATCGACAAACCGCAATGATGTTGTAATCTTGAAATATTGACAATGTTATTGATCGTCTGAGGATAGCCTTATATCCTTCTTGAAGTATTTTTGTCTCTTTAGTTATGCAATGAAAAAGAAAATGGAAAGAAAATGGAATCGATTGGCTCCCTGCCAATCACAACCTCACAAAGAAAATAGTACTGTAATACTTGATACTAAAACTGTGACACCTAATGTATGCTTCGTACTTTGATTATATTTATTCAAGAAGTGTGATATATTACTCACGGAAGGACATTACGAAACTATGACGATAATTTGAAAAATAGTCCGTTGAAAGGAGATGATAAGCAATGTTTCACCTTTTGAAATAATTATTACGTGTAAAGGTAACGCTTCGGTGAATATTTCAGTTTGTTCGATATAGGCAACGATTTTTAATATAGCTCGCATAATATTTTTTAAAGACGTTAAACGTGCAAAGTGATGTTTGTAAAAACAGGATTGTTTGAGAAATTCGATGTCACGGCGCAAAAGTGTTTGCGTCGAATATATTCAGTTTGGAGAAAAATTCATTTCTTATCTATGCATAAAGGTATAAAGTAGGTATATTTAAGAATCAATTGCTTGCTTCTGTGCATATGTATGTATATAACCAAAAGCTACGTCGTTTATCTCACAATGTGTTGAATCAGAATAAAACGAGCGATATACGAAGTACGTTTGCTGCTCAAAATCGCATAAGAACAAAGCGTTGGTAATATGAGGTCATCGATCAGATATTTATAAATATTATATCTGATGCTATATACGTTTAATCAAAGTTGTTATATTATATTTAATTTGTTAAGTGTAATATAACAATTTAGCATCTTACGTTCAATTATTATTTGTAGCTTCTAGCTTAAAAGACTAATTATAATTTCGTTCGATGTTTTATTTAATGTATTTATGTGTATACAGGTTGCAACTATTCTTGTGGAAAACAATGCTTCTCTTAAGGCTACGACTAAAAACGGCTTTACTCCTTTACATATCGCGGCTAAATATGGCAACATGAGCGTTGCTAAGATACTTTTGCAAAGGGATAGCAAATTAGACGCGCAAGGAAAGGTATGTATCAATTATTATATTTTTACTCAATATGTATGTTACCTACATTTTTTTATATGTGTTCTATTTAATGAAAGTTACGAATACAAACTGATAATTCATAATCTCCTCTTAATAATTCGATTTTATTTCATGTCAACCTAGATAGTAAAATCCTTTACCAATACTCTTACGAGTGAAAATTTAATTACCCTTTTACGTTCAGATGTCTGTCTATCGTAGCGTTATACAATAATTTACGTGTCATTATCTTATATAAATAAACATTTAATTATTTAGCTATACGTAATTTATAGAATCTTTACTAAGGCGTTAAAATATATTTCAGAACGATATTTCTCCTTTACATTTGGCGTGTCATTATGACCATCCAAATGTGGCAAATCTTTTATTGGAAAAAGGCGCATCTCCTCATTTAGCTTCGCAAAATGGACATACTCCTCTACATATCGCTGCTCGTAAAAATCAGGTAATATCTACAATAGTACGTGGCCGTTATGAGTCGCTTTGATGACCACTAAACGTAGCTTTTGCCGATGAAAACGAATTCTAATACGATCTTTTTCTTTTTTTTTTTTTTTAGCAGTTCTTTCACATTGCAGTCTGTTGTCGATTTAATACTGATTTCGATATTTATAAAATCCGATTACATTTCTATTAAGAATTTAATTAATTAAGATTTCAAGTAATGTATAATAAATCGACTAAAAATTTTCTAGATGGACATTGCTTCGACTCTCTTAGAAAATGGGGCGAATGCGAACGCTGAATCAAAAGCAGGATTCACGCCTCTACATTTAAGTGCGCAGAAAGGTCACTACGATATGACGAATTTGTTGATTGAACATGGAGCTGATCCGAATCACAAGTCAAAGGTAGGAGCATCGTTTGCTAGTCAAATAAAAGAGAGAAACGAACCAATTTACATTCGTATATTATTGTATTTCTAAAATTGATAGTCGATTATCTGTAACAATTAGATCTTTGTCTTTATAGCATAAAAACGCAATCAGTTAGAAAATTTCATACTTTTACTATTATTCTTTGATACGCATCGTGTATGATCAAATGTTGTTTCGAATTTTTTTGTGTTACATTACAAACAACGGTGTTACTATCAGTACTCTGTAATTTAAAGAATTCAACTTAGAGTTACGTTATTGAAATCGCAGTTAAATTGCCTTATACGTAGATATTATTCTTCTCAGTCTTGTTCACTTTTCACCGACGTTGTTTCATCGCGGAATTGTCGAACGTGTTTGGTGATATTTCATAGTTAAAGACGATCGTTTTGTTTAGAACGGTCTCACTGCGTTGCATCTATGCGCTCAAGAAGATTTTATTAAAGTGGCTTCTATTCTGGTGAAAAATGGTGCGAATGTAGAGAGTGAAACGGAAACTGGCTATCGGCCGATACACGTCGCGGCTCATTTTGGAAACCTTTCGATGATTCGATTTCTCTTGAAGCACAGTGCAACCATCGACGTAAAATCTAATCAAAATTACACTCCATTGCATCAGGCTGCTCAACAAGGTCATGCACATATTGTCAGCGCTTTATTGGAAGGAAATGCTTCTCATAAAGCACGAACCAATGTGAGTAATAATATTTCGTTACGTATTTCCTTCGATTATACACGCGCGTATATGCTTTGTAATTGTGCAACATTATTAATTAATGATAACGCAGAAACATGTATCGTACATACGAAAATTGTTCTAGGATGGACTAACCGCGTTAAATATAGCTCAAAAATTAGGATACATATCTGTGATGGAGGTATTGAAAGGATTGTCTTACGATACGTTGGCACCCGATAACAAAAATTGGGACGAGAAGTACAAGGTGATCGCTCCTGAAAGTCTGCAAGAAACCAGCTTCATGTCTGATTCCGAAGACGAAGGAGGTACGATGTTTTTACACGATAGAACGTTATTTCGCGTGTACGTAATTTAATATGTAATTTAACAAGCATCATTACGTCTTTATTTTCCTGTAAAGGAAGTAATTTTGTACGCGTGCGTTGTAAATAAAGTTGTGTTACTGCATTTTACGTTTTATAGACAAGAAAATAAACATTCAGGCTTAAACGAAGCTAAACCATACCGTATTATACTTTGTCAGAATATAGAAGCATAAGTGGAACATAAACATAAATGTAAGAGTAGCGTGAAAATGAAACATCATTATGAAACAAAACTCAATCGAGATATTTGTTTCCAGGTTCGGATGCGTTGATCAGCGAGCAGCCGTATCGATATCTCACAGCGGATTTGATGAAAAGTTTAAGAGACGATTCTCTGCCCATTGACGTTACACGAGATGATCCAATACACAGACAAGGTAAAACACTTACCGTTTGTTTTTAAACGTCACGATCGTTTTACGTAATCTGGTGCGTTGTTTTCGACTAGTCACAAAAGAAGAAAAACAGGATTTCACTCAAAGCAATAATTATTGTCTAGCAGAAAACTTTGATACTGATGGATTTAATTTGGGGTATGTAAACACGATTTTATACAATAGTCGCTAAAGTAAATTACTTGGAAATATTACATCATTCATTCACTTGTCAAGCATTTGTAGCGTAACATTTCGTACGAGAATTACTATTAATGAAAATCAAATATTTTCATTCTAGCCGACTTCATTTCAGATCGTAAGTAACTTTTATCGCTAAAGTTCGTATGTCTGATTGCACAAGAACATTGTACAATGTAACGTCACGTTACCTTATTATACGTATAACCTTTTACTGTAAAGAAAAATCACAGCAATGCGTGCTAACTTCACTCTTCATTTCGCTCGTCTGGTTTGATAAATGCATGCTTCATAAAAATACATATTTCGTATGTAAATTTTGATAAACGAAAAACGCAGCTTGCGCGAATATTCTTTTCGCGATACAGTATCAGCTTTTTTCAATTTTCTACAAAAATAATTCGTAAAATGTTTGAAAAGTTACGAAAAGAAATACATTTAACAGTAAGTTTATTTGATTCACTTGTACATTTATTAATAAACACAAAATTATTTTTCTTCTTAATGTCATATTCTACGTACGTTTATCAGGAAAAATCAAATTATTATAATCTTAATCTCACTACTGTGATCTTTCTTTGCGAAACTAAAAATAAGACACGCGTACATTTTCCAATACATCGTTCAGGTTGATAATTTTTGGATTAATCGCTATTTTTGTTTCACAATCTTTTCCTTTTCTACTGGACTGCTCGTTATAAGGTGTAGTCGATTTATTAAACGTAGCCTTGTGTCATTTTAGCAAGAGATTTTGTCAATTAACGTCGATCAGCATATTAGTTTTTTTTTAGTTAAATTTTCAATTTGAGCTTCCTTATATTCTATCTGATCGCAGATTTCACAGTTTCGAGCGAATCGAAAAATATGCGCACTTTTGTACAAGTAATTATCTTTTTACGGCAAGCTGGCACTATATAATATTTGCAATGGAAATTTCAATTTTTAGATTTTTAGTAAGTTTCTTGGTGGATGCACGTGGAGGTGCTATGAAAGGATGTAGACACAGCGGTGTACGTATTATCGTACCACCACGCAGAGCAACGATGCCAATTCGTGTTACGTGTAGATTGATAAAACCTACTAAAATTGCGAATCCTCCTCCTTTAATGGAAGGAGAGGCTTTAGCAACTCGTATTATAGAGATGGGGCCAGTCGGTGCAACGTTTCTAGGGTAAATACCATCCTGTGAATCGTTTTATACGACGATATGTCGTGTTTGTTATCAAGAACTGGATATATCTCGTTTCAGGCCTGTCCTAATTGATATACCCCATTTCGCATCTATTCGAGGCAAAGAGAGGGAAATCATTATTCTCAGAAGTGAAAATGGAGAAACCTGGAAGGAGCATGACAATTCTGTTGACAACGATACTACTTTGCTGAATACTCCATATGGTATTTCCGAAATGTGGCTTGCGTATTTCGTAACGAGATGCAAAGCTAACAAGATTTCACGAGTTTATTTTGCAGATCCTCAAATGAGCGCTGCTCATTCTGGTAGAATCACTCGCATAATAACGACAGATTTTCCCCAATACTTTGCTATTATCACGAGAATTAAACAAGAAGTTCACGTAATCGGTGCCGAAGGCGGAATTTTGACCTCGAGCGTGGCTAACGACGTTCAAGCTGTTTTCCCACCAGGAGCATTAACGAAGAAGATCAAAGTCGGGCTACAAGTAAGTTAGACAGTAACACGCCGTATGTCGGAACATTCCTATGAGCCGTTTCGCGTCAACCGATTATAATCGGGAAAAATGTGGATATTGCTTTTTATAGGCCCACGTGATTCCGGCAGAGCTTACAGCAAAACTACTAGGAAATTGCGTAGCCGTTTCACCCGTCATAACAATCGAACCGAGAAGGCGAAAGTTTCACAAACCAATTACTCTTACTATACCCGTACCTCAAGCTGCAAATAAAGGAATGATTAATCAATACGGTGGTGAAACACCAACGCTACGCCTGTTGTGCAGTATCGCAGGTAAAGTAATCGTAATTAAAATCTATTCGGTATCTATCTCTTTAGGGTAGAACTATTTGTTACACATTATTATTATTTATTACACATTCGTTGGAATCGTTATTCATCTGTCTCGCGTTATTTTCAGTAATACGTCCTAGAACATTACTGTCGATATTTCCAACTCTTTTCTCCAGATTCATCCTGCAATGAGAAATCGCTACTTTGATTTTCGCGAACCATCGTCAAGTTACCCTGTCACCTTGACAACGAGGTTTTCAAAATTTGTTATAATAAATCCTGTCGGTATTCGCTACACGTAGGTAACTACTTACACATACTGCAGCAAATCTCTTCTTCCTCGTGGTGTGATCGACGATGATGATTGATAATGGGAGGAAATTTAATATATGGCATCGACCCCTAAAGTTGGGAACCTGGACCAACGATATGTTACTATTTCGTGATACGTTACTTCTATTTCATTTAAAATTTAGGTGGGACGAGCGAATCGCAATGGGAAGATGTTACTGGTTCGACGCCGTTAACTTTTATGAACGACACAGTATCCTTTACTACAACTGTATCTGCCCGATTTTGGCTAATGGATTGCCGAAATATAGGCGCAGTTCCGAAAATGGCAACCGAGTTGTACGAAGAGTCGTTATTCGTGCCGTATATTACGAAGTACGTATTAATTCCGGCATCGTTTTGATTGGATTAACCGTTTTTCTAAAAGTGTTAATTTCTTTCTTGTACAGTTTCGTAATATATTCGAAACGAATGGACGTGCTCGAAGCAACATTAAGAATATTGTGCATGACCGATGGGAAGGAAGGGATGCATACCTTGGAAAGGCAAGAGGAATTTGTCGAAATTGTAAAAAGCCGCGATGTTGAAGTAAATATCGTTCATTACATAATTTTTATTTTATTTTACTCGTGTTCACGTTTTTCTGTTTCTTTTCTTCCATGTATTACGCTCGACTCTCTTACAACATGATATTCTTACAACACGGTTTCCATATGGCACCACTTGAACAGCTCTTCTACGTAACGCGATATTTTTATAACACGATTTCGATGCAACGCGGAACGAATTAATCGCGTTATAGGAGGGTCGACTGCATTTAGTTTTATTTTATTCCACTTTGAACGACGCTAATTAACGAGTACTGTCTCTTTCAAAGATTTCAAAGATTTCTTCATTTTGGGCAATAGCGTGTGTTTTAATATGAACTCTTTATTTTTACGCCTAACAAAGTCCATTTATCTCATGTTCCACAATTCTGCTATGGATTTCGAATATTTTCCGTTTAATTTTGTAACACTGAGCAACCTTTGCAGGATTAACGTGGTAACGTAATGCCGAATATATTGTTCTATACTTCAATCTTAGAACATTTCGATATGAATCGTCATAATTTGTTACGTATTCGTCACGATTTGTCGTTATGTGAGATATACGATGTACAATTTTCATATTTGAATTACTTTTCGAGATCTGATAGTTTTCCAGATGTTTCATGAAACGTATTACCAAGCCCCAACTTCGGGGGTTGTTTTCAATCCTTCAACGCGAATGCCAGCGTGTAAAAAAATACGTGTGAAATATTTGGTTAAAAACTACGTCATATATAAGTTTGAAACTGGCGGTTTACATCAGGGGATAATCCTCTGTAAGACTAAAAATAGGCGATATTCCACATGTGAAAAATGTACTTGTAAAAAATGTATGTTCAGGGGATATTCCTCTGTAAGACTAAAAATAGGCGATATTCCACATGTGAAAAATGTACTTGTAGAAAGTGTATTACATGCGTTAGAACATTTTACAAGTAACGCGAAGCATTTTTTTAAAAATTATACGATAAGCGATTGAAAGCGATCGATATCCAACGGTTACTCATTTGATAATAAAATAATTAAAGAAACGTTTCTTTCCAATACGATGCTAATATATTTGATTAACGTTTCTTTGCGTATTCTCTATTTGTTGGTGAAATTTAGGCAAAAGTAATTGACACAGCTTGTACGTAGCCATATTCTTTAAAAAAGCATACGAATTATGCATTACGGTTGAACAAAATTCTTCCAATCCAAAGATCATGGGAAACATCTAAAAATAAAGACGACTGGTATCGTAGCATCTTTCGATTATGAACGTTTATTAATAAGCATATGTGGAGGTTCGATCTTCCGATTCAGACAAAAGAACGGGCCACTTTTCGATATGAAAACGTGGTAGGATGACATATCCAAGATGAAATAAGCGAAATTTCGTAGCAGTGAAAATGAATTCTTTCGTGGTTTCTCTCTGTCTTGTCATAAGACGTGCTCTCTGAGACAGAATAAGTTTTATTTTAGCGATAACGAATAGTTGGACTGATAATTGCGCGAAGAGAATTAAGAAAAATAAAATGGGTAGATGGATATTTTGTAGAAATTTATATTCTAAAAGCGACCAATTTTTGATGACTTGTTCGTGAACAGCAACACGATTACGCTTACACTAGTAACAAATGTTGAAATAATTTTGGAACGATTCAACGATCTTGAAGAAAAGGAGACATATCATTTGTGATTTAGATTTAAGATTTATCATTATAACATTTAATTGCCTGTATTTTCTGAATATTATTTTTTCCGAAAGATACCAACATTCGCATGGATGAAAATAATTTGTTTCTGCAACGTGGCTGGATAAATAATCACATTTTTGCCCGGCTAAAGTTGCATATACATATGTGTGTATGTTAGTTGACAATTTCTTTGTATGAATTAATTCCAGTACTAACGAATGGCGTTTGAGTCTCCCAATGGCGAGTAGCGACAAATAAAATACGTATTCGATGTAAATTCGACCAAAGAAAATGATTTCAAATACGATGTTGTTTGATTACTAGTTACGAATTATCAAGATCAACGACAAAGAAGGAGAAGGAGAAACGAAAGAAAGACAGTAAAGGAGCAGCAATCCGAATTTACCTATGATTTTATCGAACGAGTGACACAGTTCAAAAAGTGATAAGTTTACGAGAAAGAACAAGCCGACGACAGAGAATCAGATTTTTTATTTCAAATCTCATTGTCCAGTAAATCAACGTGAAAGATTTATCGAATACAAGTGTTTACGCAAGATTTCACCTACGCTTCGATCTGATAGAGATTGCCAGAAATTCCTTGTAACGTATTAATGTTTTCGGATTCTTGAACACAAGAATATATATTATATTCTCTGTCCGAACTGTTCTCTGTTCGTAATCTTCTTGTTGCGCATAAGAGGTTTGACACGATTCCAAGGTTCACTTGACAAATCCACTTGAAATTCGCTTGACAAGTGAAAACCAGGAGATTCTGCGCTAATTGAAACTTAAATCGTTGATAAGATATCGACTATAAAGAAATGAATTCGATTTCCAATTATATTTTCAGATTGAATCTAACTAGAAATCAGACCGTCGGTCTGTTTTATTTCATGAGCAATCGCACGCTCGTGCTTCATTTATGTAACGTTTATTTAAATTTATTTAAATTTCAGCCAGTGAATTTAAATAGAAATTCCATCGAAAATATAAAAGTTTAGATATTCGCTGATAGATAGATAGACAGACGAATATCCGAAATTATCCCTCTGATCGTTGGCAGATCGTGGAAAAAAAGTGTGAGGAAAATTGAAAAAAATGCTACAATATATATATAATATTCAATGTTTTCGCAAGATTGATTAAAAATAAGTTCGTCGTTCAGTCTTCGCGAAGACGATATCTTCTTATTACCTGATAGAGCTTATTAAAGCTAAAATAAGAAATTTGATGTACACGTGTAAATGAGCTTGCTGTAAAATAGCATAAGAATATAGGTAATTTCTATAGAAACGTATTAACGAGTATATTTCTTTGTAGGCGCTCGATGGGAAAGATCTCTATATCGAATTCAGCGGAAATTTAGTACCTGTGACGAAATCGGGCGTACAATTGAAATTTACTTTCAAAGCGTTTCGTCAGAATCGTTTATCTTTCCACGTAAAAGTGAAAGATCCCTTGTTAGATCCTGTCGCCAGGATGCTGTTTATGCGAGAACCAAAAGTTGCGAAGGGAGAGCCACCTCAACAACCAATTTGCGTATTAAATATCGTTCTGCCAGAAATAACAACTAAAGTGGAAATACAGAAGAAATTGAAAGGTAAAATTTGTTGAATGTTTTAACGTCGGATAAGAGGTCCAGTGCAAAAGCGATTCATCGCACAAAATTTTATTAATTCTGGAATCTCTTGATGTTTAGTTATTATCCCTTAATTGATATCTACGTAGGAGCATTCCTGTTTATATATCTAAAGTAACTTCCACGTAGTTCCCTTTTTTTGGATCAAATTTTCAGATTTAAGCACATAGGAAATAAAATAAAGTAGAATAAAACATTTACCTAGATACACTACCTTCGTATTGATAAGTTTAAGCAGAGAGATGGTAGTGTTAATTATACTTTTTCCATGGAAACACAACTTTCCATAAAAACGACGTGTGACGTGCGGCTTCCTCTTGCGCTTGACCTCAATAATACTCGTACATGCTATACTGCGATATGTATATTTAATCACGTCGTTCGTTCTTTCGTTATAGATTACGAAGATTCAAACATTATCGATCAAAAATTGGATTCTTACGAATCAAAATACAAGATGGAACAAAAAGAAAAAGGCGACGAACCTAAAGATACTTCGCCTTCCGAACAGAAATTTATTACCGACACCTTAGAGAAAGAACGAACAGGTATGATATTCATTTCTACCTATTCACTTTATATTAGACAAATGGTAATGTTAGAGCAACGAAGGAAACTTTGATATATAATATCCTCTGCTTTGTTATAACGGTATATAAAAATTATGAATCACAATGAGACGTGGTTTCTAAGGCACCAAATGGTGTCGTTGAATATTCAAATGCAAGGTGCAAAGAAAGGAAATCTATATCTATATATATATATATATATATATATATGTATTTATGTATGTATGTACGTATATATATGTATATATACGTATGTTGAAACACGATAAGGAATTATGTATTTTTAAAATGCAAATTGCTTTAACGATCGCAAACTCATATGACTGCGATAAAATAAACGACGATCGATTTTTATGGTAATTCAGGCGAATTTGCTATTGCATTGAAAAATACGAGTTATTTTCAAAACGATTACATTCCATACGGTAGCAAAATTCCACTGTAATTCTATTTTCATTTAAGAGGAAAAGTTAATCTGCTTATGGCTCGACCGTTGAGTGAGGCTTCTTTAATTTAATTATGCGTAACAGTATCAACAAACGTTCGAGGTAGCTATGACGAAGCTTGTTTAGTTTGATTCGAACCACTACTGGAAGCAGTATCTTTAAAAGTTATCTTCTTTTGAGTATCACCCTACCGCAATTTTGCACATGTGAGTTTATTTTACTTAAAGCCAGTGTACTTAATTATATCTGTTACACTTTTTGATTTTACCTTATTTGTCCACGACACGCGCCAGTTTCATATTATTCTCGTATCTTCGTTCGTTTTAAGCATTAATTTCCTCTTTCTTTTACAATTTTCAGTTTCAGGTTTTTTTAAGTTCTTTAGTAATTTGCACTTAAGATCCACGCGCTAAATCTTAAAAGACCAAGAAAGAAACTTATTGCCGAGAGTCGCTTCTCGTCATGGAAGAATCAAGCGATAAACAGGAGGAAAGTTGCACGTTAGAATCGGCGAGCGAGAAGGGATTATCATCCGTCGATAAAACAGTAGCCGGTACAGATTCTTTAGATCCGAATCGAGTTAACGATCGATCAGAGATGGGGCAAAATGCAGAAAACACTGTAGAATGTTCGCAGATCGTTGATGGAGATTCAAGTCCTTCGAAATCGAAAGAAAGTGTTACAGGCGCAAAAGTGAAGCGTAAATTGAGATCGACGCGTAGAAAACTCAATGCTATGATTAACAATACGTCGTTACATTTCTCCGACACCGATTCCGAGGGAGAGTTAACGTCCATTAATTCTCAAATCAGATCGTTGAGTTTTACGGCGGACGAGCAACAAGGACCGATTATTTCTATAACATCGGACGATGCGGAGGCCGAAGGCTCCAACCTTTTATCACCCGATGATAAAGGCTCGTCTCAGTTGAATAATCTCGTCGAAAGCGTTACGGACGTTGACGAAATTTATCCGAGCGAACCAGAAAACGAACGAAAGGAGAATCAGCATAACCTTAAAGTTGCGAAAACTCCGTGTCAAGGTGAAACGGATCTCGAGGATTTCGAAGGTGAAGACGAAGTACACTCGACGATTTATGTAAAACCAAGGTCCGATATATTTTGCGACTATAGCGGAGAAACGATAACGACGAAGGAAGGTGACGGGCCGTTTTCCGTAGAAGTACGAAATAAAATGGATCGAGAAGAAGGGCCGCGAAACGAGTTGTGCAGTAGCATGCCAGATATTGTGGTTATGTCGAATACCGACGAGGAGGATATGGATATATCCGAGGAGGAAGATATGGAAGAAGCCTGTTGCAGTCAGAAAGTATTATTCGAAGATTTGGACGTTCTGGCAGCGTCTCAAGTTATTATGAGAAATATCAATAAAATGGAGAACGCGTTAACTGTGAAAGATATTGCTGATGACGCGATTATCGATTGTCATACAGATATCGAAGAAGTCGAACCGAATGAATAAATTAATTTGAAACGCGTCGATGGTAAGGACACGAATACAGAAAATACGCTTTCTAGCGAGAAATATTGTGCTATTTGAACTTCTCTTATAAAAGTCCGATATATATTAAATCTAGGTTGCCCAATTATGTATCGAATATATGGCAAGAATGCACTGGGTATCGTTCCTTATGTTAACCATTCTTTACTCGTTATAATATGCTATATATGTTATACAATTACGAAACATATACAGTAAATATCACATGACTCGAGATCATGTTAAACGTAATATTTATCGTGGAATTCCTAATATTCTATGAATTACAATGGATTACTTATCACTGACCGTGAGATGGGAGTCTCCAAGAAATCGTTAGAATAATCTTATCGATTATATATCCTTGTTCAGAGTAGAATCAAATATTATTACATTTTGTTCGATAAATGGGCTCATTTCATAATGCATATTACATTGAAAATACGGATAATACAAAATTTAGATCAAACGAGAGAGTATACGTAGGAATACGTTAAACTTTCGCTTATATATATTTTAATATCGTTTAAAATTATTTAATTAAAGTCTCATTCTGTATAATTACAAAGTAGCTGCATTATGCGAGCTCGTTACCCTTAATCGTTATCTTTACTTTCGAGCTATAAAAATACGTCTTTCATTATAGCGTTGAATATGTCGGTTTGAAAGAACGTTGTACTGTAAAAAAATACTCTAACGTTTCCTTTCTTCGATATTTTAATTTTTCGTACGAATGTCGAATTTTTAATATTTTTGTACTTTAATCACACATCTCGTGAGGCGATTTAGAAAATAATCTAACGTTTCAGCGATACAACATTTTTACGCCCACACTTTGGAAATTTGTTTTTACTTTAGTAATGTAAATATTTTCGCGTGATCGCTTGATCTTCTTTTGACGATTAGATTTCAAAGTCAAGACATAACAGAAGCTTTCTACTATAAGAGTTTCAAAATTTATTTTATACAGAAATCTTCTCGAAATATCTATACGTCATTTTCGGAAATTTATTCGATGCTCGTAGAGAACATATTTTTTATAAACTTATACACGTACGAACATAATAATTCAGGTGAGAAACTAAGATGAATCCCTGCGTATTATCTTAGGCCAGAAAATATCGTAGCATTAACGGGCGATGATTGGTGCCTTTTATTTTAGTCGAACTATTCTCATCTTTATTGTGTCCATAACATTAATTTACTATGCAAAGCTTTTCTTTCTTTTCTGCACCATGCTTTGAGTACGGTTTTTGTTATTTTTATTTAAAGTTCAACGTAGTAGTCTAACGTAACTAGGTTTAGTTAGAAATTTGGCTCGATTTACGTGACGTTTGTTTGGAAAACGAACATCAATAAAGAAATATGGTCATGGCGATGATATAAAAATACGAGTTACTCTTACACGCGCGTTGCAAGAATTTATCGATAGAAAATATTTCTGCTTGAATGTTACCACTTAGTATTAACGCAATCTTCTGTACTTATAATTGCAGACAAAACTGCCGTCCTCAACATTATCATAGACAACCGTATGGGATATTAATTTTAAGTCTCGAAGGATACTAATATCTACGGATATTGATAGGATAAAAGCAATTACAGTTTCTAAAGGAATTTAGAGTTCTATGCATATCAATGCTTATATGTACTGTGTGCATGTTGCAAGTTTCGAAGAAATTAACCATATTTACTCGATGACGAAACTTATTTTTGAAATTGTATTTGTTTTTAAAAGGAAGTTGTTATATGTACAGTAACAGAGTTTACGATAGTGTTGTGTCTATTAACGTTTTAAAAAGAATACCATAAAGTATAAAGATCGTGTTTACGCGTTATGTTTGTGAAAGTTTGATCGTGTAATCCTTTAAGAGTTATATGTGAAACTGTAAATATACGCAATGTATTTCGTGCATATGTATGTACCTAATAAAAAGTAATGTGAGCATAATTCTTGGTTGTTCTAGATGCTGTTACTATCCACGAATTCCTTGCGCAAAAAGCGGCTTGTTCCTTAGAATCTGTAGATGCTAGTTATCCCAGTAAAGTAGTCGGACAAGAGGCAGACTTGTCGCCCAGTGTCGAGAGACAAACCTATTCAGAGAAGAGAAAATTCTGGGAGGATATTTCGAGGAAACGAGAAAGTTACCAACGATCGGAATCCGAAATATCGAGAACGTCGCAGTTGACGATAAACGAAAGCGACAGTGAGTATATACAGAATATTACGACAGAGGACACGGCAGATATCGTGCAACAGATGGACAAGTCTGAAACGTTGGAAGACTTGAACGTGCCCGATATTTCCGAGTGTTCGGTGGCGGAGAAGGCTCAGTATTTCGAGGAACAGATACAGAAAGAAACGACGAAAATTCCACCTAAGTTGCTTCAACAAGACTCGTTAAAGTCCGAGAAAGAGAAGGTAACAAAAGCTAAGTTAAGCGAGAAAGAGAAGCTGGACAAAGATGAGAAGTACGTAACCGAATTGAAGGAAGTTACAAAGGAGGAGGAAAAGAGAGAAATTGTTATCTTAGAAGCGGAAGTGCGGAAAGAGGTCGTAACGAAAGAAAGGAAAGAAACGAAAGAAACGATGAGATTGTCTTCTGAAGATGAGAAAGAAAAAGACGAGAGTAAACCAACTGACGTGGATGTAAGTGGTAAAATAGAATTGCCGAAAGCGAAACTCGATGAAACGACTGAGAAAGAAAGTAAACCTGAAAGATCGAAGGAAGATATCGAAAAGATAGATGCCGCGACTTCTATGCAACCTCTGGAGATAAAAGATAAGCCGAAAGAGCATATAGAAAAAGCGGTGGAACCATCGACGCTGACCGAAGAAAAATCACTCGATACGATGCAGAAGACGGAAGAAAGTGCCGCAACGGTGAATGATCGGTTAGTTGAATTAAAAGTCGAACGTGTTACGAAGCAGGAACCTAAGACAATTGTTATCACCGAAGTACCTGTACAAGATATCGTAAAAGATGCAAAGGTAGAGAAAGAAGATATGAAACGGTCAATTATGGAATTAAGCACGAAAGAAATGAAGGATATAGAAGAGAAACGTAAGGATGTTGTGGAATCAATGGAAGTGAGTGTGCCGCGAGAAAGCATAAAGGAAAGCGTAGAAGCAAAAGAGAAAGTGGAAGAACCGACGCTAAAATTAACGACAAAGGAAGAAGATATACGAGAGAGGGTCGAAATAAGTACAGACGATGAGAGAATGAAAGAAAGTATAGAAGAGAAAGAAAAGGAAGAGCGAGAAATATACAAAGAAGAGGCGATGATAGAGCAAGAGATCGCTATCGCGGAAGTAGCTGCGAAGGAAGAGATTACGGAAGAAAAGGAGGAATACAAAGAAGAGGCGATGAAAGAAAAAGAGGTCGCTATCGCGGAAGTAGCTGCGAAGGAAGAGATTACGAAAGAAAAGAAGGAATACAAAGAAGAGGCGATGAAAGAAAAAGAGGTTGCTATCGTGGAAGTAGCTGCGAAGGAAGAGATTACGAAAGAAAAGGAGGAATACAAAGAAGAGGCGATGAAAGAACAAGAGATCGCTATCGCGGAAGTAGCTGCGAAGGAAGAGATTACGAAAGAAAAGGAGGAATACAAAGAAGAGGCGATGAAAGAACAAGAGATCGCTATCGCGGAAGTAGCTGCGAAGGAAGAGATTACGGAAGAAAAGGAGGAATACAAAGAAGAAGAGGTCGCTATCGCGGAAGTAGCTGCGAAGGAAGAGAGTACGAAAGAAAAGGAGGAATACAAAGAAAAAGCGATGGAAGAAAAAGAGGTTGCTATCGTGGAAGTAGCTGCGAAGGAAGAGATTACGAAAGAAAAGAAGGAATACAAAGAAGAGGCGATGAAAGAAAAAGAGGTTGCTATCGTGGAAGTAGCTGCGAAGGAAGAGATTACGGAAGAAAAGAAGGAATACAAAGAAGAGGCGATGAAAGAAAAAGAGGTTGCTATCGTGGAAGTAGCTGCGAAGGAAGAGATAACGAAAGAAAAGGAGGAATACAAAGAAGAAGAGGTCTCTATCGCGGAAGTAGCTGCGAAGGAAGAGAGTACGAAAGAAAAGGAGGAATACAAAGAAAAAGCGATGGAAGAAAAAGAGGTTGCTATCGTGGAAGTAGCTGCGAAGGAAGAGATTACGAAAGAAAAGGAGGAATACAAAGAAGAAGAGGTCGCTATCGCGGAAGTAGCTGCGAAGGAAGAGAGTACAAAAGAAAAGGAGGAATACAAAGAAGAGGCGATGAAAGAAAAAGAGGTTGCTATCGTGGAAGTAGCTGCGAAGGAAGAGATTACGNCGATGGAAGAAAAAGAGGTTGCTATCGTGGAAGTAGCTGCGAAGGAAGAGATTACGAAAGAAAAGGAGGAATACAAAGAAGAAGAGGTCGCTATCGCGGAAGTAGCTGCGAAGGAAGAGAGTACAAAAGAAAAGGAGGAATACAAAGAAGAAGCGATGAAAGAAAAAGAGGTTGCTATCGTGGAAGTAGCTGCGAAGGAAGAGATTACGAAAGAAAAGGAGGAATACAAAGAAGAAGAGGTCGCTATCGCGGAAGTAGCTGCGAAGGAAGAGAGTACAAAAGAAAAGGAGGAATACAAAGAAAAAGCGATGGAAGAAAAAGAGGTTGCTATCGTGGAAGTAGCTGCGAAGGAAGAGATTACGAAAGAAAAGGAGGAATACAAAGAAAAAGCGATGGAAGAAAAAGAGGAAGTAGCTGCGAAGGAAGAGATTACGAAAGAAAAGGAGGAATACAAAGAAGAAGCGGTCGCTATCGCGGAAGTAGCTGCGAAGGAAGAGAGTACGAAAGAAAAGGAGGAATACAAAGAAGAAGAGGTCGCTATCGCGGAAGTAGCTGCGAAGGAAGAGATTACGGAAGAAAAGAAGGAAGATAAAGAAGAAGCGATGGAAAGAGTTACTGTAGAAGTAGATGTTGAGGAGAAAGTGAAGGGTATCGAGGAGAAAGAAACGCAAGAGAAGAAAATAACTGACACGCGAGAAAAAGAGGACGAGTTGCGTGTGATAACGGAAACTCCGGTGGAAACAAAATTACAACGCGAGGTAATTACGCAAAGAGAGACGAAAGGGAAAGAGGTAGAAGACGACGTTGTTAAACACGTGGAAAAAGAGGAGAAAGGAAGCGAACAAGTTGTTACGGACGTAATCGTACGGGAAGTAGTTAAAACGCCGGAGATAAAAGAGGAGGATGTCGTTAAAGAAAAATCGACTGGAAGACATATTATAACAGAAGAAACTACTATTATCTACAAGCTACGACAAGATGGTACTCTGTTTCAAGAACGGGTATTAAAATCCGTTCAAGAAACAAGTGTCTACAAAGTAGAATCTGTTAGCGACGTTGTACCCGAAATTACGTTTACGACCGATGTGAGAAAAGAGATGCAGAAATATCTGGAAGGGGAAAGGGCAACGGGAATCGAAGACGAGGATAAGATGGAGAAGGAGATAACGTCTATCGAGAAAGAACAACCGCAGAAAGTATCCCCTGATGCAGAATCGATTCGAGAGGTCGAAGACAGAGAAATGAAAGAAAAAAGAGAAGAATCGAGAAAAGAGGAAAAAGAAGAAATTACGCTCGATAAGAAGACGGTAACCGAGATGGAAACGAAGCAGGTTAGGAAAGAGTTCGAGTCGCGTATTCCTGTTTCAACGGCAAAGATAGATAAAGAGAAAATTCAAAAGGAAACGAAACCGAAAAGTATAACGGAACCAAAACAGCTTCCAAGTAAACTGGAAAGCGACAAGGAATTAAGCACAGAGGAGCAAGAAATTTCGCCGACGACTAAAAAGAAAGAGTTCGAATCTCGAATTCCCAAACGCGTTATAGATGTCAAGCCAACGTCGGACAAACCCGGGAAGAAGGATACGCATGTTAGGAAAGAAAGCGAATCGCACACGATAACGGAGAAGAAATCGAGCGAAGAGGTGACTTCAAAATTGGAGGAGCATCTAACTACCAAGAGCGAAACGCAAACGTTCTGCAAATCTTTCACCGATCCTCAAGAAGCTTTCAAAATGTTCGAGGATATGGAAAGCGGAAAGGGCGAATTTGCGACCGTCACTTCGAAGATCGACCATAAAACTTCCACTATGACGGAAAAGAAAGAAGTGGTGTCTTCGGAGATTTCCACCGGTACGGACAAAGTTATCACGCTCGAGGAGAAAGAACGCGTGGAGAGGAAGAAATCGTCGGAGTCGCAGTTAAAGAAAGAATCGCCAACCGAGACGTTGGAAGAGAAAAAAAGTAAACACGAGGAATTGGATAAAACCGCGATTCAAAAGTTGTCGATGAATTTGACAGACACGCAAGAAATAATAGACGCAGCTGCTTCGGAGTCGAGAACTGAAACGAAGAAGCAAGAGATATTTAAGAATTTATCCGACAAGGAGGGAGTTATGACTCGTGAGGCGGGTAGCAGCCTGTTGAGAGAAAGCGATGCCGACGTAGCCATTCGGATAAAGAAAGATATCGGTGAAAAAAGGGGCGAGAAGGATGAGGTGAAAACGGTAGAAGGAGAACCGGCGACGGAGAGAATATCTAAACCAGTTGCTGATTCGGATCACATCGAAACGCTGGCGCAAGGAGAATCGCACAAAGAAACTAAAGAAAGTTTCGATGTTATTCGATTTGTTCCAAGCGAGAGGAAAACGGAGGAGAAAGACTTCTCGAAGGAAGAGAAAGCGAGCGAAACAGTGGAAGAACAAGTAACAACACCGACAGAAAGTTTGGAGGAGAAGCAACGGCAAAAGTTTAAGGAGATCGAGGCACGTACCATAGCGGAGACTTTGATTCAATCGATCGAAAGGGAAATCGAAGCAAAATCGGCAGCGGATTTGAAAGCAGAACTACTTAGCAAAGGATATTTAGAACAAATTATAAGCGAAAGCGTCGAAACGGATCACGAAAAACTGGCCGATGATTTGACACGCAAGTTCGAAAGTATTATGAGGAAAACGATGGACAAGCAAGCGGCGCAAATGAAAATCGATCGAAGTTCAATGGAATCACCGAGACTGAGGTCATCGATACACGAAGAATCCCTAGACAAAAGTTCCACCAGGGACAGTATAAGCATCAGCGAGGATATAACTAAAGACGAAGAATCATCTCCGCGCGAAAAAGAAGAAAGCTTTCCACTTTCGTCGTCTCAGGTTAAACTGCAAGACAGGGATATTACGATGAGCCCTAGCAGCATATCGGAGCAAATAGATTTCGAAGAAACTATCGACGTCGATACGAACGAATTGGAAAGCGTGTCGAAACCAACCTCGAGTCCGCAATCCGAGAAACAACGATTCACCAAATCGAGCAGTCAAATGGAATTACAAAGAGATTTACAGAGCGACGTTAGTTTGCCTCGGGATAAGATCGTGTCGGAAATTTCAGGTGCTAGAGTTCTGGAAATTCTTGAACCTGGCGTAGACAGTCAATCTAGGGAAGATTCCGTTGACGTGCCTTCGTTGGAAATGGACGAACATAAAATATCCGAACAGACAAGTAGGGGAATTCCGTCGTTACACGAAAGTGCCGAAATGGATTCGTTCGATAAGCTGGATCAAGAACGGGATATAACGATAAGTCCTAGTACCGTATCCGAGGATACCAATATAGATTATTCCTTGGTACAGGAGATTTCTCACCCCGTGCCGATGCAGAGAGATCTTCCGACGATTGGCACGAAAAGAGCGGACAGCTTTGAAATCGAAAGTCCTCCGCTGGTCTCCCCGAAACCGAAAGTTCGTGGACTCGAAATTAAACCTGTCGATTGGATGATCGGTGACGAGAAGATCGAAATATCCGAGACGCTACAGCCGTCTCAGATTTTTAATCAAGAGTTAGAAGCGTACGAATCGATGAAGAAAAAGGAACGACTATCTTCGTTGGATGGATCGACGGATCACGAGCAAGAATCCGGTACGAAATCTTCGGAAGAGATCAGCGTGATAGAATCGACGAAAGAGACAGTCGCGGACGATGGTCGGGATAAAAGTACGGCTTCCTCGGTCGGCGACACGAAATTAACGGCAATTCCTATCAGCGAACAAGATTTTGAAAGCGAGTTGGTGGAAAACAAATTGGACGTTAGTTGCCAGGAGTTGGTTGACACGTTGCAGCGAGAATACGACGCGAAAACGCCTATCAAAGAATACATAGAGAGTATTCAACGAGAAATATCTAGCGAACGGATCGTGGAAGCGGAAAAGCGACAGGTTTTACAAGTAGACGAGTCCGTTTCGCAAGAACCGACCGACGTTCTAACCGCAACTGCGACGGAAAAACCTTCGGAGGAAGAAACTCGAGAGGGAACGACTAAAGAAGACGCGTGTTCGGTCGCTGAAACATCTCAAACGGACGAAGTGAAGCGCGAGGAAATGCTTTCAAAGTCAGGAATTGAACTGAAATTGGAAAAAACAACGACGGAATCGTTAAAAGAGAGCGAGAAACCTGCGGAAGAAGTGTCGCAAGAAGCAGCAGACTCTGAGGAAGCAGGACACGTGGATGACATATTAAAGGAATGGACGGAAGTTTATTTGTCGAAAATGAAACCCTTAGGCGACGACTATAAAAGGCATATGGAGAAAGCTATAGGGAAACACGATAAGCTAGGAAGATCCACGACAGTTCCTTCCGACACTTGTGCCTTTAAAATAAAAAAAGACGATCACCATAGCGTTGATTTAAGTGCACGATACGCTATAACCGTTCTAGATCAGGTAGTTAAAAAAGAGATAGCCGAAGTGAAAGAATCTTTAGAAGCAGCGAAACAAGACCTGATAGAGGAATTAAGCGAAAATAGCGAAACTGTGATTCAAATTAAAGATTCCCCTTCGGAGTTCCGGTTTAAATTACAACCCGAATCCATTCCGAACGATTTACCATTTTTATACACACCGTCGTTCCCCGAACAACCGCACGAATCAGATACCGAAGCTGTAAAGGGCGAATGTAGTTTCCCGATTGTCGATAAGTCGATTCCGTACGAAATAAAAGATAGCACTGAAAGTAAAATGGAATTAGAAGAATCTACTTCTAGTAGTATCGAAGAAGCGATACATCTACAAGCAGATACACCTGTGATTAAAACCGAAAAGTCTGACGTAGAGACTGCTGCAATAACCGTCCACGAAGATACGAAAGACGACGAAGAGGAATACCCTAGCCCTGTACCTGCCAGCAGGTCAGGCTCAGACATAGACAATAAAGACGAAAGTTCTTCTTTGGCTTTGCCACGCCCGGTACTCAGAAGACGGCAGAAACCCGGCAGAAGCTCTAAACGCGTCGCGTCTGACAGCGACCTGGATCTTGGTTCCAGTTCCGGCGAGAGTAGTAATTACCAATCTTGCGATTACGAGATCGGCAGCGGCAGCCGACCTAGTTCTTCCGACGTAGAAGCTTTGCAATCCTGTGGCGTACCTTCTGCCACGGCTTCGGAATACGAAACTGCGATGATGTCTATCGAGCATTCTTCCTCTTCGAAACCAACCTCTCAGGACTATCATACCGCAGCCACGACGATGAGCTCGCGCGAGTCTATGAAATCTCTGACGTCTTTGAGTTCGGGTCACCTTGGTAGCATCGACAGTACCAGTGAATTGTCGGAAACGTTGGTACCTTCTGAAACGGATGCAGACAAGGAAGAAGCGGAAGAACGTCTCGATGTTGCTCTGGAAGAAGAACACACGGAACAGTCGGATTCTTCGGGCAGCGATATACCGATCGACGAACCGATAGATAACATCTATAGCAGCATACCTTGTCGTATGAAGCGATCTTCCGAAATGATTTTCCCGCAGGTCCTCGATAACGCTGCTCTCGAGGTTGAAAGCACGCAGCAACTGACGACGAAAGACGCCAAGGGGATTGATTTCGCCACGTCTACCTTGACCGCGACACCCGGTACTCTTCAATCTGTAGATATAATGACGTCGCGGGTTTCCGAACACGGTGTGCAGAGCGTATGCACCCAAGTGATTTCGACTCAAACTACGTCCGAGACCGAGTCGTCCTTCGAAAGGGTCGAGAGCGAGATTTTCGACGCGGGAACAGCCGAGAAGGACACGGAGGAAGTAACGTTGGACGTGCCTACGACGACGGAGTCTGAGCTCTTGGAACAAAAATACGTCGCGGTAGGAATATCTAGCGAGAGTCCTGAAATGTCCATGCAGACGTCTACGCCATCGATAATACAGCAGGCAAGTATGTCGACGTCTTCAACGTCGGGCGTGTCCATCGATACGATCGTGGGAAAGGAGAAACCGGACCGTCATTCACCGGACAGCGATTCGTTCGAGATGGTTGACAAGCCTGATATCATCGATGACTTTGTAGTCATAGAAGAAGTCGGCAAAGAGGCTGAAGAATACGATTCTGAAGGCAAAAGTATACGTATTAGTTCGATACCGCAAGTGAGTAGCAAACAGTACGATCGGGACCTTGAAAACCTTATAACCGAAAACAAGCAGGATTCGCAAGTGTCGACCAGTCAAACATCGAAGAATAACGAGTTATTCGATTTCGAGTCGGAAGAAAGTCCACCGCAAGTTTCGAACGACGATCAGTATTCGCAGTCGTATTCGGACGAAGAGCAATACGAAGGGGGGAAGAAATGGATAGAAATGCAGTTTCATACCGACCCTCGAGTCTACGATATCGAGTACGATCGAGGTCCTCTGGAAGATATCAAGGAGGAGGAAATTACCGACTTCGAAGCCGGCAGTAGCAGATTTGGAAGTTTAGGTAGCCATAAGGAATCGATAGGAAGCGTGGGTAGTATGCGCGGTAGCTTTGGAAGTACCCCCGATTACGATATCTTAACGGGTAAAAGGTATTTCACTAGGCCATCCGATCACGATAACGTATCATTGAGCTCGTTGCAAGAATTCGAACACTTGGAGAGCGCCGTCGCTGCTGAAAATTCTAAGAGATTACAATGCGGTTCGCATGATTCCGTTAACAACGGTAGTCTTCCAAGAAGGTACATGACCAGCCGATCCGGTCACGGTGACGATATTTCGCTGTCCTCGTTGAAGGATTTCGAAGGATTGGAGAAAGCGTGCAGGGAAGCGCATTTAATCGAATTGCGCGCCAGAGAGGAAGAGGACTTACTGGAACACGAAAGTCCCGAGAACAAGTACAAATTGGAAAGTCTACCGCGAACGAGGATCGATACAAGTACGGCTGGCTCGTTCAACGCAAGCACGTCGGGGTCGGACGATTACGAGAAGAGAATAAAAGAAATCGACGAGATCATACGAATAGCTCAATCGAACGTGGAAAAATTTGATCGGCAGGATGATACGACGGAAGACATTTCGCAAATCGAAATTACGGACGTTGAGAAAATCGGAAGTCAAGCTGCTGTGCAATCTATCTCGAAGCCGGAGGAACCGGAAATTGTACTACCTCTGCAAAGGGAGAGCAACGTTATGGAAACGAGTACGGATTCTCTCGAGCTGGAGGATAATATGGATAAAAAGCATCACCCGTTATGTCGAAGTTCCGATTCCTTAGAAATGAAAACCACGCTAGACTTTCCTTCGTTAAGTTCTGACTCGTTGAATAACGTACGAGACGCAAAGGAGATGCAGTCGGACGTAGCCGAACATGCGAGCAGCGTTAGGCGTATATCCTCGGATTCTCTAGACATGCCTCTGCTGGAACAACAAGATGCTGAAAGTCGCGAGAGGCCGAGCAACGAAGATGATCGTTCGGATGGCGTCACGTCGGACAATTCTCTGGAGCAAAGGTCGGAAACGGTGGACACGGATAAAAGTGATAAAATGAGGACAACACCAAGCACTAATACGTAGGAATATTTTCGTAGGTACGTATCGTATGAAAAGATTATGTTCGACAACGTAGTTATCGGCGTTATTGTTATTACTATCTAGTCATCCTAGTGTACTATCTCTAGCCCTTTACTTTGTGTCGTCGTCGATCAAATTGCGTGAATTCTAACGCTCGCTACATAAGCGTACAGCTAAGATTAGCCACACAGAGCTATGCTAAATTTTTATCGCGACTCGGATATTTTGCTCGTCGAAATATTGGATAATTGGTTCAAGAATAGAGAGTATGTGAATGATTTTTATTCGTTCGCTTAGTTCCTTTAAACTTCATCGTCGCGTTATAGTGGCCAATTTCGTATGATTATTCGTACGAGTATTGTTACGACTGTCTTAGATTTGTTAAAGATCCTTAAAACATTCTGAAGAATTCGAACGCTTGTTTTTTAAAAATTTTCCAGAACAGCTTTTTGGAAATATACGTATGCTGGTTGATTGTTATCAGAGCGGATTTTTGTAACGAGTTAAATGTTTAATCAATGTTAAATTTTAATATCCGAATACTATGAAATTTTTACTTTGCTTAGCTCGATACAACCCGTTCCTTTTTTTATATATATATATATATTTCACATATCATTTGAAGACTCATTTTTTCCTATTTAAAGAGATACAATCAGTTTTTAATATAATATTCAGCTACGCTTCTTATGGACGACCTGTAATGAAAAATATTTGAGAAAATTTTTCCTTCTAGTATATCTATACCCATAGATGTTGCTCATTACGTATCGTGCACTTGAATATTAAACTCGTTATCTCGTTACAGATAGTGGACCATCAAAGTGAATTTGTTACAACATTGGTTCTTAAGGCTACAACGATGTATTATCGAGCCAGTTCAAATGCTTTACGTATACAGCATAATATGAAAAACGATGTACTAAAGAAATATTTGCGCGCTGTGCATATGCAAGATATTAATGCATTTACCTTTATTTTACGCCATGTTTTATAAGAATACGTAACTTGTTTTACGATGCTTAAGTCGAATAGTTATGATCTTTAAAATATAGGATTGTTATCAAAATGAGATAGGAATACGAATGACGCTTACTCATTTCATATTAAATCCGTACTAAAATGTAATTGCTTTCGATTTACTTGTTTAAATAATTACGAATATCTTGCTTCATTGTTCACGTTTGTTTGTAGTAATTAAGTTTCTATTGCAAAATTGTACCTTTAAATGTTATTCATATTGTCCTACTTGTATGATAATACTATTACATAAAATGTCATGTTTTGTAAATTTTCGATTATAACGTGTCTTTGTGACTACGCTTTCTT
Source organism: Bombus confusus (assembly GCA_014737475.1). Classification (NCBI taxonomy): domain Eukaryota; kingdom Metazoa; phylum Arthropoda; class Insecta; order Hymenoptera; family Apidae; genus Bombus; species Bombus confusus. Next base: position 780,469 of record JACXIV010000090.1, read on the forward strand.
AAGGTGTTGACAGTTATGAACACTTTATATTGCATACTGATTTTCAGAAACGTTTACGAGCTCTAATACTCGTTAATCTTAATTGCAAGTGTTCACGAAAGAACAAATATATTAATTAAATAGAAAATTTTATATACGAACCGTAATATTTAAGGTTTTAGGAGAAAACTATCCGGAGAGTGCATTCTCTACGTAATATATGACGCATATGTGCAAATGTTGTAGACATTTTTTGTATGCGAAATTTTAAACAATTACGAAATTTTGCTTTCATCTATTTGCTGACGATAAATTTGATGTATATTATCGGTCATGCGAGTTTTATGTTACGACAAAATTTTGACGATGTCTTTCATTTGTCTTCATAATCTGTTTCTTTCTTCATCGATGAAAATATAAATCTATATGAACCAAATAATATCATCATTTATTGAAACCCCAATGTTCATCGCAATTCATAGTTGCTTGGATAACATACTTGATAGAACTTCAATTATAATAGAGCAATAACTTTGTCTATACGTAAGGTAATTAATAAACGCAAAATCATACGCGCAAATAACGAAATATTGTAAAATAAAATGAAGAAAACAGTGAAGAAATACAAAATTCATTCAGCATTCATGAAGGCCTTTTTTCGGTAGTTCCTTGCATCCTTTATTTAAAAATAAATCATCGCTCTTAGAAGCATTCATGCATCTTCTCTCACCTGTCTTGCACGCTACATACGTACATATGTTTTTCTATCTTCTGTAGGTACGTCTATGGATATGTTCTCGATCTTATAGAACTATAACAAAAACTGATCGACAGCTAAAAAGTGAAACGAAATAAAAAAGCAAAATAATGCAAGTAACTTAATTGCCTTTAATACAATTATAAATAAATTCATAACAACATCCGTTGCATGTGATCGTCAAAAAAAAAGAAACAAAAACTTAATTTTATATTTGCAAAATTTTTAAATTATATTTTGTAATTTTGTTATATAACGTTAGCAAGTCATTCTGTTGTATCATTTGGAAAAGGAAGAACTAAATGTATTAAATATAAAAATTATGCAAACTATTCTAAACTATAAGAGCGTCTAGACTCAAATGGGATATTTCTACCGCAGAATAGTATTATAGGATAATACTACTTACATTCGCCTCCTAATAATAGCTATAGTTTCATTACTAAGCAATCAATGGCTTTGTTATTTTTATCAGTCGCTAACTTGATTTCCAAATATAATTTATATCCTGATTAGTTTCTGCAGAAATGCATCGTTACATAATTTATATATTTATTTGCTTAAGCATGATTCATAACGTACTTGATGTTGATACTCTTTAGCCTCACGTACTCGCTTATGTTATACACCGAGACATCGAGGGTGCATAATTACCAAAGAAAATGATAAAAATCAGAAGACTGTCAATGATCAATGTGAATTTATGTTCCTTAGAGTTTGTTTATATGATTGTATGTGTGTCACGCTGTTTCATCGTTTCTTTAAGTGATGTATCGAAGTTCGTCAACTTCGAGCGTCTGTTGTAGTAAGTAAGTATCAAGTATTCTAGCAAACGGAGTGAATTATGAACTTTGTTCAATTTTCACATTGCTTTACCTAACACGAACGTGGATATGAATTGAAAGATGTGATTTTTTATACTTAGGATCATTTGAAAACCGTAAGATTTTAAGTAATTGAATGTATTCTAACATTTTTGTAACTTCGAATCTTGTAATTTCGTAAAAAAAATAAACACAACAAAAGTTATAAGTTATCCTGCTTGGAATTGTACAATCCCATTTACCTAATTGCAAGTCGTTTCACTCTACTTTTAAATACACACAGCAGATATATTTTGAATCGCCCTGTCTAGTTTAGTTCTTTTGTACGCGTAAAGGAAAAGTACAATGTTCCTTTTAATTTTTAAATATCTTGTAAGTTCCAAATTGATTTTCCATAAAACAGGAACGACGATCACTATAAGTTCGCAAACTCTTGTATCTTCTTTTCTGTGACATCCTGTACGATACTTGCATATACCTAAGCAAGCACATAGAACTATTTATAAATTTTATCTGCGGAACAATCTGCTGCAAGGCGTATATTCAAATAAACAGTGCCGTTTAAACACTTGACATCCCGCGTTCTAAACATACTTTGAACAACGGCTATCTACACCTGTTGTATATGTAAAAGAAGGAATAATTCAGGAATTTTAAAGCTTTCAATTTTTTAATCCCATCGGATACTTTATCATAAAATGATAAATGCTTAATTTCTATATTTCACGATGTTTATTGTTTGTGAAATGCGTACAATGATATCGAATAATGTATTATTTACCGTATAAATAGCTATGTGATAAAATAGCCATATATAGTCTAAATGCGCAATTCATGTGCAAATATTTTCATCGTGCTTGGTAACATCAGTTAAATTCCTCTATCTTCTCACGTTTATAAAATTTGATTTAGCTGTACGGAGAAAATGTAAAATCCAGATGCAAAACGAAGTTACATGTACATAATAGATATATAAATTTATTGAACAATATATTCTGGAGAAACTTAAATAAATAAAGCATCGAACGAATTCCAAAATTCCAGCATATTTTGATTTATCAAATAGTAAACCAATAGTGGTAAGAGCGAGCAAATTATTAATAACGATAAATCCCGATGATACGGTCCTTAAATCCTGTATAGAAAATTATTGAATATTTTAAAAATGGACAAGTGCAACGTTTGAGCGTATAACAAACAGATGATTAAATTATTACGATCCTCACCTGTGTTTCGTCGTATATTTGAAGATGATGATAAAGAACTAGGCAAAAATGTATAATTACGTAGATGTTTTGCCACTGCGGTATATAATTATCATATTTAATCCTAGATGTAACCTATTGGAAATAACGACAATGATATTATTACCATAAACGTGCTTTGAAATAAATGTATTTATGGTTATGAGATTCAATGATCATGTGGCGAAGAATACCCATAGTAAAACCAAACCGGTTTATGTGGTCTTGATGACTCAAACTAGTACTTATGTCATATCGACATTCGCTGTTATATACCAATTGCATATATCCATTAGTATTCTTAAAAGCAAATTATATATTCTTAAATATTACTTAATGATACGTCCGAACGTTTGCAGCGAGCCCATTTTACTTTCGTGCAATCTAATCCTCTTTCTATCAGTCGAATTATTCATAAAATATTGTTGTAAATAACGCAATGTACAACAAGAGATAGCGCTTTTTTCAAATACATTTGTGAGTTGAGTCTAATAATAATAACAGTAACGATAGGTAATATCGATGATGATGCAGTCGCAGCAACGTAAAAGTGTATAAAATATAAAACTTACATTAATTTTATATTTATCCAGACCTAAGCGAGGACTACCTGGAAACCAACTAGGACCTTTCCAGATAACAGCTAACTTGTTCAGAAGAGTCGACATCCGTATACCCTTTTTAATTAATTGTGCAGTGTAAAACGTCTATAACAATTCAAAATTATTATATTTTCTATTAACAAGTGAAACCGTTATGCTATATGCGAATGTGTTACACATACTGGACTAGATATATCTGAACGTATATTGAACAAACATGCATTGCTATAAACAACACGCATTACTATATTAGAGGCAAAATTAGTGTAAATTACATATAAGCAGAAATAAATACTTTAATTCGTAATTTTCATATCGGTGAAATTGAAAATATTAGACATACGAACAAATTAATCTCTAAATGAACGAATTAAAGTATGGATTACTACAGTTCATTAAAACATAGATTAGCCGTGAAATCATGTCAGTCGAACACATATTTGCATAACTGATTGTCAGTTTATGTAACGGAATGATCGTGCGTTTCATTAACGGTTAGATGAAGAGATATGGTCTAAACAGATATGACCTTACCTGTAAATACAGGGGATTAAAAGATTGAGCACTAACGACTAAGCCATAAATTATCTCTTCCTTTTCTTTTTCTTCCGTGAACGTTCCAAATAATTTATCCCATATAATGAGAACGCCACCGTAATTTTTGTCCAGGCAGTATAAATTGCAACCTATCCGCGATATATAATAATTATAATTGATAACAGTGATAATTAATTGGCAATAATGATTATTAACGATGTCATTTAATACAATATAAAATCCATCTGTCTTTTACCATGATGTACACGATGATGTTTTGGTGTGTTGAATATTAACTCCAACGGTCCAAGATCATCAACGACAGTCGTATGAATCCATAATTGATAAATTAAATTAAACTGATTATGCGCGATGAAATGCGATGGCGGTATAAATAATGCAAGAGGTAAATACAACATCTGTAAACAGATCACACACATGTATCTCTATAATATAGCGTGGAATAACATTTTTACACATTTGCTAATTTTTCAAAATAACGTTATATTTCGATTATCATATTCTAATATCAAGGTGTGCCCTCTTAACTCGATACTTTATCATTATATATTATACTTTTTTCGATATTTTCCTTTTAGAGAAAGTTCATGCTATAACGTTATAACGTTTATGCAAGATTATTTATTTGTAATTACAAAATTACATCATATCGATGGAATATGTTTTTTACTTAGTCTTGGGCAATTTAATTGGAAAATATTAGGTGATCTTAAACGACTATTAAACATACGATATTTCAAGAAGATGTGAAATTAACAGTAAAATTAAAGGATCGCGAAATTTTCGTTGAATATATTTTCACCTCGTGAACAAAAATCGTACGTCAATCTGCCTAGGACCAATTCGAAGAAACAAGCCTCTACCAACTTCAACCTCGTTGAGAATAAATCGATCTTCCTTGAAAATACTACAACTTTGTACTGCTCGTACTAAATACGAGGTTTCGATCTTCGCGTTCACAGCGATTTGAGTCACGAAAATAATTGTCCGAATTCCGAAGAGACATTTAGTTCCGTAAAATCGTTGAGAAAAAACAACATCTTGGCTTGTCCACCCTGCTGATATTAGTGTAAGAGCGTCCACTATGATATAAGTGACATAAATGATAAAATACATTTAGCGAAAGTAAATTCGCTTCGCTCGTGTGTTTTTATTTTTTTTTTTTTAGTGTTACGACAATTCAGAGATCCATATCCTTCTCGGCAAAAATTTCGAGATCTTTCAATCTTCCTGCCAAATGTATTTTTCAAATCGTTTGGTAAATTCTTTCTTTCGTTGTTGGTTCATTTACGTATGAATAGAAAAAGAAAAACGCAACAAAAAACGAAACGTCGAATTTCTTTTTTTTTTTTTTTTCATTTCGTAGCGTGAAACACATATGTATGTAACACGAGCGATACTTACGAAATTACACCAGTGTTGCAAGACGGATTGCCGCAGACCAACCGCGAGATTGAATTCTTCGCTGCTATGATGTACTTGATGCTGAGCCCATAAAAAGTGTATCTCTGTAAACGGGCGAGAAACACTATAAATTTGTCAAGTAGAGGATGGACAATCACGCACACATGGTTGGATAGGAATTTAACCGTGGTTACTGCGGTGAACCCAATAGTAACAGAAATCCACCCCCACGGCAGTGATACACCAAGTCCATAGCGAGTTCCAAGGCAGATTCCACCAGCGATATCTCTCGTAAATTACGATGTACGCGTAATATTCCGCACCACGGAAGAAAATACTGAAACGTATCGTTGAAGATATTAAAGTCGAGTCGCCTGCTTCATCGTCGACGCGTTAATTAGCAGATAATTAATTTATAAAGAAGAGTCGAACTTATTTTGGTCTTATTGTTCATTTGCAAAGTTTGATCGCGATTTTCGATCGAAACGTGACACGTAATATATGTTGATGCGATTGCTGGACCTAGTATTAAGGATTACTGGACCATATAAAAGCATACGGACATTTGTAAGTGGTTCTGTAGCGCAGATCAACGGGAATGCGCCAAGCGCCGTGTCGATTAAAAATACGCATTAAGATCAGTAGGACGTAAATAGATTTCGTATCTTTAAACGATTCGATCATATACGTCTGTATTCGCCGTTAAGAAAATCTGTGTTTTGTTCCATTGGACTGGATAAGCAAGACGACTTTACTTTCGCGATAATTCTGCAAACGTATATCGTTTAGGCGAAAACGGAATATGTGACTTTTCTCGTATCTTATACCGTGCTGCTGTATCTGCGTTTAAATAAATATAAAATTAAATCGTACGATTATTAAAGGTTTCTGATGGCCTTTAAATTTGAATTATTCGCGTTTACCTTCGAGAATCGTATTCGATGATGTACTTGCGAAGCAATAGAAATGTTTTAGATGCTGTTATCGAAAAGCTGTAAATCGGTATGTTTCATATGCGATAGTTACGAGGCAGTTTGTAATTCCTACAACGATATACGTAAAACAGGGTGGTTCTTTCATTACCATTGAAATCCATAAAGAAATATTTTATTTTATAGTTGTATTTTATTTTCGTGATATCGTGCCAATGTTTAAAATCTGTCTTTCTTAATTGCAAAGGGCGGATACATTTCGAAAATCAAACTTAACGATAGCAGCCGAATAACAAAACGTTACCTATGCTTACCGGCTAGTTTCTTGCAGTATCCAGTGAGACAAGGAGGTCACTTGATCGTTCAAGCGGAATCTTTTCTTCTTAAAAGTCAGTATAATTTGCTCAAATACGATAAGGACCAAGAATGGTAACCAGACCTACGTATACGTTTATCTTATCTTAATTGATGCAATGTTTATGTTTCTTACAGTGTTATCGATAACGTATACATGCATATATTATTTCACAAACTTGGCAACGTACGAAATTTTGTCTGCTTTACCGAATACCGTATTAAAATTCAACGCGAAAATATACAAAACTTACCATTCGTTAATTACATAAATAATTTTGCGACTGCAGCGGTAAGAAGAGACGCGTTTCGCGCTTTATATCATTATAAAATATAAAAGTGGTTACCTGCTGTTGATAATCGGGAACTTCGTGCGGGTATTCGAAAATTGTTTCATAGGGGTTAACGAGATACCAGAGTTTGCCTGTGTGTTTTAACCGATCGATCAAACCAGCGTTGGAAATATTCATTTCGTTCGTTGATGTAGTACGTTGCACTTTGACGTTCAGATAATTCCTGTTGAACAACGAAACAAAGTAAACCCAGTGAAGCGCTGTAACACCATCCGTTTCTGTTTTAGTCATCGAACTGAGTGCACGTATCGTTTATATATGTAAGTTCGAGCTAACCGAGGACACGTGAGTATGTACGCGCGATGTTTCTTTCACGGCCGTATGTGGTAAAGGCGCGACAATGAAGATAACATTTTATTCGAGTTAAACTATGCTAAATATATCGATGTTTGCTAAAAATAAAGATCCGATGGAACTAAACTGCACTCTGCTACGCGTCTTAGTTTCACCACACGTCGCATCTTAATCGCGTGCTCTTCGTATTATCGAAGTGATCAACAAATGCTCAACGATCGTGTCATCTATTGGATTGGACGTTTAAACGCAAGCATTACCAATAGAGTAATTTAAAAATGTATCGATGTCTCTTCTTACCGTATTCTTTGGTGAAAATATTATTTTACTTTTCGTCGAAAGCTAATGGTATAGGCACGTCGATAACTAATCTGCTTTAATTTAAACCGTAATTAAAATCGTTAAACGTCGATTAAAAGATACGCGCGATTTAGGAGAAAAGAATCGATTGTTCAAAAATCTTTCACCGTATTTTCTCGAAATTACAATCGACATACAGACAATAATTAACCGATATAAGTTTACGCGCATGTTGCACATTTTGAAAACAAAACGAAGACGATAATAAATCGCTATCTTCTCTCACTTTTTTCAATATTACGTAGCTTTTTCGATATTGCAGACAAACAATGATGTCATAAAAGATACGTTGGAAGAATTTATAAGAGTAGGAAACCGCATGATACACCACTGTATGCAAACCTTCAGTGTGTCAGACGCTGCATTGGCGGCAGACAGGGTGTTTCATAACGCGCATTAATTATTCTCGCAAGAGTGGACAAACCAATAAATTATACCACTGCCGAGTATTGCAAGATTGTTTGTACATCTCGTATGCCAAATTTAATAATTCGGTTAATTGCGTATAGCGTATAAAGTTGCTACAAAATGTTATTCTCATTTTGAACTCGACTTCAAAGTTGATTTTTAAACTGAAAAGAATATACGTATGTATGATGGAAAATAAATTTACGTTTTTTCAAACAGCTTTCGAAAATACATTAAAAATAATAAATCAATATTTGCTAACTTATCATTTGTATTTAGTTTCCCTTAATTTTAAGTTCCAGCTACGTTTGTCACGTAGTTGTTCGTTGCAAAATAACGAAAGATTTATATCTTATAAAATATATATATTTTACAATAAATGTAACAAACTTTTGTCTTTCGGTTCAAGTAAAACAACTTCTAGCCGTTTTGTGAATCTTTTCTGTTATTCGTTTTTCGGTGAAAACGAGAGTCTCACAGAAGAATTTATTTAGAAAATATCCAAATGGTCCGCGTCAAGTGAATTCTTTTCTATCAAAATTTCACGAAGCAATCGATTTTCTACGGATGCTGTTTAATTCTCTATCCTACACATCCATAACATCGTTACGTATTTTAATCGCAATAGAAGCTCGAAGCAGCCAATCAGTTTCATACTAATTTCTTAATTAACGATAACGCTGTGTAGATTCAACTATCTCGCTGGCAAACATCGCATATATTTGAAAGATACGGTTCTTCTATTATCTAGCGTCGATACGCTTTATTCTTCGTGCTATGGGAAATGACGTCTATTAACGTCAAATTCAAGGACCGTGATGATGATATAAGAATTGTTTGTCGCTTTCTTTATTTAGTCGATTAGGCGCCTACACAAAAATCAGGAAGCGTTACCGAGGTTATTTGCTACAATTAAAATAATTAATTATTCAAATAAATATTTCGGTAGTAAGATCATGGATCATGGAAGCTTGACGCTTTTCAATAGTAAATTACCTTCTGTTGCAAATTTTGACATAAAAGACTACTATTTTATTTGCAAAATTTAACGTCAATTTGATATTTCGCGAAGAGATAAGTTATTTAAAAAGAATTATCTCAACGTTTCTGTATCTTTATATTTCGCTTTCTTTTAAACGTACGCTTCAACGGCTCTTATATGTACCTATTAAAGGCACGTACATGAATATATCGCACATATGAATATATATATATATATGATGTTAAATTGCGTAGGATAAGATACGTAAATAAGCGAAACTTATCGATAATTCCACAGGTCGGTATAAGCGATAACGTTAGCTAAAATTGGTTTGTATGAATCTTATATGATAAGCCGGTCGCACAATGCACTCGAAACTTTCCTGTTACTTGTATTTTTCGATATTTCAAGATCATTTCCTACTTTTCAAAAGAAGATTTAAATCTTTTTACGTATCGGAAATTGTGATATTTAAAAAAATTTAGCGATTTATAAAGAAACGTACAATATATATTGTATATATACATATGCATATGTACACGTTGACCGTTTGAGAAACTCGTAGAATAACAGTGAACAAAGTTATTATTATTTATTATCGTTCTGTGACTGTCCTAATCTCTATTGTTTCTTAACTACCCGTTATATATCAGCTTCTTATATTACATTAACATATTTTGTAAACTAATGTTTTCAATGTTCTAAAAATTATATCGTATCGATAGTATCCCATGTTGGTGGTAATCAAGATCATGACCCTACTAATATTGTTTAAGCAGAGTGCACAGCTCATTGTTAATCTATTTCTTCTACAGTTTGTTACGTAATGAATTTGCATACTACCGAGTTATTTAAGGCTTCTTTTCTTTAGCAAATAATTGTTAAAATATAGGTATTTTTTCTTAAAGTAGAAGATAATATTGAGAAAGGAAGCATGTTACTCGCGAACAAAATTTTATAAAGTCTGCGAACATAGTGATTGCCCGAAATACATGCACAGATTATAATAGTGCACGACATCTTAATTATCAATTTGATTATTTTTACACACTTTCATCGGTTTAATAATTCGAATATTTAGTAGTAAATTTTCTTGATTTTTAATTCAAATATTATTAAATTTAGTAACTATTATGCGAGTATTACGTAATTATAAATGCATCTACATTAAGCGAACTCAAATGGAATAACAATTTTACAAGTGCAAATAGATAATGAATAATTACTTCCTGTCCTTAGTAAAATGAATTTATTTATTTCTTCCATTATTTATTCGCATTGAAGATGTATCTTTGTTGTGATGATAATTAAAAAAAAAAAGATTTCTTTGAAAAGATACCTCCTTGTCCCGTCGGTAAAGATCACTGAAAGTACTTGATGATAGGGATGGTTTCTATTTTATCAACATCAAAAGTTATGTCAGATACCTGCAGTTACCAACATTAGATATTGTGTCATTGATTAACCAAGTTATGCACGTGGGAAATTGAAGTTGTGCTTAAAACGAGCTAGAATCGTAAACATTTTAAGCTAAAAGCCAAAAATATCATATAACATAAATAAACAATATTCTCATTTTCTTTTTATTTTTATATGGTACGTATCATATATTTTACAAAAACATAATATCAAGCTAAGAAAGTAGTAGATGTTTTATAGGTTATATTTATTATAGCAATACTATTTCTTGAAATTTATTTATACATATGTATAAACTTATGTTTAACTCGTTTCTGCTTGCAGTTGAATCATGAAAATAAAAAAAGGAAAATCTGTGAAGGAAAAAACGAAAAAACTTGTTACAAAGAAGAGAAAGCAATTAAAAGATGCAACGATGGATGACTTCTTTAATCAAAATTTTGACGATGAAATAACTGACAATGATAATAACGAACAAGGTAATAATGAATGAAAGAAACAGTTAAATAAAGTAAACAGTTAACAGAGTTTTATATAATTTTGGTTTAAAATATCCAAAATGAAACATTAACCTCGAAAATACATTTGAAATTTGGGGACTGCTGACACAATTGCTTTAAAACATTAATAAATATTTTGATTTATAATTATGAATAATCCATGAAAATTAGAGATATCAAAATATGTGAGATTAACGGGAATTTGAATTTGAATTATATAAGACACGTATGTGATAATTTGAGACACGTGTATAATTTGTATATGTTAAATTATAAATATTGTGTCAACAAATTTTTTAATAATGATTTTGCAACCATACTTTATTTTATGATTATGATTCTGATCGAATGTTTGTGTAAGTTAATTGAAAAAAGATATTACTTTGTTTTCTTCAGAAGTCACCAAAAAATTATATTTTATTTATATAGAATTTTATATATTATGCGATAGGTCAAAATGATGATACCTATGAAGATGATGCAAGAAGTAGCGAAAGTGACATGGATCCAGTGGAACATAAGAAATCTTTAATGAGATTAAAGGATACAGACCCTGAGTTTTATAAATATTTAAAAGAAAATGATAAAAATCTTTTAGAATTTAATATATCAGACGAAGATGATGATATTGACGATAACGATAGATCTTCATTAAATGAATTAGATACAAAACATATACCCAGTAGTCATTTAGAGGTATGAAAATGAAATATCTCCATATATTAAAGAAACTAAAACTATTTGATATAAAAAAATAAGAGGGGATAGAAAAATATTATTTTATATGTATAAAATTTCAGGTTGCTAGCGATGAGAGTGATTATGAAATAGATCAGGGTAGTAAAATAAAGGACAAACGAAAAATCACATTGCAATTATTAAAAACATGGCAAGAAGACATTCAAAAAGACAAGTACTGTTTTATATTAGTAATTTGTTTTATACCGCTATTAATTAAACTGATTGTGTTAGTTTGTATACATGTACTATATGAGTCTGTATATAACTTTCCAGATCATCTAAAACGATTAAATGTGCTGTAGAAGCTTTTCATGCCGCGTTACAGACTGTAGCTGAATCTGCTGATCCAGAAATCCTACAATATAAAGTAGAGGGTGGTGCAGGTTGGTTTTTTTTAACATTCAACATTAATATTGAATAAATGTATTTTCTGCTTCACCAATTAAAATATTTTTTAGTGTTTAATGGAGTTGTACAACTGTGTATACTGTATTTACCAGATGCACTTAAGCGTTATTTAAAACTGAGTTCGGAAAATCAGTCTCAAATTCATAAGGTTAAAAGGTTTGGAAAAGTAAAAAATATTCTCAAGTCATATTTAACAGATTTAATTAAGGTAAATATCATTAATAATATTTAAACGTTGAGGATGATGGATTTTAATCATTGTAGCCATATATGTGTATTTATTTATAGATTTTACAAAATGTAACATCGTCTAATATTCTCACAGTCCTCTTAAAACATTTACATCAAATGTTACCATATACACAGTCATTTTCATCATTAACTAAGCCATTATTGAAAATTTTGTTGAAATTTTGGTCAACTGGAGAAGAAACTGTTCGTGTTGTTTCTTTTTTGAGCATATTACGTATTGCGACCAGCAATCGAGAATCTGTTTTAGAAACATTATTTAAGGTAAAAATAGAATTTTAATACTAAATTGGTATATATAATGTATATAATAAAAATATAGCAAGCTACAGTTAATATTTTTAAATTAATATGTTGCAGACGATGTATGTAAAATATGTTGAAAATTCTAAATTTGTATCCTCTACAACTTTACCTGCAATAAATTTCATGAGACATTCTTTAGCTGAAATGTATCTGCTTGATAATAATTTAGCTTACAATCACGCTTTCTTATATATTAGACAGCTAGCTATTCATTTAAGAAATGCTATGACTTTAAAAAGAAAGGTAATAATATTTAAAGTAAACTACTACATATACTTTTCTGTTAATATTATGCTATTAATAAATCAATCTATATTTAATGTATTGCAGGAACATTTTCAAGCTGTGTACAATTGGCAGTACATAAATTCATTGAGATTTTGGTCAGAATTGATAAATTTATCACAAAGTGATTCCATGTTACATTCACTTTTATACCCTCTTGTACAAGTGTGTACTCTTATTTTCAATGTTATAATTTATTTATCAATCAAATATTTAACATGTATTATGTATTTACAGATTATTATAGGAACTATCAAAGTAATACCAACGGTACAATATTATCCTCTGAGATTTCACTGTTTACAAATGCTAATAGATATTTCTCGAGAAACTGGGACATTTATACCTATATTACCATTTTTATTAGAGGTATGATGCGTTAGAGTTTTTTGTTAGAAAAGACGAAAAATAGTTTTAGAAATCGATTCTAGTATTTTGATAAATAACGCAAATATTTAATTAGAAGCACTAATTTCATCGTTTAACAAAAATATTTTCCATTTTTTTCATTTAAAACCCTTATTTAAATGTATGTGAATCCATTTACAACTGACGTCACTATAACAATATTTAAATCTTTTGTGTATTATAAGATTTTTTATGTTTGCAGATATTAAATTCTTACGATTTTAATAAGAAACATAAGGCAGTATCAATGAAGCCAACACCTTTCATTTGTGTCTTAAGGATGTCCAAGTCCCAATTACAGGAAAATGGTTTTAAAGATAATGTTATCGATTCAATATATAAGCTTATCTTAGAAAATGCTGCGAAAGACAGTCATACAGTATATTTTCCGGATTTATATATACCATGTATAATACAAGTAAGTCAATAATTTATATTCAAATAGATGATATAAATTAAATAAACGAAATTATACTAAAATTAATATTGTCCATTGTTAATTATGGATGTTTTCATTTGACGAAGTGATAAAGTATAATTATAGTATGTATACTATATATATAATATATAATGAAGATATTTAAAAGCTTCAAGCACTGATTTGATACTTACAGTGAAATTTAAGAATTACATAGTCACGACATGGTAATATCCATAAACATTTTAGAACTCAATACTACGTACTGTATCTATATGTTCATATTTTTATCGAATGAACGTTGACAGTATTAATTTTAATTCACTCGTTATAATAGAACTTTTTTTATATTAATGCAAATATGATACTTTGAACGGAGGTTTTACACGCTTACTCGTTTTTGTTTCTAGTTAAAGGCATTTTTAAAGAAATGTCACATAGCGAACTATTGCAGAAAAATGAAACAGCTGTTAGATAAAATTGAGGAGAACAGGAAATATATCGAAACAGAACGTAATAAAACCGTACTTGATTTAAAAAATATGCAGGAGATAAAGAACTGGGAGAACAAGATAAAAGTGCAAGGTACATCGTTATCGAAATTCTATGAATCTTGGATAAAAATCCACCAATCTCAGAAACTTAAACTACTTACGAAGAACGAAGATATCGCTGAATATAATTTACCAACTATAAGAAAATTAAAGAAAGACAAAGAAGGTATAGAAGAAAGTAGCGATGAGAGTGATTTTGATATGAGGATAAAATCCGATGGCGGAAAGTCTGAAAAACGTACCAGATCAAAAAGGAAAAAGCTAAAAGCTAGCAAAGATATTAAGGATATTGACTTACCTAAAGAAAATACAGATATCCTGCAAGATATAAATAGCGACGATTGGGACTAAATATATAATTAATTTTACATGTATATGATAATAAATAGATATCAGTTTTAATTTTATAAACGAAACAATACTTTTTCAGAATTCAATGTATCGTATAATAAATATTTTGATAGTTCTAAATAACGAAAGAAAATTACGTAATTATTGATCTAAAGCTAAAAACAATACGCTTTTATTAATTTAAATGTGTATTATTCCAAAGATATTTTCAATCTTCTAGGTATAAATTTTATTATAAGATAGATATTTGACGTTTAACATACGGCCATTTCAAATAGAAAAGCAGATTATCATTTATCTGAGACATCTCCCGTCAGGCAATTTTTCGGCTTCTATCGTTTATTGCGTATCGATAATGTTTATTACGATAAAATGATAAAGTTGTTTAAGAGAAATTGTGACGGCATCGAATAGGTGCTATAACTTATGTGGCGTACAGCAACAGCCACTGATTTCTAAGGTGTCGCTTTCTGATAGTCTATTTTTACCGAAGACGACTCAAGGCAGTCGGGAAGTTAGTATAGCGACGGCTAGGCGCTATTATAAAGCATCCTGTGCTTATGCAGTAATTCATTCAAGTGAACGTTACAGATAAGAAAAAAAATTTTGAAGGAAGAAGAATCATAGTGTTTCGATCGTTAAGAAATAAAGGTAGAAGCGACGAGGCAAGCTTGAACAAGCATTGAGCTTATCCTTCGAACGATTGAGCATTTGGGCGACTCCATTGGAAGAGGATTCGGTTACGTATGTAGGTGAATCGAAAAAAAGCAAACGTTTATCGAACGATGTAGCTGGAGCGTGAAATTTTCCGTCACGTTTGCAAGAAATTTATGATAATCTGTTTGATATAAAAATAAATATCCGCTCCGCGTTCGGTTTCTTTGCCATAAGTCTCGGACATGAATGAGCCAGTACCGGACGATGCTGGTGACCGCTAGCCACTAAGTGCCGCGCTGACGAAGTTGCCGCGGTTGTGTGTGCCTAAGCGGCCACGTCCGTGCGTGCCAGAGAACATTTTGTAAGATGCGATTTTGTCTTTCATGGCGAGGGAGCCTTCGTCGTGAGATTCGTTCACTTTCCGCACAGTCCACTTCGTTCGGAGTATAGTACGCTCGCGGGTTACGTAAATTCGCAAAAGAATTGTCGCGAAAAGGAAAACCGCCACAAGATAAGGAGGAAAGGAACGAGCGAACTGTGCATAGAACGTCGAAATGAGGAGGGCACCGTTCGATAAGTAAATTTTCATTTCCTTCTTTCGTTTCGAGAGGCAATTGGGAAGAAATAGAAAATCAGCGAGAAAAGAAGTTTCTCACCGCGTTCTTACTTCTCTCTGAAAGTTTTAAGTTATTTCCTGCCACGAAAATGTAATTTCAGTCGAACTGTGCTTAATCGTGCGAGGCTTCGATGATTACAACGGGCAATGTATCGCTTAAGACCCTTCTTTGGAGTCTTTAAAGTCCGAGGTATACGGAGTTTTAAATAATCTTACCCTTAACGACAACCGTTGGTAAATTTCTGTATATTTCCGAGGATAACGAACAAATATTTTAATTACATAATATTAGGAAACGATAAATAGTATCGTTAATCGTAGGAAATTTGTTTCTCGCGTGTAATCGATAATGAAAAATTCTTTGAATTAAACGTTGGCATTATCTTCGAACGGTGGGGATATTTCCTTCGATGATCATTCGTTCAGTTTTAAAACACTCGAACTTCTGCCGAATAATCTATTTAAAGCAACAGATCGATCACGTTATTCGTAGTTAGAATGTTAACACGGTAATATTACTTTAAGTTATAAAAGATGTTACGTTTGAAAAACTTGATACATCGGCAACTTTCTGAAGCGTTTCAAATACATTGTTGCACGATTCCGAAGGGATTACCATCTGACGTTAATTGAGGATAATTCGTGTTATAGGCTTCATAGAAATACAGTAATTCGTTTTAATTATTTCCGATCGTATCGATATCGTAAAAAGATACAAGTCGGAATGAAAATTATAAAGTATTATTCAAACACGGAATATAATAAAAGATAAATGAAACGATCAAACGGAAGTACTTTATCGATCAGTCGTTGATATTAATGAATTCTTGTTAATATTTATATTTACCAATGCAACGTTGATAAAGCTATTTTTCTTACGACTAAATTATTTGCAACCTTCTACTAACAACTTTCTTTCAACTCTTACCTTATAATTTATAGTACGATATTTGAGCTTTTACAAATATTAATCGATTCACTTCTTCTACGTTTACGATTAGTCTTGATTTGTCTAAATATTTTTTCGATTGATTTGCTTTCTAATAAATACGGCACTGGTAGTACACCCCGAACGCAAACGCTCAAACTGTTACTGCGTATTACGTTACAACAGATAAATTTAGCATTTCTTTTGCACAGAACCTTATTGTACCGCTGCCAATACTGCAACGCGGAATTAATTGGCTGCTTGGAAGAGAACCAATTTCCTTCGATAAGAAATCGGATTTGTCCGATCTCATATATATATACATCGGATTTGTTTTCGATACCTTTTTTTTTACATTTGCATACATTATTTATTTCTTGAAGTTTGGTTAAAGTTTCATTTTTATCGGATGATGGTAATCGTAACGTTGATATATTATCAAGAAAACATTCTGGAGAGAAATTAGAACTACGTTTACGGTTTCTTCCTAAATAAAGATACAATATTTTTTATGCGTTCGATTTCTTGAAAAATATTTCGTTCATATAATACTATTTACGAGACGAATTCTCGTCGAATCTTGCACAGTTTCGCTCTTCTTTCTCCTTTTATAAATACCTATTACTCATAATTTTACTAACTGTACACTGTGTCTTGATTAATCGAACCATCGAGCCGATCTTTGTACCAAAATGTTTCAAGTTAAGCAACATTTAAAGTAGAGAATGCTGTTACACTCGTTTTAAATATACGTACAACATATAAATTATACTGTGACATTTATGATTTGTATGATCCTTTATACGTTGTTATATTTCTCAATCGTTAAATCGGTATCGTTTAAAATGTACTTTAGCATTCGTTATGAAAAAGAAAGAAACGATTGTTTATTTTGTATCAGGAATGGAACTTTAAAATTTAATTTCGCCTACTTAACGGTGAAACTACGTTAAAAGTAGTCACGGCAGTAATATCGATATTTTTATATTCTATTAATTTCCAAAGATCGATTTATTGTAAGAAAGCAAAGTATATAGGGAAGATTGAACGCTTTGCGCGAAAACATAGACTAAACAGTTACCATTTCGGCAGACACAATAACACGAAGCGGAACGTTTTGAGCAACACGTACAGTTCGTACAGAGTCGCGTCCGAAAATTCAAAGGATGCAGAGTACCAGTACAGTGTGAATTACGGCGATTTACAAGAAAAGAATTACCTGCAACGAAGCGTTTCTGCGGACAATGTTGTAATACGTTCCCGTGGTTTCAAGCCCTCTGATAGGCACGATCCTGTGAAGAGGAATTTTCTCGAGCATCTTACTTCGAAAATACTGCATTTCGATATGGTGAGTATACGTATATTGTATTTACTTTATGATCGTGGGAACTAAGTCTTTGGTATGTTTGGAGTACGGATAAGATTGTTGCGACTAATGGCGATTAATATTTCATTCTTTAAATATGACTTAGAATCTTGTTAAGCACAGTGATGATAGTCGGTATTTACATTTACAAATATTTGCGTTGAATCCTCTTCCTCCCCTGCCCCTCGTTCTTTCTCTATTACAAAGGTACGTTATTTAAGCGATTAACGCCATTTTAGTAATACGTTTAGGGAACAAATCATTTATATTTTACCATTAGCAGATTGCGTTTTATTACAAAAGCGATGAAGGTTCTACGACTCGTAAATTGCCCGATTTAATGCAAAATTAAACTAGAATTTTTCGCAAAGTTTATTTAGTTAGAATTAAGAATATTTATTTGTTATTTAAAGAGACGCGTTTTTCTCTTTACACTCACTTCGTGTTCACTTTATATTCGCTTTATCATGTATTACAAAGCACGATTGCGCAACGATTAACATTTGAAGATAAACAAGGTTCTCTCGTACTTGCGAGACATTTGGCGGTTACTTTCCCGTACAATAGAAATATTTATACGTGTACATATATGTACTATTTGGTGAACATGGAATCGACCTGTAATAACTTTGTGACCGCGGCTCTGTAAATTCGCCTAGTTTGTATTCGTCAGCTTGTTTACATCCATTTTATCATTTTAAAATTAATGTATTACAAGCGCAGTTCGTTTCGTCTTAAGATGCACAGCTCTGGAACAATGAATATACAATATATATATGGTTTCATTTAGACTATTAAAATTACAAATAATTAATTAATCTGTTCCAAAGAAGTAACCCTATGTATCAAACTTTAGTTGTAATATTTCCAAACGTGATATCCTTTACTCTTGGAAATTTCGATACTAATCGTAAATTTTATTACACATATATATCTAAAATATTAATTTCTTATGAGTAGCTTATATTAAAAAATTATACGAAATGCATATTAAGCTGGAATAGTTGCGCTAAAGTAAGAATCGCGAAAACAACAATATATGTACTACGGAAAAATCTGTTTACAACAAGGATTCACGGAAAATGCCAACAATGCATTCACTTGGCTAAAACGCATTCGACTGTCAACAATGTCAAGCCTCTGTTAAATAGGCGGGACAGAAACTTAAAGTAGAAAAACGAACGTTTGCTTTCGTTGTAATTTATTCGATATAATCTGATAACAAAATAAACGTCACAGATCTATATAATAATATACTATATATATATATATATATATATATATATATATATATATAATATTCTAATATTGTAATGTATTATACTGTACGTTACTCTTATTGTATTTTTATATTCCCATTATTTCTTAAAAGCATTTTCAGATTTATATAAACCATTTTATTCTAAAATATTTGTATTAAATCGACTTATTTTTATTTCAAAGGAGAGCAATGGAAGTACACCGGTCAATTTGCAGAAATTACTCACACCTGCCGCAGATTCACAGGGAATTATGCAGTCCAAAAATAGTAAGTTGCCAAAAAGATCAAAAATATTCCTGTATTAAATTTTAACTGGTAATCTTTATACGGTACATAATATCTTTATATACTATATATCTATATTATATATCTTAAATAAAATAACAAATTTTCTGCACGCAGGAAAAATGTTTGCCTCTTCGTATTTTTATGCGCCATCGCATCCGACAGTTGAGGATCAGGTTGAGCTCGCCCGGCGAATTTCGCATTCGTTGAGCGATGTAAAAAATATGAAAAGTAAAGGTCAATCTATGTATGTGAACAGAAAAAAACGATCGGTTAAATGGATTCACGATGGCAATGGTAAGTACTATGGCTCCTGTATACCGTAATGCGTGTAAGGATTAATAAGTTTACGAATTTGATGAACAATATATATTGTTGTATCTCATTAAAATTTCTTTCAATTGTTTAAATCGATGAATTACAGGTGTAGAAGACGCAGAGGAACCTTTGATACCTGTTCACAGAGTAAGTGGTGTGTGTTCGAAATTGCAGTGCGTATTTCTACATACATATTTTTCACGACGTTTACGACGAAATAACGAATGTCATTTTGATAGATATATTAGCTCGAATTTATAATCTTTTCTCATTACCGCTAAATACGTATATACCTCGAATATTTGTTACTCGTTGTGTCGGTAATAAATTCTTACACTTCAGAAATGTAAAAAATCGCGTTGCGCATTCGGTAATCTGAAAACGCGAAAAACAACAAAGTAATTGTAACAACAAGTCCATTTGATTTCTGTAGTATCAGCAAATCCACTGTACAGACATAGTATTCAATCGTCGACAATTCATAATTACAAGCAAGTATTACAAATTTAAAGATTATATCGGATTATTTAAATTTATCTTTAACGCGGTTGGCTTTGTACCTACTTGATTAACTAAATGCAGAATTTCTTTCGCGTAAAGAATTAACAGACGTATCTCTGTCGAGAGATCAACTTTCTTGTTTCTAATATTCGTACAACTCGGTTTATATGTCGTGTAATTTTACGAATATTTACTGTAAATTGCGTTCTAAATATCTATCAAAATGAAACTGGTAGCGAGATATAGATAAGCAAGGGAACGCTCGTTTCTACGGTTTCGGTGTATTCCTCGCAAAAGCGCTCCTTTCTTTTTTTTTCTCATTAACAAACAGTAATCGTATACGTATATGTGTACTATAATATCGTACTCGCTAATATACCGATACTACGCGCAACTGTATTTTATTGAAAGTGTTGTTTCCATAGGAGAAAATCCCACTAAAATGCATGATGAATCCACATGGAAAAGTGTTGGATATACATGGTATTCAAGCTTTGGGAGAAGAAGTAAATATCGAACCAGTGCCGAAGAATCCTGAGAAACTCTTTGATATTGTTCGCGATTTAAACAATCAAAGAGGCCGTGGTAATTTACACGTATTAACGGTTTTATATCGTTGCATCTGAGCGAATCAACGACATTCTATTACGCTTGCGAAGAAATATCGTTTTTCAATGTTTATACTGGATTTACAGGTGCTGAAATATTTGCGAAACGTAGGAAAAGATCTGAAAAATGGGTCGTAGACAAAGATCAACCACAGACACCAAGCACTCCTGGTATGCCGAAAATGTATCAGGGCAAACCGGTAAGGCTTATACTTTTGTAAACAACGTAGCGCGTTAAAATAAACGAAACGGACGTTAAACGAAATTGATTTTCGATTAATAGGAGATGAATGGCAATTCGAAATTTGCAACTCTACCTCCTCTTACATCTGTAGTACCTGAGCCAGCCGTTGAAAAATCGTTTTATAATCCTTTTACCGTGGACTTGTCTTTAGACGATACAAATCCACCTACAACAGGTACGTAACTTCCGAACAAAGGTATATCTTCTTTACCCTACTACGCAATCTAGTTGGCTCGTTTCTATCTGGCAACGCTCCACGCTATTTTCTCGTTTGTTCGAATTGTTTTCGCATCATGAGTAAATATCTAACAATTTCCAAGGACTTAAATTCGAGGTAAACTACTTCGTATCTATTTCTGGTCTGTTATACTCTCCCAATCTTGTTTTCACTTCTCGCGTAATTCTACAGATTAAAGACTAAAAGAATCGTTCTAAGACATTAAAATCATCAACGCGTTCTATAGATACCTACGAGTCGATGTTAGACACGTCTGCTTGAGATTTGCCTAAGGTTCAACAACCTGGACGACTTCAATTGGCAAACGACGTCGATGTTATTCAATCGATGCGAAACTACCGCCGCGTTCTTTTTAGTTGTATATCTAAAATAAACGACTATTTGTACATCGGTGCCAACCGATATCTTTGCACCGATCAAAGCTAGCTAGACGCGGGCTTAAAGCGCGTTTACGCTCAATTTTCCTAGACTTTGCTAAGCGGTTATAGTAACGTGTCAAACGATCGATTCTCGGTAACGTTGAGGCGTCGACTCTAATTAATCGGAAATGTATTAGAAATTGAAGAACGAGGGAGAGTTTTGTACATTTTAACCATCAGAGTTTCCTGCAAACGTTCCAGGCCGAAATCAATATCGATGTAACGGTAAAGAGTGCAACCACCAGACCGAAGTGAAAAAGATTTATCTGAGAGAAGTAGCCGTTGGTACTGACAATGACTTCCCTCTTGACAAATCTCGATCGTCGATAGTTGAGAAATCACGTCGAATCACTTTCGAACCTGATATCGAACGACGTAACATCTATCATGGCAGGAATAACGTTAACGACAATGCGACAGCATCGATCGCTACTAACAGACGCAATCACAATTATAGCAAAGCTTCGCTGAGTAAATCTAATTTTTCTAACACGCAGCACGCTACTAACAAAGAGATGAAAAATTATGTGAAAGAGCAACGGATCACAGAGTGTGTAAAGAGCACGATCAGCGACAAGGGGAAATTCGTGAATAATCGGCAAGATATCGATAACGAAGAGGGCGAGTACACGCCGGTTCCGGTCAAACAATTGATACAGGAGTTCGAGAAAACATGTAGACCGATTTTGCAGTACAAACAATTCAGTCCGAAGGTTATCCCAATTATACGACAATCTCCCCTCGATAACGATATAACGCGATTTTTTGAAACGCAAAATTCCGTCAAATACAACAACGAGGAAGAACACAGGAGGTGAGACAAAATGCCATTTAAATTTCGACGCTCTTTCCTTTTATTTCCTATACGACGAATCCTATATTTCGTTTTCGATTCGCGCGTTATCTGCTTTCTTTGTATCTTTGAACTTGATGCCATTCTCATCGTTTTGATCGTTCTTGTAATATCTCATCTTGAAATATGATTGCGTACCGACTTTTACGTATTTTACGTGCGCGAAGATAGCACGTGATGCACGCGCGTATGCGTAAAAATAAGCAAATGCGCATCGAGTATCAGCGAAATACTAGAGTACTTATGCATGATCTTCTGCCAGTAGTAAATTACCAATCTGTTGAAAGGTATAAGCGATTCTTAATTCTTTGATTTAATTTTGTTCTATCGGAATAGAGTTTCGTTTATTGAATTTTAATTGAAAATTGGTCGCACGGGATTGCAATATCATTTTAATTGATTACAACGCAGAATAACCGAGCGACAAAGATACGAGGAACTCGTAAAGCTTCAAGACCACTGTAACAATGGTTACGTGTCTACCGATGATACAGAGTACACGACCGACGAAACCGATTCCCAGATGAACGATTACAGCGAAGAAATAATCTACCGAGAAAAATCGGAGTCTTCGAGTATGATGAACGGCGATCAAGAATATTCGTCGACGTATCGCGAAGAGTGTTCCAGTCGACGTCGATCTGTTACTTCCGAGGAAGTAGAGAACTTCTGCAACAACGGGGACGGGAAATTTGTGAATACAGAGTCGGAAGTGCCTGTGGAAGCGAAGTCGTTGTTACTCTCGATGATAGCTTCCCAAGAAGATATTTTGGAAACTATTAAGCATTTGCGCAGCACACCTGTCCTCGACAACTTATTGCATGGCGTTTCGCCGGACTGTAAATTCACTGACATCTGTCCGGATGTAGGCAAGTTTAACTCGCATGCGCTTCTAATTTTTTTTTTTTAACAACTAACTATTTACATTTTACGCCCGTTTTACGAATATTCATTCTTGGGCTACCGATGCTAGGTAAAATATTATTTTACGGGCAGTAAACAGCGAATAGCCAGTTTTATTTTAGATCGTACGTGTAATTGTAAAAGTAGAATATTTTATTCGTCGAGAAAAGTTTTTGGAATAGCGTTTGAAGCTTGTGTTCTATCCGAAGAATACTAAAAACATCGCAGCTTTATTTCGAAGTATTTCATTAATTTTAGTTTACTCTCTATACATTCACGGGCATTGAATATTTTTATTATTTCTGGAAATATCGATGTACGCTCGATATCTTTGTTAGTGTAAATGTTTCTTTTAGTTTCTTAGTGCTCGAATGTATAATTTTTGCAAATTTTATCTATTCATTTGCAGGTAAAAAACTTTACGAGAACGATACCTATACAGGACCAAAACTCGCTAGCGTTCACAACTTAGCTAATTATAATACGGCACCTCGAGGCTGGGATCAATCGTTGACTTATTATCGGCCAATTAAATTCGAGAAACCGCAAGAAATTGTCTATTCTGATTTTTAGCGATAACTCGAATAATTACAACGTTATATACTCGAGTACGTATCAACTTTACAACTTGAATTCCAATTTAATTTAAAGGAGCAGTTAATTTTCAATTGGAAGAATCTAACCGAAGATTATTTTCTTTTTTTCAGAAAGCAAACATACAAAGATTGCAGAACTGATTTTCAAATTTCGCGTTACACATCATTTGACCTTTGTTCCCTTGTTTATAACGAAGTTATTCTTTCTTTTCACTTCTTCTTTTTTTTTTTGTTTTTGATTTTGTCAGATGCAAGATAACGTTGACAAAAATGATTGTCGTAAATAATGAAGGAAAAATTGTGCGGTACAGACATATTACATACATACATATATATATGTGTGTGTGTGTGTGTGTGTGTGTGTGTGTGTGTATCTTGAAGCTTCGTTTTGCTTGATATAGCTATATATACATTTATCTGTCCTATTATTCAGATGTTGATCCTTATTTATGCTTTCAGCAGTGTTATTGCATTTTACTTTATAATATCGCGTAAATAAATGTTGTTTTCATAACAGTAAGGTGTATTTTGAATATTTCATTTACTTTTTTACGATAACGATTTGTAATTTTGAAAAGTCTCAATCCTGATATGTCCAGTCGCAGGTACGAAATCCAGAAAGCGGTACCTATCTGGCATCGTATGGTTTGAAGCACAAGAATCAAGGTAACTGATTCTGTCCCTTTCCAAACAGCTGATGGAGGATAAGGCCAATGCTGAGACGAGCCCTTTGAATTTTGGCTTGTCTTCTTGTTTCTTCTTCTCCTTCTCCTTGGGTTTCTTCTCTTCTTTATCTCCCTTCTCCCCTGGACACTGGTACGAAATGTGGCCCCATTTTCCACATTTGTAACATTTCTAATCACTTGTGTTTCTGCTCTTCGGCTTCGCGCCATCCTTGTTTTTGTACGACCTGGATTTCCACTGCCCTCTGACTGCCAACGCGCTGCCTTGCTCGGACGACTCCGCATCCGCAGCCGCGTCGATTATTCTTTCTTCGAGTAGAAGTTCGGCCTTCACGCCCCTCACGGTCAGATTCTCATCAATTTTCGTTGTTCTGACATAGGTCGAATAATCTGGATCTGTCGCGAGTCCGGCCAAAACCAAAGATGCCACAACTTGATCTGCGAATTTAATACCCGCTTTCGACAACTTGTTACACAGCCCTTGAATTTTTCCACAGTACCTGGAGATATCCATACCCGGAGTCTTCTCGATAGTGCCTAATTCCCGCAGGCACATGGCAATATCCATCGATGTGAATCTCCCATGGATTTCTTCCAGTGCTTTCCAGCACTCCTTCGCTGTTTTCAGGCCGCTGATGACCGTAATGCGAACGTGCCGGAAAATATGTGTCTGCGCCTTGTTATCCATTTTGATGCACTCAGGTTTCGCTCTTTCTGCTGCAGTCAATCCTGGATCTACCGCATCCCAGCAGTCCAGAAAAACCATAGAAGCCTTCCGTCATCATCTTCCAGTATTCGTAATTGCTCTCGTTGAGGATCGGATTCATGTCTCTGTCCGTATCGCTCATCTTCTCCTGGTCGGCCATGGCGTGGCCTTTTCTCGAATATTTATAGAAACAAAACTCGACAAATAAATATCTTTAATAGCACAGTTCACCGCCCTGGGCCCTGTTATTATATAAGTTTAGGTTTTTATATTTAATTAATTCATACAGATTAGTTTTGTACGCTCTGTATTTCGTCACTTTGTACAGCCATTACAACACCGGATACTCAGAGACAAAAAACGTGGCGCACGGGGTAAAAACAAAAGAATGCACAGACAGTTGCACCAACCTTGGATGCAAAAACTACTGATCATACCAACATGAGATCTAACTCAACATCAGTGAATGAAGAAATTGATGGACTTGTCTCTGTAGAGTATATTTTGGTAAATACCGTACATTTGGCAGTCGTGTTTACATCGATAAAACAATTCAAGTACTTGTTATTGTTTAAACGTAATCTTACGAAGTTCTGATTTACTTGTTTAAATATATAACGTCCCGTAATAACGCGTACATAGTGTACCATAGAATTGTATGCTCGTTGTAACGATAGCTACTCTGATTTTTGCGTAAGTGCAATTGGAACGAACGTTACTGGTAACGCTGCAATTAATTATAGTAGTATTTATAACATTTATCATCGAAAGCATGCATATATCTGAAAGATAAGATACACGTATAGCGATACATTTCAATTTATTCATTCACACGTATAAAATTGTTTATTCTTAATGCGGCAAATTTTATAAAAGTTATAAGATACCGAAAAATATTACGAGAAACAGAACATCGAAATTGACTAAACTTGAAGCGTAAACTCATGTACGTAAATATATAGGTATATAATATCGTTTCCACTCCGCTTTTCTAGATCGTTAAAAAAATTATACAATTTTTCTCGCCATTTTGTCTCGTTGATCTACGTACGGTAAGTTGTTTCTAGTACATTTACGTAATTGTACGCTAATGGTAACGAACGAAGCAAAGTTTTTAAGTTTTAATTAATTTTGCAAAAAGGAGTAAGCTTCTAAGGGGTTGAAAAATCCGTGGTATCCGATATAAGAGTCGAAATAATATGTTTTAGTGCAGAACAGTTTGTTTATCTTTATCCTCGTGGATTAGGCCTGTTCGTCGTTATTACGTTAAATATCGTTAGATAACGAAACACGATATGATATGTATGCGCGATGCGGACCTATAATTTTGAAGCGAAAACACGAAACAGATATCAAGATATCGATCTCAATCGAACACAAAAATATTCTACTTATCTTTCTTTAGCTAGCAAACACTTGAAACATTTATGATTTTTACATAATAGATTATTTACGCTTCACTTTTTTTTATAGTAGCTATATACCATCCCTTTATGGGGATAAGACAACGTAGGATTAAAATATCCAACAACGGATACTAAATATGCCGCGTTATATTTACGGGTGCAACGAAAAGTATCGCTTAGGAGGCAACGCGATTACAGAAAAATAATTTATGGATAACTGGAAAAATATGTTGGAAACCACAACTTGTAAATGTTCTTTTCAATGAAAAATTACGCGTACGATATCGATATTTATGCACTCGTAGCACCACTCGTGGTGCACTCATACACTAGACAAGCAACTTATTGTACGAATGAAACAAGTACTTACGGTATTTGTACGCTTGAATGGTAAAATAGATTTCTTCTTTTAATGCTTGTTAAACACTAGCAACAAGTTTCCTTGCAACGTTTCTATTACAATAAACAATTACATCGTACTTTATCAACGTAATAAAAGACATAGAAATAGCACTCGAACGAATCTTTCGTTGCGTGAATCGATCCGACTGCGAACAAACTTTATTTCATATTACATTGATATCGAACTGTATTGCGCTCCTGCGTCATTTATTTATTGCTACGTAAATGTAACGCAGATAGTAGCTGAAAAAGCTGAGACTCGTTGGACATTTTCGTTGTTTTATATATCTGTAGAAGCCGGCGAACGATCGCCAGTGGCAGTCTATGTATCTCGCATGTTTGACGCAATCGCAGTAACGGCAGCGTAGAGAAACGATATAAATAGAAGAGTGGATGATTATTTCATTAGTTGCGACTGCAAGTATCCAGCGACACGTCGATTATGTCGTGGTCGGAATTTTCGCTGCCACTGATCTCGCTCTTGTTATTGTTCGTCCACGGCGATGCGGCTAGGATTCCGAGAACAGTTACCGAATCCTGCGGTTACGAGGTACACACCAAACGAATTCTTTATTTCAAGATCTCTTAGAGCCGCTAGAACAACTATTCGGTCTATTCGGTTTTTCAATTTTTCTTTTCGAACGTTGAGAGAAATTTCATCTTGTGCTACCTCTATAAGATGTATTCAAAGCATCGGTTGAATATAAAGAAACGTGCAAATACCTCATATTCGTATGTATGCACTCGTTACACGTTCTTCGTACAATATTATGATTAACTATGCGTATAACATCATGTCTACTGTGTATTACCACATGGGGAATACCAATTAACCGGAGAAAGCGGATCCGTTCGAGTTTCAGGAACGTACGTAACTGTGATAAAATAATTCTGCACGTGTCATACAAGAACATTTAACGCTAAACCAAGCACAACGATCAAATTGACCGCTTTCAAATTTCTACAGAAATTTGACCATGTTTAAACGTTGTCAAATCGCTTCCTAATCTGTGACTTTTCATAAAATATGCATACAAGATATCCTTCGGTATTTATTTCTAGTTTGCTTTTTTTTTTCTAAGAAAAATTTGTGGTCTGTCCTGTCTATCGCGAGCGGTCAATAAATATGCAAGAAGTGTCGGTAGGTTTAGTGTTAAGAATCCTGTTAGATCGTGTTAGGTGAAAATTATTATCGTATTTGACGAAATCGTATTAGAAATTTTTCTATCGTTCGTTTTCACGTTTGCAAGGTAGTCTCGAGAACGTAACGCCTATGAAATTTTACAGTTTTCAATTTAAAGCGCATCTTTTCAAAGCGGTTGTTACATTTCGAGAAACCGACCGCAACGAACTGTCACTTTACTATCTCGTATTCCGTGCTCACGCTTAGCTTAAAAAATGGCAATTATTCCCAGTGTAAGAATAAATAACAAACACTTTAACAGCTACAGCGTACTCCTTCGCGCAAGAATCGAACGGCGTGAAGTTTTGATGAAAGAATCTTCTTAAAAACGAATAGCAGGAAGGGAATGGCGTTGTTGTGCCTTTGGCGTCGTTTGTTTGTGTTCAAAGAAGAGTGTACTTTGCATTTTCCAACGCGTTTCATGACGAATGTAATAGAATGAAGAAAATCAACTATCTCAGAAACGGTCAATTTTGGGACAAACGTACCCTAGTATTTCTGAATATACTCGGAATTCTCTATTCTATCGAGATCAAGCGTAAAAAGTTGGATATTCCATTAAAAAAAAAAAA
>JACXIV010000091.1:0-20604 GCA_014737475.1 Bombus confusus
TACATATACACATATTATATATGAAATATATTTTATTTCATAAAATAAATTTTTGGAAATTTTTATGTTCATATATATATTTTTAATAATATGTATAATAAATATATATATCAAGTGTTTGCTATATAATAAATAAAAATAGAAAAGTACAATTTATATGGAATTTTCTAGTACTATAGTATTAGTACTAATTAGAAAAATTGTAACTATAATATTAGAAAATGCAATTATGAGATTGTCATAGTCTTATTACCAATGAGACAAAAGTTCTGCTATACATATATCCAACACAATGTTGCTTGTGAAGTCAATAAAATCGATGAGATTTGCTCTGTTTCTCTTTTCTATATTATTCCTATAAAATTGCATATAAATTATAATTAGTTCTTTTTGATACTATCTAACCCAAACTAGTTCAAACTAATATGAAAAATATTTTCGTTTATATCTTGGAGACTAAAGTCGAGCAATAGTTATATAAGTAAAATTGCTCAGAATAATGATCTTAATAACATATGTCAGAATCAATGAAACCACTGAGGTATGACCTTGTTTATATAATTAGCATAAATTTTAAATTATATTTAATTAACATAATTAACAATATAAAACATATTAACTTTGCACCTTCTTGCAGTCCTAATTTATTTATCCCTATATCTAAACATGTAATCTCGCTATACTGTGGTGAAAATAAATATATATATAAATATTTATATATACATTTATATATACGTATAAATAAATAAATAAATAAATAAATAAATAAATAAATAAATAAATATATATATATTATAATTTACCATATACCATGATAATGTTTAAATAATATAATATATTCTATACCTAAATAATACAAACCATTTTGTTGTCATTAATATAAGAGATATTAAACTCCACAGACATCTGTACTACAATGCAGGCTTTATCTGTTCCATTATTAACTACCCACTTGCCAGCATTATGAGAAGACAATGTAGAATTTACTGTAGCTTGTATAACTGCTGGATTAGTTATTGTATGTAAAATCTGTTTCGTAGTTGTTTCATTTGTATAACTTAAGGTAGTTGATGTATCTAGTGACATAACAGATGATTGGTGATCATTGGGAATTGCTGTACGAGTTTGGACAGGACTTTGAGTCATTAAAACCTCTTTTGGCTTTAATTTATTCTTATTTGTGCCTAAAGGAGCTGACATAGATATTGGGGAAAGTATCTTATTTGATGCAGTATTTGTTTCAAAATGTTGCTCATTTTGTAGAGATGTTCCATTAGTGAGAATACCCTCATTTTTAGATAATATATTTTCTTGACCTTCACCTGTTTTAAAATTGAAATATAATCAAATTAATCGAACATTTTTATATTCACTTCTAAATTAATATAATAAATTGGATATGCATAATTTCACCATGCTAATATTTAGAACATTATATAATTTATGTACATGTACAGTGCACACATGTTTTTACCACATGTAAAACTATGATCTCTAATTAAAATTTTGCTCGTTTATGAGGTTGAGCTTTATATAAAGTCTTGGAAATTGTTTCACATAAATACATTTCCAATATCTCAAATTTTCTAGACTTCCTTTAATATTTTATGTCAATGATACTATTTGGATTAAAGCATTTAAAATGCTTGTAAAATACCAACTATATACCAAGTTTTCAAAACTTATTCAGATAACCAAGACTTTTGAAATTTTCAAAACTTCCAAGACTTCCAAAATTTGCAGGAGATTTATGGTGCCAAATTCTATTCAAAGTGACTCATATTTTTATCCACATGTACATATTTGATGCAATTTGAAGTACTTGAAAACTCATCAACACAGATCCTTAATCCTATGAACAATGTTTAGCGTTTGATATACATATAATAATAATAAAAGAGTTAAGAACCATAAGTAATAAAAACTTGCGTAAATATGAATCACCAAAATGTTTGTTTGTGTCGATATTTTAATTAGATCAATGAAATAATATAATTTTACTTATAAATTATAATATTATTAATATTATATACAAAATTTATTGTAGAAAATGTAAATATAATACAAAATATATTTTGAAATATTAATTCAAGCAATATTTTGATCTAAATTTTTACATAGAAAATAATTAATTTATAATAGTAATAATTCTTATTAATCAATAAATTTGAATGTTTAATTTAATAATTTTAAATACCTTATTATTATAGCTTTGATTTTTAAAATTTTATCATAGGTTACAATATTTTATCAGATGACAGTATGTTGTATTTAATATACTAAATACGTTAATGAGAAATAATGTAAAGTAAAGATAAAATTAAAATTAAACCATACATCTACAGCTAATGTAATTTTGTAAGAAGAGACCTTACAAATTTTATGTGTTTCGGGGGAAAATAGAAATAAGAAATATAATTTTACGATACATAAAAAATGTTCATAATCCTTTGCAGAAAAGATAAAAGTGTATTTGAAAATTCATACCCAGAACGTGGAGTGCAGTAAAGCAAAGAAGTAGTAAAAACTTTGACATCATTAGAAATTCCAAATTGCTAGAAATAAGCAAAATCCACTATAAATTTGAATGTTTATAACTATTATGAAAATTAGACACCAATATAAGTTAACGCAAAGTATGTGAAAATACACCGCGTATGACGACACAACGTAAATGTCGATACAATTCTATACTCTGTAGTTCCTTGGAAATGTTATTCACAAACACATATTGGGCAAACTAAAGTACATATGTA
The DNA here is from genome assembly GCA_014737475.1 of Bombus confusus. Classification (NCBI taxonomy): domain Eukaryota; kingdom Metazoa; phylum Arthropoda; class Insecta; order Hymenoptera; family Apidae; genus Bombus; species Bombus confusus. Next base: position 2,757 of record JACXIV010000091.1, read on the forward strand.
TGTGTTCTCATTAAGGGTTGGTTTACATTATATCGAATTAGGTACGTTCTTTTAACATACAACACACAAATGAACTAAAAAATAATCCAAACTTACTTTATCGTTAAACAAAAAAGGTATTATTTACATATTTTTAATAAAGTAAAATAAATAAATATATTAGTCTAGTCACGATCGTATACACATCGTCGGTCTAATAACTAACTACATATATCGTAACCCATATGTTTTCAAAATGTTTTAATTTAATGCTAGATTTATTAAATTTTTATATCAACTAATTATGTTTTTTATTTAATAAGAAGAATTATTTGTTTCCGTAATATAAAATTCAATATAGTTATATAATTATAATGACTGGTAATAAATTGAATACTGAAACGATTCTTAATGTATAATTATGTCGTGTACATTCTTTAATTGGCCAGTATTTATTTACATGTTCTTGTACTAATACTATATATATTTTATTTTCTGTTTATGCTAAATATGTATATGTAATATCAGAGAGGAAATTTTCTCTCTGATAATATTTATATATTCACTTAGATACATATGTATGCACATTATATTAACAATCAAGTATGTAAGCATGTACTTTATATGAGGAAAACGAAAGATGATTCAGCTTTTATATTATTGATACATGTATGTATATAACTTAAAATTTAAATAAATGAACAAAAAGACTGAAAAATCTACCATCAGTAGTTTGTCATCATATCACTAGAGGACTGAAATCTAAGCCACGCTTCCACTAAATTTCCCAATACATATGTAGTTTGCATTTCTTTCTTGGTGGAATGAACGGTAATCATATATAGGATTGTGATATTAACTACCAAGTATATAGGTAGTAGTATGATGTATTTGCAATCTTTAAGTATATCAGTACATTAGAATTTTATATTATGGAAGCTTCTCATTGTTACATGAAGTATAAGAAAACACAATTTTTTTTCTAAAACATTATATTAGAAAGTAAACACTTAGTATGGGGTTTTAGCTCAATATATTACATGTTTATCTATATTATTTGTCTATAATTATATTACATATTTATAAAATACTTAAAAATATTTGTACGTTAAATCTATCATAACAAATTAAAAGTAAGTAATCTTCATTAAAAAGTATAAAATATTTTATAGTTATAAAGGAAGTACATCTTTCATTTGGACTAATATTGCTAATTAATATACAGCTAAGATTTTATTTTTGAATATTATTACGTGGCTATACTATCTTGTTTATAATAAATGTTTAGATTATGTGAAAAAAGAATTATATAAACAAGAACTTGTAGCAATAATTTTCATAAAAATATATAATTTAAAAAAATATATATATATAGAGAGAGAAAATTTTTATTCGATTTTAATAAATAGACAATAATACTTTATAAAATTGATAACATTCCATCTTAAATATTAAAATAAGTTTTAGGTTAATTTTTACAAAATATATACAGACAGTCACAAAAAGATTCAGGTACTGTGCATTTTTAGTTTCTAAGCTGTATATTTTTAGTAGATGTTCAAAGATCAACAAAAATGTATTACATTATATTGTTATACTATATTACGTAATAACACTAGAAAAATCTTTTGAGTTATTGTTCATTATTGTCTAAATATTAAAAGAAATATTGAAAGAGCAAGAATTTTTATATCATAGAAAGTTTTGGACACAGGATAAATACATGTCAAGTTGCAAGTGTACATTAGTTTTGTTACCAATTTGTTCAGAATGAGTCGCAAAAGTCTGAGATTGAATATTTATATTTGTTTTTTATAAATGATTAGCATGTAAAAAGTAAAAGTAAAAAAATATAAGAAGTTAATTTTGTATGTCTGTGGTACATATATTTCAAGTAATATACATATATTGCATAATAATTTAATTTCAATCATAGTATTTTCAATCATAATAGTTTCAATCTTTTTAAATAAAGGATAATTGTGATTGTCGAAATAAAGTAAAAGATATATTAAACACATATGAAGGTATAGAAAATTATATGAAATTGTTTTAATCTTATGTCTTGTATATCATTAAATTTACCTTAATAGTTACTTTTAGATGATATGATATATAAGCAATAGTTTTCTAATTTGAAGAAAAAAATTATTTCATTTATTTGAGACATACTTATTTCCAAAATTTAATTTATATAATTTTATTGTTTGAAAATAGTAATGAAACTTTTAGTTCTTTCATTTTTTCTTTTCTTAATAGTTGCTTGTTGCAACAGAAATATTGACTTATAACAAAGCAAAAGTTAACAAAATTCATATTATTAATCGATATGTAAAAAAGAAACAATTTTATTAAATATTATGTATTATTTTTAGAAATAATGGAGTCGGATTATGATGAAGATCGTGGAGCTTGGACAGAAGAAATAATAAAAATTGACGATTGCATAGGAGAAGATAATTTTGATAATCCTCAAGAGATATTAAATGAATGTTTGGATAAATTTAAAACACCAGATTACATCATGGAGCCTGGTATCTTTGCACAACTTAAAAGGTATAGTGATTTATTAAGTAGTACAGTTCACATTAATTTTACTCATTATAGATATAGTATATTGGATGTATCTACGCAATTTGCTTCAGAATTTGAAACATATTGCTGAATCATAAGCCAGAGAAATTTAATTCTTATATTGGTAAACAAAGTGATTTAGATATTATATATTATATTATATAAGATATTAGGTAATTATTTAGAAGTTTAGCTTCAATAGTGATCTTACTGATTTTCGAATATGTTGTAAACCCAACATTTGGAACAACTTTTTCTTTTACGAAAATGTAGGATTCTCTTAATTTCCTAGATATACCCAAGAAATCATCTGTAGTGTCAGTACCATACACAGTAAATCCTGCCTATAATTTTGTGTCTGGAACAGGGTATGCGTTGGTGTTGGTTATTGGTCCACCTGTGGCAGTTGGATAAAATGACACATAACTCAAACCTATGTAAACTATAAACAGAAGATAAGAATTAGGTTTGGATTAGGGGTTACTTTATTGGGCCATCTAAAACTGGAATTGGCAGCCATTCATTGTAATGTTATTGACAGTTTTTCGCGAATATCTCAGAAATTAAGAGAGTCCAACATTTTCCTGAGAGAAAAAAGTTGGTTCAAATGTCGAGTTTTACAACATCTTTAAAAATCATTGAAATCGATGTTGAGACTAAATTTATAAATAATTACCATCAAAATTGTTATTCTTGCTTGGTAGTTACCTAGATACTCTAACAGTAGAGAACCAGCCATTATGTGTCTTATATGGATACTTAGGTATTCCAGTTACCAAACAAACTTACAAATAAATAATATGTTTAAAGTTTTGATAATTAAGATATTTTTGTACAATTTTATTTTGAAAATATAAATTCACATAAAAATATTAAAAAAATAGGGATAATGATAGTGATAGTATCACATAATGTTACATACAGGATAAAATATTTTCATTTAATGGTACAAAAATATATAAGTAAACATTCTTTGATTTTAAAGACAATACTTGGTAAGAAACATTATTATGTTTCTTTGATTATAAGTTACTATGGTCATTAAACTAGTTTTTAATAGAGACTACAATTTCTTTATTTAATAAAATATCCTCCATTACTTATTTTCCTGCAAAATGTCTTAATAAAGTTTATGTAATTTAATCTTTTTTTGCTTTTTATTTATTGTGAACGACTATTTAGATTATTATATGAAATGATTACAAAAAGTATTTGCAAACCATTATATTTATTATAACATTTATATATTAATTAATTAGGTCCCAGTATATTAAATTTCATATCACATAATAGTATTATAATACAGTAATATTAGTTATATAGTAGTGTTTTCATGTGATTATGACTGTAGAACTGATAAAGAAATGCTTCATTAGAAACTAAGGATATGTGCTTTTTGTAACCACTGTAGATGTTGTTAATTTCAATATATGTATTTAATTATAATGAGACGAATAAATATACTTCTGATGTACTGTTTGTGAAATTTAAAAGTAATGCAATGATATTTTTTATATTATAATATATCATTATTCTTTCCACTTTATAGATATTTTCAAGCTGGTGGAAACCCAGAACAAGTGATAGAATTGTTATCTAAAAATTATACAGCTTGTGCTCAAATGGCAAATCTTCTTGCAGAATGGCTTATTCTTGCTGGAGTTAAAGTTACAGATGTACAAGCAATGGTAGAAAACAACTTAAAGGATATGATATTGAAAACATTTGATCCCAAAAAAGCAGATAAAATCTTTACAGAGGAGGGTGAAGTAAGTTTTTTAATCCTTCATTGATTTTTTAATTAAATATTAAATCTTAGTCAATATTTAAAATTCAATATTTTGTGTATCAGACTCCTGCTTGGTTAACAGAAATGATACAACATCCTACTTGGCGATCACTTATTTACAGACTCGCAGAAGAATATCCTGATTGCTTGATGTTAAACTTCACTATAAAGGTAAAATTTTTATTGAGATATTCTTTTTATTTAAATAGGAATTGTTGGAAATATTGATTATGTTATTACATATGTAGATAAAATAATAGTAATAACATTATACATATAAGAGATGTGCTCTTTGAACTAAATTCTTCTATATTATTTGTAATATATTATTTGAATTATTGAAGTCCATGCTAACCAACTCTATAAATTAAAATGCATAGAAATATGACAGTTACAAACATTTTTAAATGTACTTAGATAAAGATATAGATTTAGCCAAAATGCATTTTTTATGTTGTATTAATTTTTTCCGTATAACGCACGGTTTTTGAAAAAATAAATGAAAACATTGCATAAATGCTTTTCCAGTTTTAAAAATTACAAAACGTTTTAATCATTTTTTATCAGTAAAAGCTAAAAATAATGTGTATTTTGTATTTTCATCCTCAAAGGACTATTTTTAGAAAATTTGGTTAATTTCTTGAAAAAATCGGTAAATTGCACAATTTTTGTACATTACTGATGTAAAAGTTGATAAACAATGTATAATAAGGAAAAAGGACGTTGAATGGAAAATAAATTTTTTATTTATTTTTAGCTTCCTCTGTTTATAAATATTTGCCTCCATCTCGTTTTTATAGCTAGAAAATTGTCGATGATAACCATTTAAAACTTGAAGAACAAACTCCTTTTGTTTATTTTTGCTCTTTTGCTTCGTAAATAATTTATTATATTCTTCCATTAATTTAACACCTCTCTCCGCTGTACCATTGACAACTCACAGACAAGCTTTATTAAAGGGCTAGAATTATTTAAATAATTATTTTAATGTTAAGGACCTAGAGGCATATTTTCCCGTTATAGCTCCGATTGAGCTCAAATTTTGCACAGATTATTTTTTTATTGATCGGAATTATCCGAAGAAGGGGGGGGGGGATCTTGAAAATATTTTTATCAGGAGTAAATAAGAGCCACTCTAGTATATAAAGATTCAAAACGACTCGAAATATTTCAGAGCTATAATAAACAATTCTATTATTAATAGGCAGATTCTTGTAAACAGTGAAGTTTGTATCTGTAATTTGTATAGAACAGATATTACAAAATAGAAAACAAGTGTTTGTTGGACAGTGTTATCAATTACTTTTACTTGTCATCAGGTGATTACAGAAGGTATATTTGATATGAAAATTAAAAAAATTAAAATAATTAGTAGTATTTAGTATAGTTAGCCAAAGCAATTTATAAATACTTATCTTATAAGTTTAGATGTTATATGCATACAGGGTATTCTGTAATACTGTAAATGTGGATCAACTTTAGAAATTAATTGTACATCTAGAAACAATGAAAAAGGTTCATATAAATATATCTATATCATACTTGTCTTTAACTGACATTTGACTAATTTTGACTTTGACATAATGAGTTTTGTGTTCTGTCATTTGTTATCTGATTATTTTTGTAGAATGCTAAAAATTATCACCTTGTATTTCAAGACAACCTTTTAGACTTATAAGTAGTAGTTCAATTGATTCAAATTCAGGGAAGAAAATCCTCCCCAGGAACCATTGAGAAAATAATCAATGTAATAAAAATAATATAATTTTGCACAATAAGTTAAAAGAAGAAAAGTAAGTCAATAAGCACCAACGCAGAAAGATATTCTTCTATATATAAGATATTTTATTAACTTGATTAATTAATATACTTATAAAACATAATACTAGCTGGTCTTTACCCAAGAAAAATGTGATAATTCGTCACTCAGATTTCCAAAATTTTGGACATAATAATTTCTTTATTCATGAATATTTGTTTTTTAATTAATAGTCTCATTTCTCTTGAAAATAAAATATGAGCCATTCATTATGTAAGTGGAGCAAGTTCACTTTTGAAAAAAAAAAGAAATAGACTTCATATTGTTGTAGCTTTTATTAAACATGAAATTTTACTTTACAATAAATTTACCATCCATATTTGAATATTTAATGTTCTGATCAGTATACATTTGTTTGGTAATTTGCAAATTTTGGTAGATGCAAAATCATCTACTACGTATGAAAGTGGGGCAACCCCATTTTCTATAAAATGTCGCAAAACTGTTATTAAAATATCGATAATTAATTAAAAATTTCTATTTTCTTGGCATTCTTATCTATCAAATAACGCAGATTTTAGAATTATGGAAATGGCATTATGAAAATCAAATGGTTTGTACATCCTTCAAGATTATTACAAAATCATGATAGAATGTTGGGAAGAAACAAAATTCTGTTTCTACAAAATGAAACATGGGGTAATTTTCCGACAGGAGCTTTAAAAAATGCAACTCTAAAAAGAATAAAGAATACTAATAGGGAATAAACAAACTGGAAATTCATATGTTGGATGATTTAAAAAATGCCCATATACTGTTTTATATAAAACATGAATGGAAGACAATGCGACTTTCATAATTCTAAATTTACTACCGTCCGTCGAAGGAAGGCCTCAAGACTCCAAAATATTGAACTAACTTACATTATTGTCTTACATACCTCTTGTATATCATGAATATTTAAATATACTTGCTTATAACAGTCCAAAATAAAAGATATTATTTTGTTCTGTAATAAGTATTGTAATAAATTATAATTAAACAATAGTTATATAAAAATTCAAATTAAACAAAAAGATATTATTGTTGTTTATGATTTTTATAATTCATTAATTATGAAAATGAGGCAACTCTATTTCGGATTCATAAAAACACCTTTTTTTGTAATGTATTCTTATAAAAATCATTGTGTAGTAAATTTACCTATGTTAAAAGTATATACAACATGGTGAAACCTTTCTAAGGTTTACTTATATTTCTTAATTGTATGAACCATGAAACCTTAAATATCTCATTAATAAAAAAAATGGACTTACCCTATTTTCATAATAACTGGCTTATATGTATTTATATTTGAAAGAATTCAATTCAGTATATCTGAGATTTGTGCGCCTTTGTTGATTATTAATTTCGTGATTATAGAAATTTCTGGTTAAAAGATAACTAGTAGATTAAAATTTGTACACAAATTTTATACATATGTGTATTATTAACTGGCATATTTCAACTTCTATTATATTACACAAGTAATTTGTTTGCATATTATATAATTGTGTAATATAATTTTTACACAATTATTATATATGAAATATTTTACAAACATTTAATATATACTGTACAAATTTTATTGAATCTTTGTATCTTTTTTTACATTTCTTACAGCTTATATCTGATGCTGGATTTCAAGGTGAAATTACAAGCATTTCAACAGCTGCACAACAAATTGAAGTATTTTCACGAGTTTTAAAAACTGCAATTGCTGGATTTTTGCAAAATACAGAAGATTGGCAGTCAAGCATACAAGAATGTGCTGTAAGTATTATTATTTATGATTTATATTCTGAATCAATTTAAAGTATAATATGTGTGTATTATATTTTATACACATACAGAATAAGATTTTTACAAAGTCTTTTAAGCATAAAGCAATGTCTTTTATAAGGATTCAAGGACGATATAATATGAAGAAAGAAATTTGTTATGTGAAGGCATTCAGATTAAATGAAAGTCACTTATATTTTTTTGGATATAGTTTTTGAATGTGTTTATTTTCTATAATATAACACACAATAATAAGATGAATTCAATTATATTATTTTGTATTTAATTTTCTTAAAATCTGCAAAATGTAAAACAATAAATATAATTTAACTGTAAAAGTGTTTAAACAGTCAATGAGAGATTAAGAAAGATTAAGTAGTTATATATATATAAAAATTTTCTATCTTCATATCTTCAACTAGCATACTTTTGACTGCAGAGTTCCTCTTTGTAAACTCTTGAAATCATTTTTTGTACACATAGTTTCATTATATGTATATGCATTAATAGATACCCTATTAAATGAGATAAACTATATACATATATGACAATGTAATTTCTAATTCTTACTGTTACAATCTTTTTGTCTCTTCACAAATTGTTCAAATTCACAAGAAGATGATGGATAATACCTAATACATAGAAGTTGGATTAAATAAGCAGAGAGTATATTATAATTGTAATTTAAAATATGTGCGCAGGTTCGTTTTTATTCCAAATTCTATACCAAGAATATTCTATATAGAATGATTCATTTTTTAGCGTAACTTATATCTATAAAATTGGATTCTAATTCAAATTTAGTTTCCAAAGTATTCATAATTATACAATCCTGCTACATTTTCACATTCAATTTATTCTAACTTATTTCATTGGAATCGAAATTTGGTAATTGCAAGTATATGTAAATGACTTCCAGTCAATTATTTATTTGCTATTCTCTCACAATGTATTACTCTGAAAGTTAACGTCATTTTTATGTGGGCAATAGCATAAAATTTGTGCGCCAATAGCTTTGATAGCAGAAATAAATAAAATCTATGCCTGGCTGGGTGAACATGGAGATGGGATGAGAGCTACCCTGTCAAACTTGTTAAAGTGGTATAACTCGAAAGTGATATTTTGCTGAAAGTATAGAAACTGAAATTTCTTGTACTAAGAAATGGAAAAATAAAATATATAAAAAATCAACCCATTAGTGAAACTCCAACCCTGGAAGTCCATTAGTGGAGCAAATCCTTTCTGGTAACTCATTGAAGGCTGTCGAACAGTAATTGTAACTTCCTAATTTTATCTAGGCTAAAACTTCGTGTAACAGTAGATTATATCCGAAAATATATTAGAAAAATTCATGTCAGATCATTGAAATCGCCGTGCGGTATGATGAGTGCGGTGTGTTATCTGATGCGGTTGTCTCAACTTTATATAAATAATAAAACAACCCTCTCAATCATTTTATACTTCTTAATCGTCATCCTCAGAATTCTCATCATCGTCATTGTGAAATGAAATCAAGAATCAAATTCAAAACGCAAATCATCATCCGAAAACATATGGTAGTAATTTTTACAATAATAAAACTGATTTTTATTAAATTAAATGAAAGGAAAGAGAAAAACAGATAATGTTTGCCGGAATCATGTTCTTCATGTCAATTGTTTGCTAAGATTTTAAGAAAAATTTAATGGTGCTAGGACATTATTTTATATATTTCAGGATATAATCTGTTGTTACATAAAGTTTCAGTTTAGATAGAATTAAAAAATTGTAGTTACCATACAAGTCTTCGATGAAATACTGGGAAGGATATTTCTCCACTAAACTGAGGATAACTCTTCCACTAGAGGATTGATTTTTTATGTTATTATTATTTTTTTATTTATTATTACTTAGTCCGTGCCTTTTGGCTCTGGACGAGCTTTTCGGTTTTACATCTCATTTGACATATATCAATCTTTGGCGTTATCTCCTTATTATCTCTACTCTTATATCTAACTAATCTGTTTTCCTTGTCTATCTTTCTTTTCTTATATAACTGCCTCTTTTCTTATATAATCTATTATATTACGTTCTATTCTATGTTCTGTTTTCTAAAACTAGGTAACTTCTGGGCTTCTTGCCTCTTTGCTGTGCTTCCTTATTGTTGTTCCTTCCTGTCTTATATTGCACTTCTCTTCTCCATTATTGCTTTCAGTTCCACTAGTCCCTCTCCAGTCTCGTTTAATATTGTTTCTGTGCTCTTTGGTCCTCCCGTTATTTCGCATTCTTTTATTACGTGCCTCAGGTCTTCTTCTTTCCTTTTACATAGCCAGCATCTTTTTCCCCTTTTCTTTTTAGTATTCTTTTGCTTTGGTCTCGTTTCCACATCTAAATCTTGCTAAAATTTTTCTGTCCTTCCACTTCATCCTCCCTACTAAGTATTTTGGTAACTCTTCTTTGGCGATTTTTCCATAATAATTATTATATTTTGATTCCCTTATCCTTTTCCCCCCCCTCTTCTGCCTCTCTCTTTTTCCCTTCTTCTATAATTTGGTCTACTGTCATCCTTGCTTGCTCTTCTCCTGCTCCTATCCATTTCTCACCTCTTCTATTCCCTTCTTTCTCTTTCTTGCTCTTTTCCCTTCTTGTCCATTTCTCCAGTTTCTCTCTCTTTCCTTTATGCACTCCTTTACTAGTTCCTTTTTTGACTCTATGGCTTTCCATTCATACCTTGCTGCTCTTCTTAATGCTTTTTCTTTGATGTCTAGCTTCAAGCTTGCATTCTTCTATCAAAATGTAGTTCGGTGTTGTCATGTCTAGACCTAAGATCCATTTCACATATTTTCTTTGTATTCTATCCAGCCTTTCTTCCATGTTCCAGCCCCATACCTCTATTCCAAACAGCGCCACGCTCTCTACCAGTGCTCCAAACATCTTCATTCTCCTCTTGTACTCCTGTTTGAAAATTCTTTCTCTTATGCTCCATGCTTTTATCATTGCTATTGTTGCTCTCTTTTTCCTATCTTGTATGTGTTTCTCATCACTGCCGTTTTTCTGTAGTATGCACCCTAGGTATCTTATCTCGTCCATTTCTTCTAATTCTCGCTCTGCCCATTTCCATTTTCTTTTTCTCCTCTTGTTCTTTCTTTTTTCAAATACTACTATCTAGGTCTTTTCCGTATTCAACTCCAATTCAGTATCCTTTAGAAATTTTTCAAATCTCCTTAGCATTTCCTTTAGCTCCTCTTCTCTATCTGCCATGAGCACAATATCGTCTGCGTATGTCAGCGACCATAACTTTCTTTCTCCTACCACTATGCCCCCGACTTGTCCTTTCCTTAATTCTTCTTCCAGTCCCGTCATGTAGATGTTGAATAACGTCGGGTTCAACGAGCATCCTTGTCTGACTCCCCTCACTGTCCAAAATTCTTTTGTGTTGTTGTCCTTGGTTCTCACCACATTCTTTGTTTCTGCATACAGCTCCTTTGTCCTTCTAATTAGCTTTTCATTGACCTCCATTTTCTTCATTTTCTCTTCCAATTTCTCTCTGTTTAGCCTGTCGAAGGCCGATTTTAACTCCGCAAAGCAGGCATATAGTTTCCCTTTCTCTTTGCCCAACTGTTTGTCTATAATGAGACTTAACACAAAAATCGCGTCGATCACTCCTCTTCTTTTTCTAAACCCGAATTGACTTTCTTCCAGTTTGGTTTCTATCTCTGCCTTCAGTCTTTCGTCCAGTATCTCTGCGTAGATCTTGTATGCTGTGTCCATTAAGGTTACTCCTCTGTAGCTTTTCGCTGCTCTCTTGTCCTCCTTCTTGTATATCGGATATATTACTCCTTTTTTCCAATCTTCTGGTAGATTTTTTATATATTTTACTGTTTCATCTTCAACCTCTATACTTTCCGCAAAGTTTCACCTCCGAGTTTGACAAGTTTGACAGCGCATTTCTCTATCTCCCATCGCTACGTTCGCTCAGCCAGGAATTGAATTTGTTCATTTTTGTTATCAAAACTATCGACACACAAATTTTTAAGCTTTATATTGACCACATAGCAATGACGCAGGACTATATACAGGGTGTTCGGCTACAGGCGCAAAAAAAATTTAAGGGGTGATTCTTGAAGCTAAAATAAGAGGAAAATCTAGAATAAAAAAATAAATAATAATACAATCCTTTTATTCTTGATTTTCATCTTATTTTAGTTTCAGGAATCATTGCTTAAATTTTTTTACACCTGTAGCCGAATGTATAGCCCTGACTGTATGTATAATTTATGCCAGGGATCAATATCTTCATACAGTATAGACTTATGAATTGTAATTCCTTTAACTCCACCTTAATGAACGCTTTCGTTTTCTGGGAGTTTCTGCTTTCTTTTAGATTTTAATTACCTTTTTTCTTTTTGCTCGTGGTTGCTTTTTATATAGAGAGACGATATACATATATTTAAAATGTTACAGTATGTATTTGTATTATAGTAAAAAGTATATATTTAAAATATTATAATGTCTTTATATAATCTTTTTCTGCCAGAAAATGGTATGTCATGGACAACACACTTACGTCTACAGTCAAGTATTGTTGCAAATTCTTGCACAAGAATCACGTGGTGGATTTATGATGAAAAGGCTTTCTCAGGAAATCACTAAATGCGCTCAACAGAAGTAAGAAAATGTTTTTACTATTTTATCGAGTATATATAGTCAGGGAGCATTCAATTGTTCTCAACTTAGGATCAATACAATCTAATAACAAAGAACATTAATAAATTTGTTTCCCAAATTTCTCTAACTTGTTGCTTAAACAGAGACTACATAAATTATCGTATGGTTTTCTTAATATTTAGATTATCTTAACTCTTCAGCCACATGATAAAATGTATCATCGATCATAGGACATCATATACATGCATATGATATTACACTTGATAATGTCATGTAGCAATCATACAACATATAAGTATAGTAATGATAACAATAGTAATGACTAGTTACGGTAATTAGAGGAAGAGGCTATTAATAGTAACAGGAATAGAGAGAAATACAGAATTGTGTAAGCTTTAAAGATGTTTGTTGCTTGTTTATTTACAAATATAGGAAAATTTTGGATTTTGTAAGAAGATGTACATAATATGCCGTTTTGTTTTTTTACGTGATGGAAATCTTCATAGAAACTTTGCATTCGGGGGGGGGGGGGTGCAGGGTAATACCGCATTCATATAAATTAAAATCTCCATGGTAGTCTAGCTCGACAAGATAAAGGAATGAATCACGGAGTGATGTCCCATGGGCATAATGTCCAGCTAGTAATGAGATTTACTTATTTAAACTTATTTTACGTAGCGAACAACAATAAAAGTTGTTTATTTTAAAACTACATATTCTTATATGATATTTGGGAATAAGGATATCTGTAGATACAAGTCTGTGGCTGTTAGAGCTTGTAATTTTCTTTGTGCAATATTATCATTCAAAATAACTCCGTTGTTCTTGGCAAGATTAAAAAATAGAGAAAGAATGTATGTTCTCTTGAGAATGGAGTAATTGAGAAAGAACGTATAGTATTATGCAAAGGTGTATGAAATACTGTGAATAATAAGATAATAAGATCTCGCCCTTTTCGCTGTATCATACGATATTTGTTTATTCTGGACCACATAGGCTTATTCGTCAAATAATATCGAGTGCTAGCACGGCTAATGACTAACTAAGAGGCGTACGCTGCACGTTAACAGAATGTACAGCGTCCCATACAGACTTAGGATATCAATTTGAGAAGTTTGATGCAGCATGATGTATCCGTTGAGACCTTCATCCACAGATCGTAAGATTGCCCTTTGGGTTTGGCTCTTTCAGATTTTAGGTTTGACACCCTGTAGTTTCAAGCATCCATCTTAAAATTCAACATCTATTTTTGTGACGTCGTCAATGTTCGAAGGGATGTCCTTATTGGTATCATTATCAGTATCATTTTGCGATATTTCTTTTTTTATTTTTAACTGCTTATCGTATTTCGTGTTTACTTGTTAAACTTTGCAGCTCGTATTACCCGTGTACCAAATTTTCTGTTAAGTTATATGGAGTCTTAAATTCCTGTCCTAATTTCGTCAAATATCTATCGTTGATTTTTACTAAACATAAATCATTTACGGTGAATGATTTCGTATTGCGTTTACTTTTTTTTGTCAAACCTACTTTGTCCATATGTAGTATTCTCCCTAATGTTGTCTGCTTTATCGCGTTGGACCGTGTGAAATAAGCATTATGGAATTTTTTACGTCTTCTTCCCTCCTCAGTTCGGAAAATACAATGGGGTATTTTTATCGAAGGATGCTACATAGCATTCCAGATGAACGTCTTTCGCTCGTTATATATTTTACAAATAATTTTTAATTCATTTAACGTAACATAACCTATTTTATTCCTTTACATATTTGATTTATACGTTTTCTAAGAAATCGTAGAGAAGTAGAAGAAAAAAATTGATCTCTTTTAATTTTTTAATTGTTTCATTTTTTAAGTTTTATTAACTCATCATACAAAATAGGACTTAGACATAAAGTGACAATCTATTAGGGAATATTCATCGAAAAAATCGTCGTTCAGATTTTGCACAATTTCAATGAATCTCGCATATTTATTATTAATTATGAAAACGTTTCCGGATAGTCACAAAAATATATGGTTTATACAATATTTGAATTCAAATATCTTATTCATAATACTTTCAGTAACAAATATAGATGGAATATTGTTCGATATTTTAATAATTTTTATTTCATAATTTTCATTTATTACGACGCGTTTGTAATCTTCGCAGAACAACAGTGTGATCGTCGTCGCTTTATGAACAGTTCCTGTATAATTTTCATATTTCCAATCCGCGTTTTTCAACGCCTTACTTTTCTTTCTGGATAAGCTCAAGTAGTTCTTCAACGTAGTCGTATATTTGTGGAGTGATTGATCTCCAAGTCATGCAATTCTTAACGAATTTCGTTGAACATAAATGCTATGTTATTGACATCCAGAATTGCATTTCCAACGGCATCCTTCGGCTCTCTTCTGATAGGTTTAGTATATGGTAGTACATAGAGATTCTGCTGTTGTATAAGTATTCTTATTTCATTGTTGTTGTTCAACATGGTATTAGCTTACGGATTATACGTGTGTTCTCCAAGAACTTTAGGAATTTTACGTTTCGTACGTTCAACTCGATCGTCTTCCTCTTTTTCGTTTCTCTGATCGGGGGTGAAGAGTTTTGAGTTCCAACGAAAGCCAGAATCGGTTGCACAATATCTTTCGAATACAACTTGCGTAAATTGGCTGATGTGTATGATTCATGATTTCGTGTGATGAAATTCTCCACCGAAATCTCGTCCCGTAACAAATTCAACTTCAAATATCGCATTCGCTTTAAAAAAAATGGGTGTTCATTAGTAAAACAACCGATGAGCACACCTGCCTTGCCTGTTGAAGAAACTGACCATGATTGATATGCTTTGAAATATCGATTCGACGTTTCCCAAATGACAGACGACAAACGTTCAAATTCTTTTATCTACAACTAACTGTAGTTATCACACATTTTCACAAATAGGTAGTTCATTCTTCTTTTTAGCCAAATATTTGATAATCAGTATTAAACTCCCATCGTAATATTTGTACCACTCGTGGTACTCGTTCGATATTTACACCGACGTTGCCTTGGATATCAGCAGCTCAAAAACATTTCTAACACAACCCATGTTTGCGCTAGAAAAATTTCTTCATCAAATTTTTTAAGTCGGAAGTTACATTAGAAATGTAGCCAACGCGATAGCCGTTTCTTCTGACACTCGGTGATTACTTTGCAGACATCACACATCCTCCTACTTGTTGCCACATTAATTAAAGCGATTTCAACTACTGCTTATATGGAAATTTGTATCGTGTGCAACAATTCCATTTGCACTTTTTAACTTCGTTATTCTTAACTTCACTCTTTAAACTTAAACAAAATGTCACTTAAAACTCCTTGGCCATTATATAATAACTCTTACCACAGAAAGAATAAGGGAGGATCGATGCAACAACAGCAGCAGCTACAGCGCGCGCCACATTCTTAGGAAAAACGCATAATACGCAAAGACGTTCCTCCGGAACGCTACGCAGCATCCTTAGATAAAAATATCGTATTATGTTTCCCAGAGTGAAGAGGGGAGGAGGGGCAAAACTTCCATAGTGCTTTTATTTCATACGGCACAATTTTTTATCGTCACGCACACGCCAACCTTCCCAATCAAAAATCAGTCTCCATCAGCTCCACCAATCTCAATTCAAGATAAAACGCGCTCGCGCTATTCATGGAAAAGAAAAAACCGAACATTCCGTTGGAGCCGACAAGGTGGTCTAGAACAAAGCTGTTATGGCTACTCGCTAATAGCTAAATTCAATCGCTCTATATCGTTCAGAGAAATTTTGCTTATGAAAAGTAAATTTATCTGTCATTCTAATAGCCGAAGACTATTTGGTGGCTCTTTGACACGTACTCTTTATTGTCAATTGAATATTCGTTTGTTACCTATAATAAAACTGAGGTGGTTAGGATTTGAAGGTACCAAAATAACTACCCAACGTATAGCTTTGCTAGTGTTTAATAAAGTTGTCTCTCTTTTCTGACTATTTCTCTGCTCGACTTCTTGCTGCTAACTGCCTTTTCGAATCAAGTGCTGAAGGCGTATCGATGGACCGTTAGACCTGTTAATGTTGTCCAATCTTTCCGTTTGTCGGCGCTTACGTTTTGATTGATGACGATTACAAAGGCCTTGTGCCGCCACAAAACTTTGATCAAACTCATCATCCTTTCGACTTGGCCATTCGCCCTACTATTTCCTGTTGTTATAAAATGTAACTCGAGATGGTTCTCTTCGCAGAAATTATGGAATATTCTACGAGTAAAAGAGGTTTCTTGGTCAGAAATGATGCGATTATGCGTATCAGATATAAAGATTGCAGTTTTAAGAAATCTAAGGGCTGTTGCTACAGTAAGAATACAAAAGTTTTAGACAATACTGTGAATTTAGTGAACGCATCTTTAAAGACGAGTGCATATTCTCTTAAATTACTTTTATCAATTAATTTATCAGTCGCATCGATATAAACTGTGCGCCACGGCAATGCGACTTTCGAAATCGAATGCACTTCTTAGTCGTTAGGGTCATTTTTACTTTTAGTAGTTACACAGACCAAACACATATCTAAATTGCCGTATTCTCTTGGCTATTTTCGGAAACCAGTACAATTCGTACAGTTTGCCGAGAGTCTTCTCGCATCCGACGTGCAATAGAGATGTGTGTGTGTGTGTGTGTGTGTGTGTGACTTATTAGTGACTATTCAGTATGATGAAGAAATTTCGTTCATTACGCTGCACTCTACAATGTAGGATATTATTTCGCATATCTTATGTATATTTTGGTTCATTGGAACAATCATTCTGAATATGTAGTTATTTTGATAATTTCGAAATCGCGTTTTCGTTCGGAAATAAGCCGGTCTTTATAAGGGACGCAAAATTTACTACTTTATGTAAACTATTGTTTGAAATATTTGTTTTCGTACAATTTATTGGGTTTCTAGAAAGATGATTGATAATGCATCATGCTTTTATCCAGCCTCTGATCTATATCAATGGTGTTCATTGCCTGGTACCTATGCGTTCGCTCTTCTTCTATACGTTGTTTCATATAATGCGTCTGTTTGTCATTAACACTAAACCTACCGACACTTCGTGCATACCTACTCCCACCGGTCGCGGTCGAAACTACCACTGATTAAAAAAGTAATAATTTTTATAATTTAACATAGATAATGGTTAATTTATAACTGAATGTATATCAAATGATGACCTGTCAGGAAATTTCGTCCAAATTTACTTTTATTTAATTTCAATTATAGACTTAAATAGA
>JACXIV010000091.1:22000-44615 GCA_014737475.1 Bombus confusus
CACGGTAAGCAAGCCAGACTACAAATTTTTCTTGGAAAGGAAAAAAGCAAACTAGAAATAAATACCGAAGAATATATTGTATGCATGTTTTATGAAAAGTCACAAAATATGAAGCGATATGATAATGTTTAAATATGATTAAATTTGAGTAGAAATTTGAAAGCGGTTAAAATGACCGCCGTGGTAGGTTTAGTGTTAAATAAACTGCACGAAAAAGTCAATCATAACAGTCTCACGTTTTCCTGGTCGAAAAGGCCTAGCGGCCTAATATTTGCGTCTAAATGCTGGTAATACCAGTAAGTGCTGGGTTCTTTCAGGCCTTGACATCTCTAAAAGTGAGATCCTTATTTTTAGTATCTCACTTGATATACTTATATTACTAATCTTAATGCTACATAACGTTTGGGCCCTATGTGCTGTTTCTAATGCTAACAGCATGGCAGTCTTATTCATCAAATCTTTTAGTGGAGGATTCTCTAATTGGTAGTAATGTACTACTATGGAAACGTCCTTCGTAACTGTATACCTTGGTCTCGTTGTTCTTAACTTAAAAACAGAAACCTTTAGAAACCTACTAACTACTCTGTTGTCTTTTAAGCTATCTTTGTTAATAATTGTAAATTAGTAATAAGTGAAATCGCCGCCCTATGAGTATTGTAATGTATCATCATAGGAGACATTTGTATTATTTGTAATGCTTAGTTAAGAATTTTAACTGCCAACTCTGAGACGGATTAAAAAAGTCTAGATCTTTGGTTTTATAGTATGCCGTCCAGTATAATGCAGTGACGATTCGTATTACTTTATTGTTGAATTTATTAACGATGCCAATATGATTTCGATCGCATTCTGGGGTACTCATTTCTTTAAGAAAGCCTCCCTAAACATAACTGATTCGCTCTGAATGGCTTTCGACCTGCATAGAGACAAAAGGAATTCGGGAGTGGGACCAATAACCTAAAAACTTATATTTTAATCCCGAATTAAGATAACTCTTTTTCTTATTTATTAGAAAGCCACTGGCTTCTAATAATCTATTTGTTTCGAGAACATTCTTTGTAAAACTAACTAAATCTCTACTTATGCATAGAAAATCATCCAAATAAACTATCGAAGTAACACCTGTGATTCTTAAAGATCTTACCAGCGGCTTTACAACTTTTTAGACACAAAAGTGCTTGTATACAAGCCAAGAGAGAGAGAGAGAGAGAGAGAGAGAGAGAGAGAGAGAGAGAGAGAGAGAGAGAGAGAGAGTGTGTGAACAAGTCAAGAAAGTAAACTCGTACAATGTTTTTAAAAGCTTAAATCTCAAATATTTATCACTCCTTTTATGCATCGGTACTAAATAATACGTATCCTCTAAATCTATTGTCGCCATATAATAATTTGGAAGAATTAATTGTATTGCTGAGTGTAAATCTTTCAGTTTGAAATGAGAAAAGAGATTTTAAAATATAAAATGAATCTGTAAGTACCGTGAGGTTTCTGCTAAAAAATATGAAGCTGGAAATTGCTCCTTCTTGGGTTTCCAAACCCTTATTACTCTTTTTCCTAACAATGATTGAATGGTTACATCTTAGTTCTCAATTTCTTTCTTTAAACTAAACTGACGGACGCTTATCCTGGTATTTGGATTAGAAATTTTTCTTATACCCCTGGATGCAACTTATTACAAATATATCCATCTTATTTTTTGCCATTCACGTAGAAAACATCTCTTGATTTGTTACTTCTACCTACGCTTATCTGGTCCTGTTCATTAGATAGAATCCCTGCTTTGGATTGAACGGTTGATTCATCTTGAATTGTAAATGAGAACGACTGGGACCCTGAATATTCCTGTAATTTGTTTGACTGGTGAGTGCCCTTTCCCTCCCCGCAGGTTTATTCAGTTTAACCACTTGCACTGGCAATTTACACATGCGTACATTGTAACTCACCGTAAAGTGTCACTTGAAATGAGCAGATTCGGTAGAGTCTTGCACAAAGAATTTTACCCAGATATGAATACTAATTTTGTTTACTAATAATTTTTTACAGTATGGTATAATTCAAAATAGTCTGGAACATGTAGTGCCACAAGGCATTCATTGCATTCCCACATAGTTTCACTGCGTTTTTTCTGTTTTGCACGTACTCTACGTACTTTTCTTTATGGATCTTTTTTAGCTATTCTGGGTAGAATATTCCTTGGAAAATAAATATTCCATGTTTTCGATAATCAGGAATACATGCACTTTGTAAAATTTGTCATCGTTGCCGGTCATCGCTGGTAATTGGTTGGAAAAAGTGATAGAGAAATCCTGTCTGTCCCACGGTAGAGATTAACCGTTACTATTAATAAAACCATTAAAAAACCAAAAATGTTTTGTGAAAATAAAGAACTCAACAGCAAATACTAAACCTTGTGGCAAGCAGATGGAGCCAGTGGTAATAAAGACTAATTTTCGACACGGCAGTAACAGCTCCTTGGGGATTATTGTTATTCCGAGTGAATATGTTGAAGAAATGGTAGACAAGAGGAACAACAGAGAAATAAAGATGGAAGATGTATGGTATCTCTAGAAAATTAGAAACAGCTATTGTCGAATAGTTGTTATAAAAATAGAAAAGAATTGTGAAGTACCATGGATGAAGAAATGGACAAGTGCATAATGGTTGGGTCGCGGAACATGGGTTGAAATTACTAAAATAAAATAAATGTATTATTTGATTTGTATGAGATACTATATCGATAATTGCATGCGACGCGGTGCACTCCGAAATTGTACTTCGACAACTATCTCGGTTGAAATCGTGTCGCACACATCATTTTTATTTTGGGAACAACTGCTCACCGACGTATAAAACACGTCGTTGGCAATTTCAGAGCAAAAACATTTCGACATGCGTGGCACGTCTTTCCAGTGCAAGTGGTTAATTGAAGGCTGTCTTGAACCCTATGATCTCCCAGCGACCCTGACCAAGGGCTGGTTTTTCATATTTTGAATCAGTTCCTCCATACTTCTGATTTGAGTCAGGAACTCATTAATATTAGAGCTAAACCAGCTAATTTCTAATCAGAAATCGTCAGGCATATAGGTGTTCCCCTTCACGGCAGACTCCGATAATATTTGTAAAATTTTCGGGTCTAATTTAAGAACATCTAATTCTATTGATCTTACGTAACTATTCAGTAATTCTTCTTTAACTTTCTTTTCGATACCCTGAGCAACCCAGTAGTAGAATCTGAGTTTTAATGAAGAGTGTAAAGTAATATGTACTGTTTTGAACTTATTGGGCTCTTCGCCCATTAACTTAATAACTTCTCCCTGTACCGTATCTACATTCTCTTGATGAACATCTTGTTGTTCTATAACAACGATAAAAAATAACAATTTCCGTTTCATTCTGTTTTAACTTTGTACTATTATTGTACTATTGCACTTTCTATTTATTTTAATCGACGTGTTAATACAGAATTTATGATTTTTTAATATTTACTACCATGCCTTGTCTCTCGTGGAAGTTCAGTAATAATCTTCTAACATGCAAGTACCTTAGTATCTTTTCAGTTTGCCTTGCCTCTCATGCAAATTCATTAGCAAAAATGTAACACGCCATGCCTCCCGTGGAAATTCGTTATCTACTCTGTATACCACATAATATAAGATAATATAAGATAAAATCATTTATTAATCATTATTACTATACCATCTTTAGCGCCTTCCATCAATGTAGGATTATCCAGATTCAACTGAATTCCCATCTCTTGCTCCTCACTATCGTCAGTGGAACTCTTGCACGCTTCCTTATAACTATAATTTTTCTCTGTAATTTCTCCGATTTCTAACTAATGTGAATCCTCAACTCTACTTCTTTTTAGACATTATTACACAATCAATTAATGAACGACTAAGAGAAAAATTACCACCAAGTGACTGTAGCCGAACTGAACAGGCAAGAAACATTTAATCTCATTCCCACATGTAATCTGCAAGGTACGACGGAAAAGAATAACAAAATCGGTCAATCGGAATGTACGCCGTAGGCACACCGCCTTTCTCTTTCTTTTTTTGCTATCAACGTTGTTGACAATGTTGTTAGTAGGAAAAACTACATTTGTAATCTTGAGAATGATGTTTGAAGTATATTCATTATCATCGTTTTTTTATATATCATCTCTTCTTAACCCCTTCCCGTGCCTTAGCGAGTTTAACTTGTGATGAAGATTTTGGCCCAAATATGAATATCACGAGTCAGACTCGTGAACAGAAAGTCGGGGCCAAACATAAACATCGTAATATAACGATCGTAATTGAATGTTAGTTCCTATCAGTACGCCACGAGAGTTAGTCGCGATTCTTATAATTGAATTTTTTGTTTATAATATGCTATTTATTTTTAGGCGTAGTTATTATTACATTCTTTAGGACAAAATCACATTTGAAGACTCTTGAATTTCTATTGAAGTATTGTTTATTCATGGAATATAATTTTGAAACTGTCATCTATTATGAAATATAATATGTTTATAATATCTATAAAAGGAAAAAGGATTCGAGTTTACTTCCACAACAGCAGTATCGCGTAAAACTGACTATATCACAGGTATTAACATTTCGGCTCATATTATGACTGTTCCTGAGCATCAGTCTGGTTTGTTCACTACATTTTGACGCCTACCGCTTGGGCCCAAGTTTCTCTAAATGACGTGGGAAAGGGTTAATAGGGCTCTCGTGCTTCGAATCGATCTCGTCCGCTTTTTGCCGAGCTAACACAAAGTTAGGCTGCCCATTCATGTCGATACCCCGAATAAAGTTCCAGGAACCCCAGTGATGCGAGTGTACTGAAATCCCGCCCGATTCCGCCCGATTCTGCCCGAACTTCTTTCTTCCCAATCTTCTTCTTTCGTCCCAATCCCGAATATGCACGTATACCTCTACTTTCAACATTACAGTTTCGTTAACTTTTTCATGGATGTCGCAATTAGATAACTCAGTGATGGCATGACAGCGTATTAAAGAACAAGTTGAACCGCTATGTAATATGAATGGAAAAGTCTTACCGGATCGAAGGAAACGGAGTCCATATTAATTTTACTGCAAAGGTTGACCGATTTTGTTGCTCTGGTGACTTTTTTCGGACATTTGATTGAGATAAGTCTGTTTTCATTGGAATCATAGCATTTAATGGTATTCCGATTGTTGCCTTTTCCGTTGCTTCCATTTTGTAGAATCGGCCTCTTGCCATTGGTGATTGACTCGTATTTTGATTTCACTGTATTTTGTACCTTGCATTCCCTTCGACGGTGCCCATTGTTCCGCAGTTGTTGCAATATAATATAGTATGCAATAGGTGCCATTGTTCCGCAGTTGTTCCAATATAATGTAGTATGCAATAAGTGCTTTCCTCGGTCTTCTATTTTTGGATTTTATTTTGTGCATATTATCGGGAATCTAGCACTGCTAGATTGCTTGTTAATTAATCTTTCGTTGGAAGTTTTCTCCCCGACGTCGCTTCAGTAGAGATAAACGATGATTATAGAGATGATCTCCATAATTGTAGTACTAAGAGGCAAATTATATGGCTAATATCTTCAGATGAATGTTGCAGAATTTTGACTGGCCATTCCTCTGCGTCACTTGCGGATGTCAAATTGTTTGTTTTTCAATATACCATTCAGCAGATTAGTATATCCGCTTTCCCACGAATAATCTACCATAGATATGTAGGAGTTTTTCTCAACGGAATTAATATTCATTCATCTGTCTTCGTGTTTGCAACAAATATTTAGGGAAATTCTTGCTGTTAGATCAAATAGTTCCAGTAATGCTTCTACATGATTTTTGAAATATTTATTTCTTGATGCTATTGATGTGGCACTAGAAGTAAAAGGTCCATTACTGTTCTAACAAGCTAACCAATTGCAAAAATAAAAAAATTGGATTCACTGGTTTATCACTGTATAAAACTACACCATTTGTTTTGGGTGTTTCTTGCTGTGCACTCATTTCGAGATAGTTCAAATCTCACTTTTGATTTCGAGAAAGTTAAATAACTTATCACGATTTACGATGTTCTTTCAATAAAAACTTTATTGCTTTCTAATCATGGCACGTCCGCTTTCAAGAATGTGTATAGAATCAGCCCCCCGACTCTGGATCTTGTTTGCAAGGGAAGTGGATCATGTTCTCCTTCAGCCCCCGCATTCCTCTGTTATCTTTCTGTACATAAAACTCGCTTCCTTGGCTGTGACATCCGATATTCGTTTGTTGGATCTATAATATCTATAATATGTTGATGTTTTAAGGTCATTCATTATTTATTGCCATATCACTTCAAAACTTAGTTTTGTTGAACACCCCCAAGATTTGATTTACCGGAATATTGCATCAGTTTGAATGTAAACACGAATCGAAATCACACTAATGATGCAATTCATCGTTATTCTTATTTCCTTTTTTTAATTTTTATTTATAATATACTGTTACATAAGTATGTATCCTCAGTTTGTTACAATTGCTTTAAGGGGATCAGTGTTATTGCAAATAGTATTAGGCTCTTGCTGTCAGTAGTGATTTAATTTATGATAGCCCAATATACCTCTAACAAAATTGTCGATACGCTTGTAGTTTTGAAAGAATGTAAGGAATTGGGGAGAATTAATTCTATCACTCGCGAGAGCGGAGAGCCATCATCATTTAGAGATAGAGTAAATAATTGTATTGACGTCGAAGAACATCCTTTTGAATACAGGAGGTAAGAAGCAATTTCTGGACGTTCACCGAAGGTAAATTTTGGACGGTAATAAATGATCTTGAATGACTTTCGCACACCAACATATTATAGGTTCACAAATTCGAGACGAAATGGGTTACACGTCTATATAAATAAAAACATACAATTCCGTATAAAAAAAAAAAAAAAAAATTGATATTTCGGAAGCACGCCCACCTGAAGAAGATTTATGTCTATAAGATGTACTATAAGATGCCCCCCTTTCCCGACACATGATAAGTTTTATTTTTTATTAAAATTTTTTTAAATGAGCTATAGTTTAGGAAATAATTGTGTGCAAAATGCGTCAACTGTCAGCAAAATACAGGTTCATTCAGTTAATTTGAAATCCGCACTAAGGAAAACTGTTACTACTACAATTATAGATGGACAGCTGCTTATGAACTGTTGTTAGAATTAGAGTTATTATATAATAACACTGAGCGATTTTGTTCGCCGTCCCGTGTGGCGCAAGGTGTTTAACTGAAAAGTAATTCTACTACAATGTTACTATGCGCACTCTTACAAACATGATGAACTTGCTTGTACTTCGTTCGGTATTTTTCATTTTTAGCGATTTGAACGTTTTCTTCTACGTTGTAATTCAAAAATTGTTAATGACCACTTTCTATAAATTGACTGCTATTATCTGATTTCGGGAAAAAAAGTTAAAGTTGTTTCCCTCATACATTTAGTAGATACATATATTATTTTTATATCAACTGTTTGCTTTCTGAAAATATTATATTAACATTAACAAAATACATTGTTTTCTAGTCTTTGTTTGAAATCATTTTTATTAAACAATTCACAAAGTTATTAGCAAAAGCTGTTGAAGTGTAGGTAATTTGTTGTCTGTTTATTCTATTTGTTACAAATATAATTCATGTTGAATTCATGGGTATAACCATCATTTAATTAACACAGAGTTTTAATTAATATAAAATTTAATAAATATAACATTATTGCATATACTGATTTTATAATTCAAATATGTATTATATATGTATATGTTTACAGCCATCATGATGTTACTCCAATAACAATGGCACTTAATGGAGCTTCAAGTAGCCCTAGTGCATGTCAAGCACTTGCATCCATGTTATCACGGAATACCTTAAATCCTGCTGATATTACTGTGTTATTTCGAAATTATTCTACTGCGGAACCACCTCCTATAGAATTACTTCGTAATCCACAATTCTTAGGTATTAATATACATAATTTATAAAATTTCAATTTGTTGTTTTTACAGTTGCTATAATACATACAAAATTATAATTCATGAATTCCAGAACTATTAGTTGATGCACTTTTTAAATCGGGTGTAAAAATTAATCCTGAGCATAAGTCCAAATACATATATTTATTAGCTTATGCAGCTAGTGTATGTGATATTCCAGCCAAGAAGGGGCATTCACGGAAATTAAATAAAGATGAACTAAAAACAACTATTCAAGCCATAGAAAAAGTTCATAACATCTGTAACATTAATAAAGGATCTACTGAATTGATAGCAGAATTACAAACTTTATATCAATGCATAAGGTATAATTTATATAAATTATATTAGTGGTAGTATAATATTTGTTATTTCTGTATATAGTAAAATCTACATTCTTTTAGATTTCCTGTTGTAAGTGTAGGTATAATTAGATGGGTGGAGTGTACTGTAACTGAACCATCATATTTTAAACTGTGTACAGAACATTGTCCTGTACATCTTGCGTTACTTGATGAAGTTGTAGTTTGCCATTCTTTACTGCATCCAAAAGTGTTACAACTTCTTGTACAGTTATTTGAAAGTAAACAAGACGAGCTGGAAATACTTGTGCAGGTAAGAATATTTTAACCATATGTTTAACAATTAATGTTTAATAAATTAATATCAATATGCGGAGTGCATACTACTATCCACTTTAATCTATTATTGCAAATATTTCGAAAAGTACGCTAGGTAGAAGAGAATGCTTTTAGGAAATTACAAGAGATCGATAGAACATCGTAAAATATAGCAGGATGTTGCTAGGTGAAAGTATTAAGGTAGGTGACACCTACGTACATTTTTTTTTTTAGTGGAATCGTATAATTTTTAATGCACTAATCGATACAACTAATTCCCTATAAAAAGGTATTAACATATTTATATTAAAAAATAATTAATTTATCCTTATATCTCCTGAGACGGCATGGCCTATTGCTTTCTGCAAAATGATGAACAATAATGAGAAAAATTTAGGTATTTCATATATGATTTTATTAGAAAGTTTATAACATAGCACAATGGAAGTAATGAATTTATTTAAATTTTTAAATATTCAAAGATATTGATTTAATTGCTAATGCATGCTTGTATTCTTCCTCTAAAACTACTTTAAAGAGTTCTTAGCATTTGTTACATATTATTCTTAGCATTATGATACTGCAGAATGTATTTATAATCCGTTTTTTTTCTGTGTTATCAACTATTGTGGTTTAATATGCATAAGCAGTTTCTTTTATGTAACATTTAAGAAAGAAATTCATGACCGTTAAGTCGGCAGTTCTTGATAATCATTCCAGAATTTCCACGACAAATCCAACAATATTTATAATGTAAACGAATTCAAATAATTCAAAAAAGTTCTAAGCACGACAATTATACATGAGCAGAGCATTATTATATTGATACCAGTGTATGTGTACAATATTAGTGAACTCAAATTATAAGTGAACTCGATATCTGGTTTTTAAGGAAATTGAGGTAAATCGTATCCATTGAGGTTCTTAGAAAAAACATAGTTCTACAATATGACCATTGCCCAAATATTTATCGACTAGTAATAATCGTAATTGCCAATAAAGGATTTTCTCCCGATTAGTGTTAGTAATTGTCTGTTTAGTAAACCAACATTATCAAGGATAGCTTTGTTGGTAAATTACATATAATACAAAAAATAATATCTTTTTTCCCGCCTACTAATAAGGATTTATTTGGCAATTGTTGCGTACATTGAGTACATCAGATGTAAATGATGCTGCTGTGCTACCTTCGTAAGGATATCAGTTACGTAGTAATTCGTGAAATATTATGTCCTCCACTAATTTAATGTACGCTACTATTTGTTTTTCGAGTTTTAAAGCGACTGGCATTGGCATTTCTTTCGAATTTGAAACGTTCCTTGTTCTTGTCAAATATTCTTGTTGATCTTTGGTATAACAATGTTTTGACTGTTATATAAGTGGAATGTGTTATATCTCACGATAGACTATTGTAGAATAATTATCATTGCACTTGCAACGAAACAGCTAAAATTATGTCAACTATATCTGATGTTTTAATTCTTTTCATCCACTAAATCTATCTTTCATGCGCACAATGAAAGCATTGTAACATTTTTGTTTAATTATGTCCTTAGGAAAAACTTGCCTCGAATCGTTTTACAGTTGTAAATATGTGTATCAATATCATTTTGTAATAATAAAATTATAATATTTTCTACGTGTATATATATTTGATATAAGTAGGTTAATACTTTTTTATAGGAGATAACAATTTCGTTTGCTCCATCGATTAGTTTATTGAAAATTATATGATTTTATTTAAAAAAATGTATGTTAGTTTCGTCTAATCTTAACCTTTTCTAGTTGTGAAAAATCAACATAGAAGACAAAAAGGTAATATGCTATGAACGCTGCAGACAGAGACAAAGATACTTTACTGTCTGTTTCACAAAAACGCGGACTTCGATGACGTTCCATGTCGATCTTTCACGATTAGACACAACTCAATCTTCGGACGGTTTTCCCTAGCAAGTGTCGAGACTTGTTTATATGATCAGAGAGGAAATGAGGATACTCACGCCCGTATACCGAGTTGGTTGGTCCCTATACAAGTGCTGCACAAGTTGCAAAATATTTCACGGGTTAAACTTTAGCATATACAAGAACCTGTTGAGATCCACATTAACACAGATAAGAACCTATTTAGTTCACACTAGCATAGACAAGAAGCTATTTAATTCCATTGCCGATGAGGTACGGAATAGATCTATCACCTTATGGGTACCTTTTGTAACATGTTCTGAAATACCGATGTTTTGCTCTCTTTCTATGATTTAGAGTGGTGAATTTAGGAATTATTTCCAATCTAACTACCAAAGTTGGTAAAGTCAATAGAAGTGGAAATATTGTTTTGTCTAGTCGTGAAAACTCAACATGGAATGTCAACAAGACCCGCGTTTTTGTGAGACAGACTAGGATGAATAGAGTCTGAGAGAATCTTTGTCTGAGACACTCATAGCATGTCATGTGTCACGTAAAAAATATAACTCGCGTGATAATGTATAAACTTTTATTTCTCAACCCAATATTACAATCGTTAAGTATCGCCTTGTAGATTTAGACTGACTTGGCCGTCGTTATTGGAAGTCTGTATACTAACAATGAAAAGGATGGGTCGCTTAAGGTGACGTCGGAGTAAAAGAATTTGAGGTTACACTCCCCCCTCCTTAGAATGGACTTAGTCCTCGAAGTTCCTCCTCCTCTTTAACATGGATGGGTGGAATTTTGCCTTGGGTATGGCCAAGTCGAATGTCACGTGTGAATCGTTACTGGTGCTGGGAACATGTAGCGTCGGAGTGTATATGTTGATAGGTGTCGGGTTGACTGGCATCGGGGCGCTAGCTGGCGAATTGTTATTTGTCGTCTTTCGCTTGATTTTACAGCAAAATAAATGGAAACACAATTTTGACATTCCTATTTTGTTAAGGAGGTATAAGCATATGAGAGCAATGGATAAATATCCTATAATTGTTAACATAGATATTCTCCATGATTTAACTTGATCGATTCTATGAGCAAAAGTTAGTTGATTCGTTCGATCTTCGATTTCATCCAGAGTACCTTTATATCCGTAATTATCGTTAATAAGTTTCGGAGTTTTCTCTAGTTTATCCAATAAAATAGTCCAATCTGAATCATTAGTTACATTGATTATTTTAATTTTAATCTCGTAAGAAATTTCCTTGCTACTACCACTGATTCTCATATGGTTACTCTCGTAGAATATGTCTAGAGTTTCATCGGTTTGTAACAAAGATGGTTTCTCTAGTCTAACAATTCGATGTGTCTTCTCTTCGAAAATGCTCAGGTCTATTGGTTTTTTCTGGTAATATGGTACAGTCTTCTTGTGTCTCGCAATGATTCCTAACTTCGGCTACTCCCTTTTCAATATATCTTACTTGTTCCAATACAGTACTAATATCTATTCCTATAATAACATTTATACGTTCGCTATAAAGATATGCTTGGGATATTTTTTCATGAAATACTCCATTATTATCAATAGGGGTTATTTTTAATCCGTTAAGGGCGGTAATACCGATGGCAAGGGTGATCGTCCTGAAAAATAAGATTTTATTCTGTTACCGTGGATTTTCCTAACTCGATCTCTAATAAGAATCTCATAATACGGTGTTTTGACTGACTTAATAACGTAGGGTCCTAACCATTCGTCGTCCAATTTATCTGATTTATGATCATTGTGAAGGAGTATACGATCTCCTTCCTTAAATAAGGTTTGAGTTTTAATGATCTTTCTTTTCTGATCTCTCATGTATCTCTTTCTACTTTGTTCAAGAGTGCTCTTTGCTATCATTCTATACTTTTGCAATTGTTTTTGCCATAATGAAAACATTTCTTCGCAGGTATAATTGGAAGTTCGGGATACGGAAGATGGGAGGTTAGCTTTTCTTCCAAATGTTAGTTCGAAGGGTGAAAATCCAGTTGCATCGTGTGTCGCGGTATTATACCCTAAGCAAATGAAGTCTAATACCTGATCCCATTCTTTATTAGAATCGTGTAGGCTTGTGCGAATCATGTCTTTTACTGTGTCATGTGTTCGTTCTAAGGATCCGTTGGATTGAGGATGAAAACTAATAGTCTTTATGTGTTTGATTTTAAATGCTTCTTTGAATTTTTCCATTAGTTTGCTAATAAAATTTTGTCCTTGATTCGTTAGTATTGTTTTGGGTGCTGAGAAGATGTAAATGTAGTGGTGTAGTAATGCATCGATAATTGACTCGGTTCGTTGTGTTTTCAGTGGTACTAAAACGAGATATTTCGTTAGGTCATCGTGAATCGAAAGAATATATTGATTTCCACGTGTGGTTTTAGGCATCGGACCAATTAGATCCATGGCTATCTTTTCGTTTGGTTCTAATGGTGTCTGAGGAATTATAGGTTGTTCTTTGGGTCTAATTCTAACTAGCTTTTGTCGTTGGCAAGCTCCACAATTTTTTATAAAATCTTCTATTTTTTCCATGAGGTGTGGGATTTTGAATTGGTCTTTGATTTTACTATATGTCTTTTGAATACCTAAGTGAACACTAATGTCGTTATGGTTTTCGCGTATAATATCTAGAGCTTGTTCGTCAGTTATGGTTTGTATAGGTTCGTGTGCAAAAGTTATTTCTTCAATTTGATCGTTGATAATCATGAGTGTTACTTTGATTCTGGCTTTTTCGGTTTCGGTAAAACTATTGTCTCCTATTCCGATTTTCTTGTATTTCTTGGTTAGTTCAACAATTTTTCGAATCCAAGTATCTTTGTCAAATGGACCTAATGTTTCCCTATTCAATTGATAGAATGTGTGATCGTTTGACGTGATTTTAAGTTGTTTCGGCGGTGTCGCGTCTTCTGACCATGCGTCAATGTGCTCTACAATGTTTTTAGAGTTTGCAGGTGTGTCTGGGACTGGTTCGTCGGTAATTTGGTAAATTTTTCTGGAAAGTGCGTCGGCTGCTGTGTTCTTTTTACCTTTGTAATACTGAATCTCATATTCGTATTCTTCGAGTTTAAGTCTCCATCTAATTAAACGCGAGGAAGGGTCTTTGCAATTTTTGAGCCAAGTGAGTGCTTGGTGGTCGGTTCGAAAGATGAATCGTCTTCCTAACAGATATTGCCTAAGTCTTTTAACTGCCCATACGATAGCTAATAATTCCTTTTCTGTAGTAGAATAATTTTTCTCTGGTGGGTTGAGTGTTCGTGATATGTAACAGCAAGGATGTCCGTCTTGTGATAAGATCGCGCCTATTCCTTCATTGGAAGCGTCCGTGGTAAGTGTGAATGTTTTCGTGTAGTCTGGGTATGCTAAAACTGGAGCTTAACATAACTTTTCTTTTAGTGTGTCAAAGCTTGTTTATTGCGTTTCTGTCCATCTAAAAGGATTGTCTTTCTTTGTGAGATCCGTTAATGGTTTGGCGAGTTTGGAAAAGTTTTTAATGAATTTTCTGTAATATCCTGCTAATCCGAGAAATGATTTTACGTCTGTTGGTGTTTTGGGAATCTTTAACTGCGGAGATCTTTTTAGGATTTGGCTTTATGCTCTCGTGTGTTATGACGTGTCCTAAGTACTCTAATTCAGGTTATAGAAATTCGCATTTGTCGGGTTAGATTTTTAGTCCTAACTCTTTTAATCTTTGTAATACTATAGCAAGGTGTTCATTATGTTGTTGAATGGTACTACCGAATATTATTATGTCGTCAAGGTATACAAAACAGTATTTATTCAATAATCCTCGTAACGCGGTATCTATCATGCGTTGGAAGGTGGCTGGGGCGTTTTTTAAACCGAATGGTATACGATTATAGTGAAAGTGTCCTTGAGGTGTGCTAAAGGCTGTATATTTCTTTGAGTCAGGGTCCATAGGTATTTGATGGAATCCTGAAGATAAATCTAGAGCGGAGAAGAATTTGGCGTTGCCTAATTATGATAAGATGTCGTCGATCGTTGGTAATGGGTAAGCGTCTTGGTCGGTAAGTTCATTTAGCTTTCGAAAGTCGATGACTATACGCCATTTTTGCTTGCCTGATGCGTCTGATTTCTTGGGTACTACACATATTGGACTCTTGTAAGGAGAATCTGATTCTTCAATAATATTTTTACCTAACATTTCTTTCATTTGTTTTTCGATTTCTGCTTTATGGGCTTCGGGAGGTCGGTATGATTTGGTATTGACGATTTTGTTTTCTCGTAAGGTGATGGTGTGTTTTGTTAAATTGGTACAAGGTAGGGTATCGGATTCTAGGTTAAATACGTCTATGTAATATAGGAGGATCTTTTCATAGGAATACGAAGTTTGTCTTCAATATGGTCTAGTCTAATTTTTTGTTTCATTTTAGCAATTTTATCGAGATCGTTTTCATCAGAAAGATCATTAGTAATTACAGTTGGTTGCTCACCAATATTGCAGAAACATACTCTTGTCGGAACTTTATCCAGATAAATTGTCTCGACTTTGGTTTGCCCTGGGAGAACGGTTTTCGGCTCCTGAAAAAATATTTCGTTCTTATTTAGTTGTATTGATTCGTTACTAATTTGGTATGAGTAGTTAGAAAGCATAAGTAAGCCAATTATTC
Organism: Bombus confusus; assembly: GCA_014737475.1. Lineage (NCBI taxonomy): Eukaryota > Metazoa > Arthropoda > Insecta > Hymenoptera > Apidae > Bombus > Bombus confusus. The sequence continues at coordinate 37,160 of JACXIV010000091.1, forward strand.
CGTCTTCTATTAAAAATTTATTATTATTATTGAAATGTATTCATGATGTTAAAGAATTGAAAGTCTACTGTTTCGTCAGTTTGGTATTTGTCATTGCCCATGTAAAATATTTTAGCTTTTGTCTTTTTAGGTTTGAATGTGGCACTTGATCTTTTAACTAAATTTATTCCTGCACCGGTATCAATTAAATATCGTTTGGTTTCTGTTCCTGATCGAACTCCAATGGATAGAAGTCTTCCTGTTGTTGCGTGTATTCGTATGATGTCTCTTGAGGTTTTGGTAGTGTAGTTTCCTCTTCTTGTCCCGTATTTTCCATGTTTATATTGTAGCTGCGCGAGGGCGGAAGGTTTCGATGGGCTGGCCAGTTGAAAATTTCGGCAATAATTTGCGGTATGTCCTATTTGGTTGCACTTAAAACATTTTATTTTCGCTCTTTCTTGTAGTAGTTTCCCTTCTGACTGATTGAATCTGCTTCCAGAGATAGCCTTATCGTTGTTTGTCTGAGCGTTTATCTGCGGACGACTGGGCGTAGTCATCGGACTGTCCCTAAGTAGGGAGTTGCGCTGTGGTGATACATTACCTCGGGTGTATGACTGAGCTCTTACCTGCTGGCTGCGCTGATTTCCGCGGTTTCGTTCAATTTCTCGGATTAATAATTCTGCTTCGAACGCGGCATCTTGTGCTTCTTGCAAGGTGCGCGGTTTTGTACTCGATGTTCTGATTTCTATTTCGGGTTTTAAATTTAGTATGAACATTTTAGTTGCGCGTTCGTTTTCCAAGTCTATCGCGACTGCTCGTCGAATCGGATCGCGGATTTCATGTTGTAATGCATATATAAGTTCATTGAGACTATGTCGGTATCTTTTCACATAACCGTGTACTGACTCGTTAAAATTTTGACGAGTTCTTTGCAGTTTATCGCGTGCCCCGTTTGAAGTTATATTAATCGATACAAATTTCCTCAGATTTTCGAATAAGTCGCCATATGTCTCGATAACCGAATGTCTAATGCTTCTTTCAGCTTCGCCGACAATACGTTTGGTTAGAATTAGTCGTAATAGAGCACGTTTTTCACTACACTCTGATCTAGCTTCTCTTACTCGTTTGATGAATCCCTCCACTCCAATGTCATCTTGACCGTTGAGAACTGGGATGAACTCGATGGTGGTTTTCGCGTCGAACGTGGGTCGTTCGCTCGAGGCTGGTTCATCTTCTTCGTCTTCGGAGTTCGCTGGGTCGGAGGCTTCTAGAGTTTCTTCGGTCCGTACTCGTTTTACTGGAGGTTTCGCTATACGAGTGTTCTGAGTAGTGCTTCTGCTGGCAAAATTAGTATTGTCTGTTACGATTGAGTTAAACTCGGGAGTACCTACGGAAGATTGTACCCCTAGCTTAAGTTCGGCCATAGTTTTCCCTATCAATTCTATCTCTTTTATGCGTTGAGTGCTCTCATCGCGGATTAGTTTATATAAATTATTTACAGTGGTCTTATGTTCTTCGTTCTGCTGCTACATCATATCCAAAATTGCCCGTAGGTTTGGATCAACGCTAGTTGAAGCGACAGGTGCAATTTTTTTATCGTCTTTCCTATCCATTTCAGAGTAGTAGATTGTCGAAGTCTGACGTTATTGAATACAGTTAATAAATGATTCTACTCACTAGTAAAATCGTCGTTCTCAGTGCAGGTTGTTTGATACACCTTTGGTCGGATGTCCCGTAGGCCAAAACCGTAGTCTTGTTTCACCCAACGTTGATGTATCTTGGCAGGATCGCCAAAATGTCACGTAAAAAATATAACTCGCGTGATAATGTATAAACTTTTATTTCTCAACCCAATATTACAATCGTTAAGTATCGCCTTGTAGATTTAGACTGACTTGGCCGTCGTTATTTGAAGTCTATATACTAACAGAGAACAATGAAAATGATGAAGGGGATATTATTCCTAGAAATTACTTATCAGGGTGGCGAGGTATAGATTCCTCGTTATTGGAAGTCTGTATACTAACAATGAAAAGGATGGGTCGCTTAAGGTGACGTCGGAGTAAAAGAATTTGAAGTTACACATGCATACGCAGAACGAGAACCTTCTTATCTTCCACGTTGAATTTTAAAAACTAGTCAGGATTCAATTTTCGGGCGGCTTTCCCTAGATTTCAGTATGAGTGCCGAGACCTATTTATGTGATCGTGGTACAAATATTGCCGAAGGCATGGTTGCTATATCGCATCTTAAGAAAGTGTTACATTTCTCGCGTGGTTACTATATCTCTATTAGTCTTCTGCTTATCGAGAAAAAGTTCAATTTCGCTTCAGAGAATGGCCTACCCCAGCGGTCCTTAACCTATGGTCCGTGGAACCTCGGGAGCCGCGAAAGTCTCATACACACAAGTTATTATTGTATTATTCGAATAAAAAGTATTTAGTATATCTATTTATTTATTTGTTTATAATAAATCAAAATTCTAAATTTTAAGGTCATTTGGCTCATTAGGGATTTAAATTTTGAGCCAAACTTGGTCATCCGCGACAACAAAAAATTACTTAAAGAGAGTACGTGATAAACAATAGGTTGCGAACTACTGGTCTACTTATAATATCGCTCGGTTTTAAGATTAACTTAATGTGACAATTTTTTCTCATAAAAGTACTACTTAACATACATTAACTCGACAGTGGAAACGTAAGAAAAAATGAAAAAGAAAAACAAAATATTACGTTTGAAGTTACATACGTACGAAAAAGATTTAATAATCTACCACAAGTTTAGATATACCGGTACTCGAGATTACAGATTTTGGCGTAGTGGGTACTCGCAACGTATGAATGCTTAGGTCTGCGTCTCTGTCTCTCTCTGTCTCTCTCTTTCTTTCTCTTTATTCAAATTATTTAATAGATCGATAAACTCTGTATCATCTTTTTGCCTCATATTAATGGTGAGTTCTCGGAATGCAAATTGGTATCATAAATTAATCTTTGCTGCACACCACTGTGTTTGTACAAAACACCAATGCCCTTTTGCTGGGAATAGTTGCATGATATCATCAAAGAGAAGTACATTTATGTCACCAAATAGTTTTTCGTTGGTCTTGTATACTTGCAGTCTTAAATGAATTATTCGCAAATTTTCGTAAGATACCATTGAGATCTCATTAATAATCAACTATCATGTATGACGCCACTTTCGTCTCTCCCGTTCAAGCTTTTGTCCTCTCGTGGACTAATACGTTATAGTAGTGCCTTTCTCAATAGGCAAGGAGAAAACGGAATGCAAAATTTTTCCGAATATTTCACAGACGGCAACACCAATCTTTATATAAATCTAGTTGGCCATTGTATATTTTTAATCGGCATAAATCATGACTGAATCTTTCAAAACATTTATTATTAGCACGTTAATCACCCAGCGCAAATCGACCGAGTTCCCTGCGGGGCCCAAATCCGTGGCGCGTAGATGCAAGCGATTAGCTGGAATAGCGATCCGATGCAATCCGTTGTTTATATGCGTGGTCTGCGACCTAACGTCATTGAGCCTTCATGTCATTACAAAAAATAAAGGATCTGGCCACTTGGTGGGGAAAGCGACAAGTTTTTCGGAAAGAGAACTATGAGAGATCTCCATGTGAAGTGCCATGGCACTACCCCAGAACCTTTATTAGGTCGAGAAACATTTTTTTCTAACAAGTATATCTGTGATTTTTTTAGTCCCAAAATGTTTTTTAGACAGTGTAAAAATATAATTGAAAGTGAACGACGTAGTGATGAAGAAGTAGTTAGTTTTACAAGAAAAGTTAGAAATGAAATTTTATCAAGTTCAAGTTCGGATAACGAGGATGCATATGAAAGTGGACACCTTGAGGAAATGTTAGAAGAGTTAGCTATAGAAGAAGAGGATGAACTGACCAATACTGTTGATTCATTGAACAATATCCAGTGGAACAAGTTTAGTAGCAGACAAAAATCATTTACATTCTCTGGGGAAAGTAAGCTTTATTAATTACTTCCATTACGAATTACCTCTCGATATTACACCGGATGAAGTGCTTTCATTATTTTTGAATGAAACAGTAATAAGCCTTCTGGTCACGGAAACGAACAGATATATACAGATATATACAGATCAAAAATTGCTTCAACATCCAAGCACCGAACACGCTCGAATGAAGAGATGAAAACTCACCACTTCCGAAGAAATGAAAACATTGAACTGTTGATCTGGATAGGTCTAATACAGATGCCGCTAATTAAATCTTGTTCAACAAACCCTATTTACAATTTTCTGTTTCCGCGTATCATAATGTCTCGTAATCAATTTGAGTTATTATTAGCGGATGTACACTTTGAAAATAACGAAGACACAGAACCCGATAATAGACTTGGAAAAATTTTACCACTTGTATACATACTGATAGACAGTTATTAAAAAATCTTTTCACTAGGCCCAGTCGACGAGACAATGGTTCTTTGGAGGGAAAGACTAATATTTAGGCAGTACATACCGACTACATCGTATTAGGTTGTCTCAAAAGTTTCTTTCGTTTTATGAGGAAATAATAGATGCGCACCATTTGTTGTTTTATACTATTTTATTGAATTACGTATGATTCATTTTACAGTAACAAAACGAAAACAAGATCATACATAGTTGTATAAGATAATGTAAAACAAAATTTGTTGCGTATCTATTATTCGCTTACAGAACGAAAGGAACTTTCGACAACCTAATATTTAGTATTGTGGTACTAAAATGAGAGATGTCAGTGATGTTAAAATATTATTAACAAAATATACACCTGTTATGGTATCAACTTCGGATTACTCCACTCATCGCGATTGTTCACCGAAAATGAAACCTTCAGCAGTAACAACTTATAATAATTGAAAGTCGGGCATCGACAGAAGCGACCAGATGGTATCATATGCAACAACAATATGGAAACACATCAAATGGTATGGCAAATTAGCAATACATTTACTTATAGGAACCTCCATAGTAAATGCTCATGTCGTATATCAAAACGCAAAAAACAAAATAATGAACATAAGAAAATTCCGGCAACTTCTAGTTAGAGAATTGTTGTACTTGGTAAATGGTTGATCCAACAATGAGGAGAAGAAATCAAAAAAGGCGTCTCACCACTTATATGTTCGTAAAAATCCGCAGAGCAAGGCTATAAGAAGGATGTGCGTTCTATGTTACCAACAGAAGAGACAAATTCTCGAACGTCAGGAAGCAAGAAAAAATGTAAAAGATACTGCAACATATCGTTCTAATTGTCTCAAATTACCTCAACTGTGCTTGAATTGTTTCAGCGAATACCATGCTAATATAATTTATATATTATTTTTGATTTTATTTTTATATTTATTTTTATTATATATTATATATGATATATTATTTATATTATATATATTTTATATTTATGAGTTTATTTATTATATATTTTTATTATTTCGTATATTTCATATTTGCATATGCTAATTCCATTAAATATTTATGTTATAAATGAAATTGTTTAAATTACTTGTAAAATCCTATTTAACTGAACGAAGAAGAACGTTATCCATTTACGGGTGACGTTGCCCCACGAAAACATAGCCGTCACACAGATCTGGATGACGCGGCGTTCAATGTGATAATACTTTTTTTGTGCGTTGCATTACAAAAAACATAAACAACAGCCTACTCGAGCAGAGCTACAATAACTTGCTCTGCATGAGCAAATTGTTCGACGATAGCGTTTCAGATAGAAGTCTATTTTTATTGCGAAGTGGTATGTGACACGCTATTAAGTTATAGAAATATTCTTCCCTATCACTGTTGAAAGTATAATATCGGTGGCGCAGTGTAGCTAGTTTTTTCCTTATTCGCATACATACATTAGTAAGTATTAAGAATTGAAACAAGTAATAAATAGACACAAATTTTTTTTTATCACCTTATTAATGACAATAAAGACCATTTTACGTTGGACTTATAATATTGATCACTATACTAAAGAATGGGAAATGAAAGGTTTTTCCAAAAAAATATTACGGACTTTGAAATACATTAAAAAGTAAAAAATCATTTTGTTTGTATTTATTCAAATGAGGTGCGCTGAGCACTATGAAAAGTAATAGAAAAATATATAGTCTATTTCTGTTTTTAATTGCATAACATCAGTAATGGTAACAATGGTATCTTATATATTTCTACTACTAAAACATGTTTTTGGTGACTTTGTGTTATAATATATTATAGTTTAATGCAAATAAATATAAAGTTATTGAAATTTGAATAATATAAATCTACATTTATAATTATAACTAATATTTATAAAAATAACTCGTTTATATGAGTTGAAATTTTATAGTGTGGTGTTCAGACATTACCATGTTATTAGATAGAAGCATTTTACGGCATTTCGCGCCGCCTTCGAAAAAGTTGCAGTATACTTACTATAGTGTTTAGAATATAAACGAGTAATCTTATCATATATGTGTAAATGAAATATAAATGAAATAGAAATTATTTCATCCTTTTTACTGCACCTCATTTATATAAATATAAAGAAAATAATTTTTCAATGCATTTAGAAGTCGGTAATATTTTTCTGGAAAAAAATTTTTATTCTTATGCACGTAACCGTTGTTCTAACTTAGTTTCCAAGATATATGTAAAAAAGACAACTTTTCAAGGTATTTTATTGTTTTGGTTACCAAAATATGTATAGAAAACTTCACTTATATGTAGGTTACAGTTACACTTAATTGTAGCGTAAGCGACCGCCTGACGGCAGCCGTATTTTTATATGTAGTCTATCCTAAACTTTATCCATTGATGACAATCATTTTTAATATGAAAATAAAAATAAGTAGATTATGCCAGAATGACATCCGGTCGCCGTAGAACAAAACTGACTGTGAAATATAGTTTTAATTCCAATCACTATGAACGCTGTAGTCATATTTTACGCTGAATCGGGATCGTTGGGCACTAAAATTACAAGGGATCTCTAGAGCTTCCAAAACCGTACATAAAATCGTCCGTTGGGTGATAGATCTAGTCTGTATCTCGCCGTATCTCGGCATCTCGTCTGTATCTAGTTTATCCGTGGTTCCACATTCTACACTAGTATGTAAATATTATGTAATTTTACGGTTGTACGGAAAAGTTCATATCTTTCTATTTGAAATACACATGTATGAGAATAACGAAATAACTAAATTGGCCTAAAAAAGAAAAATTAATTGTTTACTATATCCTTTTAACTATTACCACTAAACCTACCGACACTTCGTGCATACCTACTCCCACCGGTCGCGGTCGAAACTACCACTGATTAAAAAAGTAATAATTTTTATAATTTAACATAGATAATGGTTAATTTATAACTGAATGTATATCAAATGATGACCTGTCAGGAAATTTCGTCCAAATTTACTTTTATTTAATTTCAATTATAGACTTAAATAGA
>JACXIV010000091.1:45607-69800 GCA_014737475.1 Bombus confusus
CACGGTAAGCAAGCCAGACTACAAATTTTTCTTGGAAAGGAAAAAAGCAAACTAGAAATAAATACCGAAGAATATATTGTATGCATGTTTTATGAAAAGTCACAAAATATGAAGCGATATGATAATGTTTAAATATGATTAAATTTGAGTAGAAATTTGAAAGCGGTTAAAATGACCGCCGTGGTAGGTTTAGTGTTAATGAAAAAAAAGAATCTCCTTTCTTTTAAACGATAATGGATCAATGGAATGATGATTTCAATATATTTTCCATAGACAATAGCTTTTTATATTTAACATTAAATTTGCTGTCGGCGAAATTGTAGAACTGTTAGCTTTTTTTCCAATTTCGGTGATTTTTTAATATGTCGTCGGGGCCATGATACTGAACATCTTTTTCCTGCACGTGTAATTCCCGATTGATCATAGTTCACAAATATTCCTCTAGTGAATTCTGCTTATGATTTTGCGCCTGTTACAACGTACGCGTTCAGTATTGGTTGCCGGCAGCCTTGCGACGGACGGGCATAATGACCCAACCGAAATCTAACTCTTCTGTATAGTATGTACAATGGTTGATAAAAGTATTCGACGCTCGCTATTGAAAGATTAAAGGATAAAAATATATGAGATACAATTGATGTTTCAAAGTAATGTTATAACTACAGTAAGGTACAGATGTCAATATTGTGTATGTAGAATTTAAAGTGAACCGAATAATATTTGTAGAAATTAGAATACTCATTACAGAAACACCCAAAAAAAGAGTCAAAAAAATGTTATAATCAGTTACAATTACCTGAGTGCAGACATCATGAATCCAAAAAAGTATGAAGTACAAAAGTGCAAAAAGTGAATTAATATAAAAGCTACAGAAAGCAGGAACATCGTGCAGAAAAATACTCGATCTCTTTAATAGAAGCAAATCGACGATCCATTATATTATAAAAATATAAAATAACATAGGAAATCTTACAAATAAAGCCTAAAGATCGTCTTAAAAAGTTGACGCGTCGGAGAGAAGAAATAACTATTCGTGAAGTGAAAAAAAATATGGATATATCGGCTCCGAATCTGCAGACATAATTTTTACGTTAGAGTTGCAAAAAAAGCCGTATAAAGCTATACAAAAAACAAACTAAATTTTGCAAAAAAATATGTTATTAAACTAAAAATATCTTGCTAAAGACATTAATTTCTAGAATACTATCATATTTTCCGATGAAAGTAAATTCAACATTTTTCAGTCTGATGGACGCAATTATGTGTAAAATACCCAATACTAAAATGGAAATGCGAAGTTTACTTCTGGCGATAAAACACGGAGGTGTTTCTGTTGTGGTGTGGAGTTGTATGACAGCCAATGGTGCCGGAACCTAGTATTTATAGATACGATTTTAACAAATACAATTATTTCAATATATTAAAAGGAAATCTGAAGTATGCAATTTCCACTTTCAATAGGATAACAATCCAAAAAAGGGGCTTTCATTATGAAAGAATGGATACTATACAATATACCTCTTAACCTAAACATGCTACCAGGGCTGAATCCAATAGAACATTTTTATTCTGAAATGTGTAGAAGATTAAATAATTGTGAAATAAATAACGAAAATATTACTGAAATATGGAATAGTCTAAACATAGATATTATACAAAAATTAGTACATAGTATGGAAAACTGTCATAGAGATGTTATTCGAGCCAAAACTGGACTAATTAAATATTAATATAAAAGGTAAGATATACAAATAATAAGAAATAATGCATGCGTTCGAATACTTTTATGGTCTTCTTTTTGCATGTATCGGTAATGAGTATTCTATAACTTCCACAAATATTAACCAATTAACTTCAAATTCTATACACAATCTTGAAACCTGTATCTTACTGTAGTTATATCATTATGTTGAAATATCAAGTGTTTCACATATCTTTACGCTTCAAAGTTTCAGTAGCGAGCATTCTAATATTTTCGTAAGCCACTATATGTATAGACGGTACCTTGTTACTGCATACATGACTCGTTACTTTGTTGTTCCTACGAGATTTCGGGAAAATCGCGCACAGGGATATATTACCTTCAAGACAGAACGTACATCACGCGTCGTAATAAAACAGCATACAGATATTTTAGTCGCTTGGACATTTTTGCGCTCTATACTCGATCAGGTAGCCTCGCTTTATGAACCAACCCCAAAAATGATAGCTAATCAGAAAACTACATCAACCGCTCACAATAGCTATCGATAAATAACATTATTTCCACGCTGAAGAAATCCGACCTATGATTGGCGATCGTTTTATGACGGACTCTAAATATCGACCAGATTCCGCAGACTCAAAAGAGTTGCAAAGTGAGATATGCTTTCGCTTTTGTATCGGTAAAATTTTATACTAGAGACTGTCTACTACAATGACGAAACTTTTTTATTTTCTTAACTTTTATTAACAAAAGATTTCATTAACATGTTAGTGAAATTGTCTTAATTAAAACGAACCCAAACACAATATTATTATAAAATTCGGTTATACGTTGATTGGGCATATCAATCTTCCTTTTTCGATCGTTGGTCGTTTAGCCGGACTTTTCTCTGTGTAATATCAAACTAGGTCCTAGCTGCTGGGACAAAATATTAAGCTTAGTTCATACTGACAGACAATTGTTTGCAGACGCGTATCACAACCATCTGTCTTTCATGGAAAATCCGCAAAAAACGGGAGACAAAATTCAAGTCTAGAACTAGTTCGTAGATAAAAACCGTGTCCACACTGACAGACAACTCTTGGTAGACATGCATCATTCAGGACGAAAAAGTCCCATTAAAAGCACGTCCGCAGACAAGTTTTACTTCTATTGGGATGGAAAGCAAGAGACAACATATGCGGAAAAATGTAGGAAAAATGTGCTTTTTGTACTCCTAGTTTTGGAGTAACGGTCCCGTTGTGTAATGGGCCGCTGTCAAGAAAAGCCTTGTCTAGAGATCCTTTCCTCTTCGCAGTTCCTAGCTTAGAAGAAATAAGTTTCGTGGACACATTCGAAATATCGCAATTGTTTCCTTTTATTGTCCTTATAGTCTGCCCAGTGGGATAAAAGAGTAGACACAAACAAAATATGATTATTGCGGACGCAACTATTGGCTCTCGTCTCGTTGAATAAATTATAGCTGCATTCTCGTTTATAGATTTTTCCCTCGAGTGATCTCTTAATGTAGCCGAATATTTTGCCGAGAGTATCTTTATTACCGTTAAGTCAAAAGCTAAAAGCGATCCTCACGCTTTTCGAGTATTTAGATAACACGCGCTATCGCGGTGATAGAGATTATTAAGATTGCGACGATCTACATCCTTCGGTCAACATCACAGCTCTCTGATATGATTGTATCTGTACCTAGCAACATCTTATTTATATTCTATTATCTACAATGCCGCCTTCGATCTTCTACAACTTCTCATAAAGCATTTTCTTCTTCCAAAGATACTTTTTAAAATATTTGCAATAATACAATTAAAATCAAATATTCTATATAATTAAAATTATTTTGCGGATGTTTTAATATATCTTCATAATAGATTTGACATATATTATTCCGTATTTTTGAATAACAATTAATGAACTCTAATTTTGAAGAAAAATTATTATATTATTATATTATTATTATTATAAATTATTATATGCAATTTTTTGTTTTTGATAGGTTAACGAATCCGAAAATGCAGGTTTGAAGTTGCGAAATTCGGTGGTTTAGAAGTTGTAATTATGTAAAACTGAGCATTTTTAGGGTATTGTTACTTTGACGCCATATTGGGTATGCCATCAAATCGATATTCTTATGACGGCAAAAATGTCGATATAAAAATTCACATAGGCGATCGACAAATACGTCATCATGGAAGCGCCCTGCTCCTCTTTCATTCTTTAAAAAATTAGCTTATACTAACGTAACCGGCCGCCTCATGACGCCTAGGAAATAAATCTTAATCCGGACCAAAACCAATGTCGTTTTATCTAACAAATTCCACGCTATAATTGACCGTTTTATGTACGTATCCCTCTACAGCTAACCGAGCATAACTTTTGAAATGAATGAAAAGAAATAGAACGAAAAAGACTATAAAAAAAAGCGATAAAAAAGAAAATAAGACGAAAATAAACGTAATAACGCAAAAATGCACAAGTGAATACCCCGGAGACATTGAAAAAAGTATTATGAGGTAAGTATAAAAGTTATATCAGGCTGAAAGATAAAACATGTGCAAAATACATGCCAAAACAGCCAAATACATTTGACTTAACCCGCCAAAATGACTGCAATTCACGTGCAGTCAGTAGTTCCACGGAGTCCAATCATTGGACGGAGCATGGATAGAAGCCAATATAGCGTCAAAATAATGTGCAATGTATTCTGGAAATGCTCGATTTTACATAATCGTATCTTTTGAACCACTAGATTACGTAACTTAAAACTTGTATTTTCAAATTCTACGCATCGAAAACTACAAGATCAAGAATACAAAAAATCAATAATTTTTTGTCCTTGAGTAAAGTTCAATAAAATTTTATATAATATAATCAATTATTTGATATAGAATGAATTACTTTTAACATATATATTGAAAAGAATGTCACTCCTAAGGCAGATAATTCCGAGAATTATTTGTTACTCAAAAGACTAAAAAAAAAAATTCATTCTTTAGTTTCGCTATTTTCATCTGTAGTCACTCCATTCTTAGTTGTGCCATTTTGGGCATTCATTATGAGCAAGTTTATAATTTATTTATTAATTTTTTTACTTACTTAGCATGTAGTTAAGAAAACGATTGTAAAACACGTTAGTAGTAATTTTATACTTAATATTTCTGTGAATTAATAACCTTTAATTTTACATCTTCTTCAATTTTCAGTTGGAAATGAAAAAAATGTTAATTGATAGAATGGTGAACTTATTAAGTAGAGGTTGCGTGGTACCAGTAGTGTGTTACATAAAACAGTGTTGGCAACGTGGAGACACAGATGTATCGTTAATTAGGTATTTTGTTACAGAGGTATTGTAAAATTATTTTTTAAATAAATGTGTACATACACAACATGCATAATGATACTAAGATCCTGTTGTATTAGGTTTTAGAAGCAATAGCTCCACCATATACAGCTGAATTTATTCATTTATTCCTTCCTATGGTTGAAGATGAAGAAATTACAGGTACAATGCGTGGTGATAGCGATAATGATCTTGTTTCAGAATTTATAGGTGAGTTTATAAAATATCTTACATGTGGATTATATTTAATTTCTGATCTGTCTTTTTTAGTACACTGTAAAGCACATTGCCCGACTATAAGATGATCTATTGAAAGGAAGGTGGATTAAATTGAATGGATTAAATTAAACTGATAATATTATTAGATATTTTTACTTCATATAAGAATGTTGAATTGCTACATATAAATTCTCTCTATGCTATTTTATTAGATCCTTTTCTTATTTGAAGAGTTGGATGATTTTTTCCTCAATCTGTGATATCATAATTTATGGATTTTCTGCAACAAAAATAACGAAATGTAATTTTTGTAAGTTACCAAATTTTTTAAATAAATAAATAGAATCAAATAAGTTTAATTTCTGCTCAATAAAATGTTAAAATGTTAAACAATCCATAATAAAATTATAACATATACTAACACTTTGTTAGGATTTTTAACTATATGCTAGTGTATATCACTCACTATTATGTGTAGTATTTAATCAATTATGATGTACAAGGTATCTCTTAACATGCAGAGCATATATTCATATTCGTATTATACAATCCCGAAACTAATGCTTCTATATGAAAATGAGATGAAAATGGTTAATACTATTTTTGCATATTTCCGAATAAATCCTCATTTTCACTTAAAAGGGAAAAATCTAATTTAGATTTTAACGATTACTAATTGTATATATGCAGGGTGGGATTAGTTTGTGACAATGTTTTTATAGATGCCAGTTTTGTCGACATCATTTATACGCCAACAATGTTTTCCTCGACACTCAGAGACGCTCACTCAGTTCGGTAAAATGAGCGTCTACGAAAATCAATAACAAACTATATTATCAGTGATTTCAACATGTCGGCAAATGAACAATGTCGAGGAAACCGGAGTCGGTCATATGGTGATGAAAACATCAGCGGTGATCACAAACCAATCCACAAGGTGAGTTCTGGACCGAACCTGGGCTTAGGGGCTTAGTGACCGGACCTAACTATAACTCTGTTCCTATTGTATATAGAAAGATTGCTTTGTTTGCATTACATTGCACTGTTTATTATCATGTAGTTCGATTTTTCTCAAAAGTGCATCAGTACAGTTGTAAATGTACATTTTTTAAAAAATGGAGTCTTACGATTTTGTTTGCATTAACTGATTCTTCGTACCATTTTGAACAGAAAAGTATTTGGATACAATGTCAAAAAAATCAATATTTTGTAAGATATTACAAATTTAATGAAACTACAGGAAAGCTACTTCATCTTCGATTCTGATAATTTTGAAATGTTATAGATATCAATATTTTGAACTACTGTTTCTTATACACATAACCAGGTCGGTTTTAGCTTGTGAGGTATTCTCAAAAAACTGCTGATACAACTACAGTGTCTTCCAGTCTATAGTTGTACATCTGTGCCAACGTATGCGTCAGTATTGGTTACCAAATATTCATCTTCTGTTTATAAACAAGTATTTATAAACGTGTACAGTTGAATATGTGAGGCTGCAAAAAACATCTGTTGTAACTTATGACTCGCATATCATCAGTGAATATCATCAATGTAGTAGGTTTGGGCTAAATTTTTCAATCTGACTGCCGCGGGGCAGCTAGCAACACTTATATAAATCATAAAATAATTATAAAAATAGGGAAATGAATAATTGATATTAATTTACGAAATAGAAAAATTGTTATTGTTTCATGTAAGCATTGTCGACTGTGTTGAAAAACCAAATCCAATTACATTAATGATATTCTTTTTTAATTGAGCTATGACAAACATTTCTTACAGCCTTGTGTATGCAATTGCGCACGGAACCTTTAAGCTCGCCCCGCCTTCGCTTATAAACAAAAGATAAACAGCTGGTGGCCAGCAATATTCACGCATACGCTATAGAATGTATTATACACAGAATAATTCAATGTGCTCTAAAAAGAACCGGCAATTTTTTGGGAATATCTCGGAAACTAAACAAGTTCAACTCTTAGTGTACAGAAAAGAACTAATCAAAATGTTGAGTTTTACAACATATTCAAAAATCATCGAAATCGAAGAAGTAGTTTTTCTATGAGTTTAGCCTAATTAATTAGTATCTAAATGATATAATAAATACACTAATGTGCCAACACTTTTTATATACATTGTAGGTATATGTATATTACTAAACGCGATACATTGCAAGTTATAGCTAAGTGCACGTGTACTCGACGAATTTTCGACATCGATTTACTCAGAATTAAAATCTTGTATGAAAAATGATTATTATATGTTTTGTTTCTATTTTATCATATCAAGCCTTCTTGGATTGTACCATCAGTGATTATACCGTTCTTTGTATTTACATAAATTTCACACATTTCACACATTTATATAGTAGGTATGTTAGTAGTAAATTACTTAATATTGAAAAGGAAATCTCCTTGCTGTTATATTTTATGCACTAGAATATTTGTGATAAATAATGCTCATGCATTCTTAGATGAACATATCACGCTATATGAAATCTGAATTTAAGACTTACACGTGATTGTACATTTACGCATGTTTATTTGTTTATTATTATTGCTTTTCAGCTGTAATAAAAAGTATTACTGTAAGTGATATACAGGGTGGTTGGTAAATGGTGGTACAAGCGGAAAGGGGGTGATTCTACGCGAAAAAAGAAGTCGAAAATATAGAATAAAAATTTTTCGTTTGAGGCTTTGTTTTCGAGAAAATTGACTTTGAATTTTCGCTCGGTACGCGTGCACTTTATCACGTCTCGTTATAACGGATCTCACTGTAGATCATTGTCTCGATTGACGTTATGTTGATAAACACCCAAAGTGACGGAAGTGTTTTCCTACCTATTAACTTACTATCCGACTTTTTTATTCTTATTTTTTTTATTCTATATTTTCGACTTCTTTTTTCGCGTAGAATCACCCCCTTTCCGCTTGTACCACCAGTTACCAACCACCCTGTATATATATTGAATAGAAATTTTAGTGTTTCCATTAAACAGTAAATGTTATAATGATAATTAACGCAAGTTTATATTTAAATAATTGCATAAATTAATGTATATGCGACCATGAGTATATTTGTGTTCGGTTAATAATGCACTAATATGTATCTATGTGTTCAGAAAATTCATGAGAGAAGATTCTTTTCCTACGTGAGAAACTGTCCTCATCACATAACGTGAAATTTCCGCAATTCAGCGGAATAAAATTATTACGCCAAAAGAATACTAATTTAGGATTGTGTCTGTGCGGGAATCAATCAATTGTGTCTTTTTAGGGAATCTTCTACTAATGTAAAACGTGATATTGAATGAATGTTGAAAACAGTTTTATATATACTAAAAGCAATTCAATATTTATAAAAAAAAACTATTTAAAAAAGATTTATAAAAAAACAAAAATATTAGGAAAATCGTCGCAAAAGTTCTTATTCTTGTAGGAGAGACCGAAGCAAGGTGATACATTTCATAGTTCTCAATTTTCTAAATTTGCTTTTAAGATATACTTTTTTTCTCTACTTATATTACAAGTAAAAATTTGGGAAAATATAATTTAATTGAATCAAAATAATTGTAATCTTTGGAATCTTTAAAATTTGGATGAAAGAATAATGGAAAGATTTAATATGTAGTATGTATGTAGTATGAGTCGTAGAGACAGACAACCTTAATAGCAAAACGTATTAACGTTACATAATTCTTTGCTATATAATGTACTGTATGAAGCTAGAAAGAAATCCCCTACAAGAAAACGAATCTGTTTGGTTATTTCTGGTGGACCCATAATCATAAAAATATATACACATATTGACCGAAAGTTCACATGATGTAAATCAACGAGTAAAGTCATATATCAACGCGTGACGGAAGTACTTCTTTGCCGCTATGAAGTATCTCGGATACTTCAGAGGATTTCTTTTCAGTTCTGTATGGTACCAAGTGAAAAGGTGAGTGCCTGTGATAATCAGATAGGTTTGAAAAACAGAAATAATGAATTAAATATATTTCTTAAATTATATCATAAGATGGGAAGTGAAAAAGAAAGGGGAGAATAATTACAATTTTTGTAGGCTTAAGAGCTACCTTTGATACAGAAGACAAGAGGAAAACTGGCACGGACAATAACAGTTAGTGTTTAATAGAAAGGATTTTGAAGGTACATATATAAGAAAACCTCATGCAATGTAAAAGTATGGAGGGGACAGAATGAATGTCTCTGAACAAAGAAAGACAGGAATGTTTTCTAAGCTCTTTCTTATTTAGTTTATTTATAGCAAATTGGTGGAAAAAAAGCACAGGCCGAATATGACAATGAGGGTTATGAAGGACTATGTATTTAGTAGATGAAATAGAACTGTTGCCAACTGTGGCGAAACTGAACACGATGAGGCTCAAATAATACTTCATGATTCTATCCAAAATATCATGACAAAAATAGTTTTCCATTTTTTTAACTACAATGCATCTTACCAAAAAATTGAAGTAAATAGCTATGTCAATATGTAAAAATGAGAAAGTAGTTGCTCTAAAATTTCAATATGTAATCCATATGTTTCAACATTTCTTAGTTTTCTTAATTTTTTTATAAATATTTTCTAACATACAATTTTTTCGGAATTTTTGCATGCCATTAAGTAGGCAAACAATGGATAATCCGAGTTTACCCTGTAACTATCTTTTCAATCAAGATAAAGGGCTAAAAATTGGCTTATGATGTTTCCTATTGATAAACTACTGAATGATTCATCACATATAAAAATTTGTTTAAGGGCAGTTTTGATCTCCTTATCCTGCTATACATGTAATATGTATATATAAAAATTTAACATTATGCGTGTATTTTGTATTGTGTACAACAGTTTTGTATGTGTATCACACATTTCTGTGTATATATATCTATGACTGTAAGGAAGAACTTTGCATATCACATGTATTCAGTTTCAAAATACTATCATTTAATATTCTTAACATCAATGTTCCTTGTTACTAGTGTTTTATAGTTTCCTTTCTATGGTACAAATGCATATTTCCTTCACTTTGCATAATATTATATATTTGTATAACTAACGTAAATAGCAATAAGCAGAATAGAAGTAATTTACAAATACTTTAAATAGAACGAGCAGTTCAAAAGTTCCAGTGGACTTGCGTTATTCTGCCTGATCATATCGCAGTTAAGTTGTTTTTCCAAACCAAAATATAAATACAGTATGCGAGCATTCTTCTGTTAATGCGTTTTTGTTCAGTTCAATTTATGTGACTGCTATTATTTGCAGCGAGAAATGTTTGGATGGAAATTGAATGGTTCTAGGAGATACATATTTTGATCTTATTAGTTCTTTTATGAGTGGACGTGTCAAGGACTTGTGAAGTTTAACTTTGCATTTGACTTAATAGGAAGGATAACTTTGATTTTTTAAATGGAATTATATATTTTTTAATACATTAATCGATGCAACTTGTCCCTACACAAAAATATTAACCTATTTATACCGAAAAACAATTAGTTTAGCAAATATTTTAACTTTAATTTGTGAAATTTAATGTATGAAAGACGAAGATAACATAAACACAAGAATACCTTGTCCTTGAATACAAGAATGTCCTTATCCTCTACACATTAAATTTGACAAATTTAAGTAAAAGCATCTCCTAAATTAATGGTTTTTTGGTATAAACCAGTTAATATTTCTATGTAAGGAATGACAAGCTGCATCGATCAGTGTATTAAAAGATATATGACTTCATTTAAAAAATCAAAGTTTATACAGACAGAAAAACTATTAACGTAAGAATGTACATCTCTGTGAAACCATTTGATTCAACGTGAAACATTTCTCGCTGCAAATAATAACAGTCTCATGAATTAAAGTCGTAACATCTGGTGAACTATCCTGTATATAGTGAAATATAATACATATATCCTGAAATGGATCTTATTGCCCAATATTTTACAGATACTGATTTACGGATATGGATCAATTTTTTTAAGGTACATGATTTATAACTATGTCTAACTAAATAATATACTAAAATAATATAGATTTACATTGAACAGAATCCAAAACCTGATAACTATAATTATTTTACTTGCAAATAAAGAATAGGATGTTTATATGTAGGATTATAGTATAATTGTATAAGATAGTAACACAAAGTAATATGTATGTTATCTTTTTTAAGATAATATGCTATTCCTGATAAAATAAAAATATATGTAGAATATAATTTTGGTCATTTTATTTTATAAAATAAGTTATGGTATAAGCAGATTAATGAAAATAGGAAACAAAAGCAATTACACAGGAAAGACCAGAGTATTCGTATTCTCCAAATTTAGGTGGACTCGCGTTGTTTTGCCTAATCTGTATGAATTAAATATTTAACTTTGGTGGAATTGCATTATTTCCTTGAACCTATAAAACTTATTTTTATGCATTTTTTCTGAAAAATACATGAATTCTATATTCTACAGTTTAATTAATGCATAAATTCAAACATTTTGAAATTGTGACATGCAACATTTTTCCCTACAGTCACAGATCTATATGTACACATCTTAAATAATATATAAATATAAACTCACGTTATTTAAAAATATTACTGTATCTTTCTGTATAAATAAAAATAATGCAAAATAAGTTAAAGATTACAGTTATATACTTACTAATAGGTTTACCATCTTTCCATTGGGTAAATTTTACGTTTATTTCATCACGTTTTAGAGCATCTGATCGGAGCTCTGCTTTCAAAGCTTGTCTAACAAGTTTGGCAGCTATTTGTGAATAATTAATATAACTGAAATGTGAACACAGATTATATAATATTTTTCAATAGTGGATATTTAGCATTAAAAGCAAATATCTTTGAAATAAATATCTTACTTTAATCCTGCTTGTCTCCACGCAGACATTTTTACTGATAGTTTTATTTAAAATAGTACTTTTAATTTAACCCCAATATGATAAATCGAATAATATCAGCATCTAATTTCACGGTCTTAAGTCGTAAGCGTAAGCGTAAGGAACCACGGTTGTATAACTTGTATTTTTGCATACACGCACAGATTTGGAAACTCCAGTGGAGGGGATAAGGCTCTTTTGGGTTAAAAAATGTCTCTCAAGGCGCTTCAATCGATTTGTTACGCTTCGTTCTGTATCACGCTCTGTGTCTGCAATCTGCAATCTCTGCAACTGAACTGTACTCTGCGCTATATCGATCTACATTTATTTAAACAATTAATTGTACCGTATCACATAAAATATTATGTTAAAATTATTTTATAAAAATTTAAAAAATTATGCTATAAAATTATAATTATGAAAAGTTTAGTTTATACCTTTTACCTTCAGTTGTAAGGATAGCAAAGGTGGCGTTAAATGCAAAAGTTTAACAAATGGATCGCAGCGCTATGGCTAGCGGCTGATTTATAAAACACACCTCCGGATATTAAGAACCTTATCTCTTCCACTGGAGATTCACACCACACGATTATATAAATTGGTCTCAACCATTCAATGTCGAAATCATTGAAGAAACTGTCTGAAAATTGAATCATGAGAAATTAATATAGAAAACAAACTGTGAATGTCTCAGCAGAAACAAAGACACTCTACTGATCTCTGTATATCTCGCAAGAATGAGAATTTTGTTGTCTTTCATGTTGATTTTTCACGATTCAACTTTCGAATGGTTTTCCCTAGCGAGTATCGAGATCTGTTTGTATGATCCTAGAAGAGCATAAACATATTTAGGAATATTAGTACGAACATAGATATTACAACTCTAAGATAGATACTATTATGAACTAACTTACTTAGAATTTCGGAATTTTTATTTCACTTATAAGGATTGAAAAGTTATATGACATATATGATATATGAAAAATATATATGTGTATTATTTGAATAATTACAAATATACACAACTCAATATAAAAATTTGAAAATAAAACTAGGTATATTTTCTACATATTTTTTAAATTATTGATTAATTTATTACAATCGCATATGATACAATTCAGTATTATTTAAATAAACTATAAGTGGGAATTATATAAATATTATCATTATATACATATGGTTAAGTTTCAAAAAGAATATTTTACTACTAGGGAAATTTCATGTAAACTGATAAACAATTACATTTTATACACAATGTAAATGTATGAATGGAACATCCCGTAGCAGCTGGTCACTGGTCACTGACTTCTAGGAAGTTTCTAGCAAGATGTCGGGGGGTGTTTTGCGTGACAAGCCGCTAGTATGCTTTTGGACGATATGACTTGCTTATTGCAGTGTATGTATACAAAATTCCGGCCTATATTAGATCCCAAAGTGTTGCAATATTGCTGAAGATAAAATTGAAATTTTAACTACTATTATAACATTACAAAAACAAGAAAACTAGAACTATTTGCAAAAATTGTGTCAGTGCGTGTACCACTGCCAAGACCAATATTTGGAATGTTAATTTTTCTTCTGATTGCGGGATAAAATTTTCAGTTTAAGTAAAAACTTTTACTAAAATTGACAAACGCGTTATTATTATTTAAAATTGGGATGGGAGCTAAAGCAAGTACTGTTGCACAATCTGCTGGAGGCAATGGACAATCCTCTACTGGAGCAAATGAAACTGCAATGCAAGGATTTTCTATGCTACGTTCTCTTCCTGGAGGTGTTAGCATGTTACAGCATCAACATCAGCAAGGAAATCAATCACAAACTTCTAGAGTATCCGGAGATAGTAGGCAACGTGCACGTTCTTTAAGTTCAGTACCAGATCTCTCATCTGGTGAACAAAGTAGTCTTGCTTCTTCAGTTGGAGTTGGAGTTGGTCAAGCACTTGGTTTGCCACAACTTGAGTCAGATGATCCTGATGAAGACAGTGGACGAGTTTATTCAGCACATAGCTTGCCATCCCATATCTGGTCTCTCAACGGTAAGTTTATTAGTTTATAGCAAATACATTATAACATTCAAAGTAATGGCTCTGACCTGTTTTAGTTACTATTACTTTTATAAATATATATTATAGTGGATACATGTATCATATATATATATATATATACATACTTTATACACATACATATATCCACATATAGTATAATAAATATACAAATGATGTAATGTAAAATATTCTATATAAATTTGTCATTCTTTTGTATGAAATTATGATTAAATTTGTATAATCTAAAAAAATTAGAGGAGTAAACTTATATTAACTAATATGATATGAATGTTATCATTGATTACATAACTTTCTATGATATGCAGATATCTAGAATAACCATAAATACAAATAAGTTTCTTAGTTTTCATTTTTGTTCATTTTGGAAAATAATAAAGTAGGTCGTTATATTCTTATTTTGTTTTTATTAATGTTACACGAATTTCATTAAGTATAATAATGTTTTCAGTTTTTATTTGATTATATTTATTAACCGTATTAGAATTTCAAATTGTGCATTGTAACCGTCGAAAAATTTTGAGAAAATAAAAGTAAGGTTATGTTGAGACCTAGAAATTTTACGAAATAAATCAGGGTTGAAATAAAGCGTACCTGTTTGACTCATGTTGTCGTAGTAGTTGGCCCGGTAACCATACATATGTAAATCGATTGTACTTTAACCTAGGTGCGTAAATTTTAAATTGTAGTTGTAGAATAAAAATAATTATAGACAAAGAATTTTGTACGATTTTAAAATATTGTCTATGTGATGGGTATGTTAAAATTATTTGAATTTTATTATGGGAATTATAATAAGTTCATGTCTAAATGAATCTGAAGCAGAAGTTGTTCCAGTAAATCAAGTGAGAAGAATTTTTTATGGTATAACTTTTGTTAGTTTCACGTTAACAAGTATTATGATGTAAGAACAATAAATAATTATTTTATTTTATATTCAAGGTCTAAAATGTCCTGTTTGCTCCAAGTTTGTTCTACCAGACGATATTGAATGTCACTTGGTTATGTGTTTAACCAAACCACGTCTTAGTTACAATGGTAAGTTTATATTTTATGTCATCTGTTTTTATACAATACAATAATTTTAGACTTTTCAATTATTACATATGTACTATTATATTTTTCAATAACCGATATATAATGAGAATAAGTTTTTTATGTGTGTACAATACATGTGTGTACAATGTAATTCATATAACTCAAATATCTCAGAATCAGTTTAATTGGTTTTAATTAGTTTGATACAAAGATAGATAGCTCCAAAATTTATGTCAGATTAATTTTTTATTCATATCTTTTTAAATGGAAACTTAAGTAAAGGAAAGTATTTTTATAATATACATTAGGCAGTAAGAGACTCTATATAATAATTTTTATATATAATAATAATATTGCATAAAATATATTTTAAAACCATTTCTTTGAGTGTTTCAAACATTTGAAGTTTAAAATGATATGCATCAATTGATTTGAATTTTACGAAATAAACATGATGCAAATAAGCCCATTATATTGAATTAAATTTATTAAATGTTCAAATTGTTAACTATGAGCATGTAAACATGTAACTATTTCAAAAACAACAGTGCTTTTAATGTAAAATATTACCTCTTATTTCTTACTTAAAGAAGTAGCTTTTTTGCGTGTATCTGTAAAATAAACAAATGGTGTAAATAATAAGTGACAAAAAAGTGTGAAATGACTGCTGATGAATGATTTCTCTTTTTTAATATTCAATTTTAGTTTATGATATATTTAAATTTTTTATTTTATGATTTCCTTTCTTTACTATATAGGTAAAATAAAAATTACTATATTTTGCATGCATAATCAATAGAAACAATAATTTTCCTACCTTCAATGAGATTAATTTAAATGCATTTTCATGACCATATTTTTTAAGTAATTATTGTTATTTATGTATATTTTATAACTGGATTATTTTTTAATGTTTCTCACAGAATTTAATGGATACTTGTGTGTTAATCATGTTAATACTATTCTAAACTTAATTGACATTATCATTGAAACAGTTGGAAATTCTAATTGCAAATATTATCATTAAAAATATATGAACCAATATTAATTCTAAGATACTTAAGGAAGGGTTAAATGTGTCCAGAGAATTAGAAACATTAGTAAATGTTTTAAAACCTTAAGCATATTAGGCTTAACACTTAGGACATGGATATACACATTAATATTAAAATCTTATTTGAAGATGTATGATGTACGATATTTGAAAATGTGAGGTGTTGATAAACTTTTAGTATGTATTACATGATATTAACATGGTAATTCTTAATTATGACAATGGCAATTAAATACTCCGATTTTAGTGAATCTACATATATCTATTCACTTACATCATCTTTTAAGGGATATTAAGCGATATTGTACAATAAGCATATCCTTGCTCCTAATATGACAAAGATTAATTCTAATATGATAAAAAAATCTGCCGTCCCAGACAAAAAAGGTTTATAGCATTGTTTGTGACTGCAAGCATTACCACACATCCCCGAACCCTCAATGGGGTCATTTGTGACCCAGGGTTTAAGACTTTTATTGCTTGCGACTAGAATGTGTTGCAATAAATAAAATTTTCTATCTTGAACTTTTTTTGCAAATATCCATTGATCCAAGGCCGTAGAATCATGCTACAGTCGTTTTTACACTTACTTTTTATACAAACATGTATAATACAATGTACATTGTATACAATAGAACCTGGTTTATGTGAATACGTTGGAGGACAAAGCAATTCAGATAAACGAGCAGTTTCTATAATGATAAACGTTCACTTGCATATCTATTATAAGAATAAGTGTTTATATGCATTATAAAATTACAATTGATCATAGTTTGGATAATAAAGGCTCAGCATTAACTTTGAGCACAAACAACGTGCGGATAAACGAAGTTCTACTGTATATACATATACAATGTGGAATATGTTACGCAGTGCGCTAGGTAAATTATCACAACCAAGTATTTTTTAAAAAAAATAAGATATCAAAAAACTATTTGTTGGAGCTTTTATAGTTATAAAGGCTATATTGTTTCTGGTATATATAATATGTAGTATTGAGTTGGTCCAGAACTTTTAAAGACATTTTTTTTTCTTAAGTGAAATGCTAAATTTTTGACTAGATGGTGATGTAAAAATGAATACAAAGATATACTATATTATTATTTGCCTCGACAGACATAATTTATTTTGTACCAGTGAAATCAGTATACATAGAAATATTTACTAATGGCTTTGCTACTTGAAAACCACCAACACTAAAACAACATATAATAAGTAGTCAAACTATCTGCCAATAATTTTCAAATATACTTGCGTTGCTATTTGTGAATAATATACATTGTGTATTTTCTTAATTATCTTAATTGTAAAGATTACAGAATTGCTTTGGCATATCTCATAAAATTTAATAGTTTTGTTATAATTAATATTTCATTTTTAATGAATACTTCAAATCCTTCTGTCGTTAATTCTATCATTATTTTTAAATAATTTTTTAAAATATATTTCATTATTAATTTGTCTTGCACGTTATTCATAATAGAAATTTAAATATTTTATTATGAAGTTTCCACTCTATCTCAATAGTATAACAGTCTAATGATTGTATGCCTTTGTAAGAGGAAGGATTTTCACTATTGCATTTATCTAAAGAACACAGAAAAAATTTTTGGTAGTTCATATTTTCTAAAGTTTTGTATGATTATTAGATTCTCAAACATTAATTTTGTTTTGATATAAGTTTCATATCAGTATAATATGGTATTTTTATTATATCCAAAATTTCTTGAGAATTTTACTGAATATAAACTGATAAGTTATTAGTTTATTGCATTAATTTTTCATATATTGCATCGTATATTGCAACACACAAGCGCATTGGTATTGGAATATTATCTCTATCTTACATATTCCATAATATGAAATTCGTCGTTAAGAACATATGCGTTTCTCTCTGTATGTCATATTTCTTCACAATCTAATAGCAAAGTATTTACAGCAGAGCGTATAACATTTCCTTTCTTATTTTCATTTGTACACACAGTAACATGCTTCTGCGATTTGTTTGAAAAAGTAGAAAACACACTGTGTAGCTTTTATTTCCATACATACACGTATACTTTATAAATATAAATTTTTAGTATATTGCAAATATATTATAGGTATATATTTATAAATATATATTATACAAATATATAAACATATACTTTATATATAAACATGGATATTATATATGGATATATTTATGAATAATTTATAATTTAAATCTTAAAACATTCGTTCGTTTTAATCAGTCGAAACTTCATTAATACGTGGAATTGTATAATCATTTATTTTGAAAGTTGCGTAAATCCATTTCCTATAATTTGTAGCTTGTCAGAATACTCGAGGTACCAATAATTAAAAAGAAATTATATTGAAATTAAACAACAGTATTTTGTTTTTTTTTGCTCTTACTCATAAACAAAAATGGATTAAAAGATAAAACATAAATTCTAAATAATTGAAATATAATGAATTGTACAATTCACTAGTTTTAAAAGTGATGTAAGTCCATTCATGAGCCAGAAAAGAAATATTGGTCTACTTAATTCTCACAAAAATTATTTATAAGCTAAGTAACCTTTATTAGGATTTTCCAATCGATGAAAATGCAAACATTTCAATGTCTCATAATAAAGGAAAATGAACTTACATCATTTTCAAAGGTTCATATATACAAGTGCGCACGTATGTGTAAATATTATAATAATTAAATAATTGTATACACACATATATTTAAAAAAAAATGTTACATTGCTATATGGATAATATTAGATGCTTTTTTGTATTTCAATTCCTTAATATCGTATCAATCACTTGTGTGGGTTATTAGCGACTCAAAGGCATTGTAATGTTAGAAATTGTTACATTAATGATAAAGATACATATTTTATAATATATACTGATTTTATTTCAATATTTAATAGCTAAAATTATATAAGAGTAAATAATATTAAATTATGTGGGTTATTTTGAACATTGTACAAATAAAAAATAATAAAATTTTACATTTTCCACATCACAGTAATTAATGCATTATATTCTTTTCTGTTTTCATTATAGAAGATATATTATCTGATGAAAAAGGTGAATGTGTTATTTGTCTTGAAGAATTACAATCTGGAGATGTTATAGCCCGTCTACCTTGCCTGTGTATATATCACAAAAAGTAAGTTTTTATATTGCATTTAATAAAATCATAACTTTAATCAACATGCATTATGTGCATAAAATAACACTACTGTTATGTACACTTTTGTAAATATTATGAAAATAATAAATGATAATTAATATTTTTCAGTTGTATTGATAAATGGTTTCAAGTGAACCGTAGTTGTCCTGAACATCCTGGAGATTGATTTATACCCATTGAAGTTGTAATAGCACAATGCAACTTGTTAATTTTAAAGACTTTCGTCAGAATGAGAAAAAAGTGGGAGGAAATGAAAAAAATTTGAAAAACACTAGTCAAGATGGCTGCTAGTCCACTGTGCTGGTTGGTGTATGCAATTGTTTGACTGAATGAGATATACTCAATTTGAATATGAAAGCAGACATTTAACTAAATCTTTGATTATACTACTTGTAAGCAGGGGACTTAAAAAATCGCCATAAAATTCAACGATACAATGCTATTATCTATATGTATCTGTAATTAACCTATTACTGCTCTGTAGCTTACTATTAATTGTACCATATTTACAAATTTTACTTAGTTTTACATTTTGGAATCGGATTAGGGATAATTAGGTTAATCTGTTATTGATTAACATATATTGTTTTTTGGAGAAGGGAATATCAAATGAAATGTAGTCAAAAGCCATGAATAACAATCAGGCAAACTTTGTATTACGCAATTTAATTGTACTTTTGATGATTTCATTATAAATTTGTCGTTTCATTTTTGTTATATGTTGAAAAATGTACTCCAGAAAGGATATTTTTGATACTTTCATAAAAGAAAGAGTTGGATATATAAAAGTTTTAAGAACCAGATTTTTAGTAATAATGATGTTGATGCTGTAATAACAGTAAAAGATTAAGTTTCTTTATTAAAATTTCAACTTTGTGATAAATTCCATTTATGTTTTTAGAGAATAGAAGTCCTGCAGTTATGAAATATAATTTATTGTTAAAGTTATATCATAATTAATATCTTTTCTACATGATAGGAGTTAACTCATAGGAGTTTTTATAACAAAAATAAACATGGTCTGTCAATTTTCCAATAATACATGCATTGTATATATCTGGATTAGACTTGTGTCATATAAGATAAAAAGTCTAATAAAGTAAAAATTTCAAACCAAATACAAATATAAAAGTGATTTAAGCATTCAGTATAATATCTATGATATTATAGGAATAAAGATAAAAGTTCTCTATGTTAATAGAACAAAAAAATAAAATTTAGTATTGTTTTCAACATTATGAAAAACGATTTAATGTTATTGTTGTTTACAAATTATTTTATCTCAGGACGTAATATTTTTAAGAGACATATAAATAATTGTTTTCTTTATAAACATTCAATATATTTTAATTATGATAGAGATAGATAAAAAATGTATGCGTTTATATAGTAATTTTTATATTTCAGTGTCACGATATAATATCCTTATTTTATGTTTTAGATAATATCAAAGAAATGATTCAATTTTTTTGTGAAATATTGAGTTAATGAAGTCATTCTTTTGTATAAGTAGCTGTATATTTACTTTGTTATTTATGGGATAAATTTGAATACAGCAGATAAATCAGATAATTTACACATATGTCATAATACTACATGAAAAAATGTATTTTGTACATATATTTTAAAACTAAATGAAAATTTAATATTTTATAGAATATACCTATCGTGTTACAACACATCCCAAATATAGGCGCCTTTTAAAACAATTTACTTTATTTTACGAATTTTTGTTAGAATGTTATTGAATGTTCGAATATTTTTTTATATTGAAATGAAATATTCGAATTTAAAAACTATAAAAAATAATTGTATAATTCTTTCAAAGAATAGATACAGTGGTGGACAAAAGTAATAACACAATATAATTTTTAAACTAAAAAGCATAAAAAAATAAAAAGTATAAGCATAAAAAGATTAAATTTCAGTCTTTATTTTTTAAGAAACCTTTATCTTAATGTTCTAGTGTACTATACAATAAGTAGTAAAAGATAAGGTGATATAAAAATAATAAAATTACACATTTTAATAATTTTTATATGGGGATAAATATAGAACGTTGACTTTAATGATATTATGATTTTTGTTTCGCAATAATATAGAAGACATAAAAACGAATTCGATCAATGCAACATATAACATGTTTATTATGCATAATATGAAATTTATATCAATAAAACAGGGAGCATTTAATCCTTTTGAGACGCTTAGCTTATATGTTGTATGGACGAAATACAATCAGCCAGAACATTTAGCCCATTCATCATATGGATATCCTATTGTGATTCCAATAAACAATTTACTTTATAAGACTATCTTTATAAAAAAAAAAAAAAAAAATGGAAGGAATAGAAGCTAGAAAGAAACCAGTAAAATGGCCAGAAGCTTCAAATCCTCACTTTGTTTCATAAAAAGATGCTTAGAGATATTTTACCACAAATAAATAAAAATAAAGCGCATAATGTGCTATGTCAGACGTGTAAATGGGGAAAATATAAGAAAGATAAGAGATACTCATTGGTGAAATTGTGATCTATTCAGATTTTGTTTTAAAACTTGCCATACTAGAAACATTTTTTGTATCATACTTTATTATTCTAGTAACTACTGAAAGGGTTAAATTATGTATGTACTTTCTACAGAATAATAAGAAATCGTAACCTTACGAACATGTATTATGTTGCATGCCAATAAATGTTATATTTTTTCTATAGGTTCGATATACATAGCAGATTTTGTTGTTGCAGACATTATTCGCGCGTTTCTATAATAAATAGAAGTGCATTACTGAACAAATGGAATTCATCTGTATCGTGTTTAAATTTTATTCGCAATGTTATGAAAGAAAAAAGAGAAGATAATAATACAGTTAACAGTCTGTTAAAAAAGATCATAACTCTTTTGGAAAATTACTTTAAAAATATTTGTTGCAGTGTTTTATTGTTATATTTTCGTAAATCATTAAAGAATCAAGCGTACTTCTAGAGTGAATATCTAATATGTAGGAACTAGAAATTTACACACACAATTTCACGAATCAGTTGTCATGATACTTGAGCTAGTAGTGATAGTAATTTCTAAAAAATGTATTGTTACGTTCCTTTAATTCTAACAATGAAGTGTACAGAGTGTGAGGAAGTTTTGTGTTATGGCTAATCTTTGTTGGAGAAACATTCGACAAAAGTGAAATTCGATTATTGTATTGTATTATGTAGATCGTGATATTCATTGTATTGTATTACACTCTTTACGAAATATCAAGAAGCAACTCAACATTTGATGGACAAAATTGCTAACATCATAGTTTTTCACGCCTCTGCTGATATAAAACGGTCGTAGCCGTTAATGTTCTAAAATTTCTCTGAGGTAAGATGTTTAAGCCGCTTTTATAATCACATGTATATCCTACGTGATATGGAAAATATATTGTAACCTAAACCTGGAAAGTGATGCGATCCAGCGTGATCGATATCCTTCTACTGAAAATTGCGAAGGCAAAACGAAGAATAAGTAGTCCAGGTTGTATTTCTACGTTGCAAGACTACGTGCAGAATTTTTTTCTGGTAAGATAAATAGTTGCGAGTAATTTTACAGTAAACAATTATATCAATCAACTACTATATTCTATTTTCGGAACAATTTTGATATAATTTTACAAAAATTTGCTATAAAAGTTGTCTTGTATTTGAAAATGAGACAGTTGAGAGAGAGAGAGAGAGATTTTACTAAGAAGAATAATAATATTCATAATGAAATACAGAATGATAATGAGAAATAGGTCGAAGACACGAAGTCTAAAGTTTAATTTTGATTTAAATTTATCTACAATGGAAATTGGTTTAGAGAAAATGTAACATCTATTTAAATTGAAATGTTTTGGACTAAACCTAATTTTAATTTTTTTAAATGATTATAGAGACAATAAGGTTATAATACAGGAACGAAACCATATAAAGTATAGCAGGAAAAGTCGAAAAATCTTTGCAACTTTTGTTATTTGCGAAAATGAAGCTGAAACACAAAACACAGTATTTCGATACTGCCGGAGTATCATACTTGCTCGAGCAGGGTGAATAAATTTTGCCGGTACTAGTGA
The DNA here is from genome assembly GCA_014737475.1 of Bombus confusus. NCBI lineage: Eukaryota > Metazoa > Arthropoda > Insecta > Hymenoptera > Apidae > Bombus > Bombus confusus. Next base: position 69,197 of record JACXIV010000091.1, read on the forward strand.
AGTTCACAACACTTTATTATTTACAAAACACAATAACGAATACAATATGCGAGATGAATAAATACATACTGGAAATTTCAATGAAATCAATTGAAGCAAAAATAAGTGACAGGCATCGAAAAATGTAAGAATCGTCAGATTTATTGCAGTTATAGGCTGAGAGTCGTGAAAAATTGCGATTTTCATCATTTTTAATGGTTTGTAACACATAGCAATGTTAGCCGATTTCGATGAAATTTTCGGCATGTATACATGTTATTATATAGGTTTAGGTTTTGATATTTAATTGATTCACACAGATTTGTTTTGTACGTTCTGTATTTCACCACCTTGTACAGCCATTACAACACCGGATACTGAGATAAAAAACACGTGACGGACGGGGAAAAACAAAAGAATGTGCAGACAGTTGCACCAACCCTGGATGCAGAAACTACTGATCATACCAACCTGAGATCTAACTCAACACTCCCCTTTGATCATAGTTTCTACAAGCCCCATAGCTTTGGTAAAATACTGAGTCTTAATTCTATTCAAATCTTTGGTAAGGATACTTGCAACATTCTCAGAACTTGACACATAAACATAATCTAAAATACCCTTT
>JACXIV010000091.1:79735-92473 GCA_014737475.1 Bombus confusus
ACCTGTCTCCCACAGCTGACTCCAACTACTCGCTATGGAAGGCTTCCAGGAAACTCACCCGCCCCCCGCAAATAATCCCACCAATTCGCTGTCCGCAAGGAGGATGGGCGCGTACCCCTATGCAAAAAGCCAACTTGTTCGCCAACCACCTAACCCACGTCTTCAAACCCCTCTCTCCCACCACTCCAGAGGAAATAACAGAACACTTGCTCTCTCCCTTCCAGATGTCTCTTCCCATTGAGCCTTTCTCATCTCTGAAAGTCATAGAACTAATCCGTCGTCTAAATCCCAAAAACGCTTCAGGTTACGATCTGGTAAGCAACAAGGCCATCAAGAAACTTCCCACAAAAGGAATAGCTCTCATCACTTCCATCTTCAACGCAATTCTTCGCCTCCAATACTTTCCTAAATCCTGGAAATTATCGCTGATCACACTTATCCCGAAACCTGGAAAACCACTACACGAAGCAAGCTCTTATCGCCCAATTAGCCTCCTACCTTCTCTGTCAAAACTATTCGAGAAGATGCTAACGATACGACTCCTACCACTCCTAGAAGAATCGAAAACTCTGCCAGATCATCAATTCGGCTTTCGGAAGCAACACACTACAATAGAACAAATCTACCGTATAACCCACAAAATCATCCAAGACCTGGAGAAGAAAAAATATTGCACAGCGGTATTCCTAGACATCCAGCAGGCATTTGACAAAGTATGGCACGAAGGACTCTTATACGAACTAAAGAAAATCCTACCACACACCTACTACTCCATCCTAAAATCCTATGTAATCAACAGATTATACTCGGTAAAATACCAAGACGCTATAACCACAACTTTTCCAATAGAAGCCGGCATACCCCAAGGCAGTGTCCTCGGACCCCTGCTGTTCACCATCTACATTGCAGATTTACCAACACTAACAGACATAACCACAGCTACATTCGCAGACGACACAGCTTTACTAGCTTCCCACCCTGACCCGTCTATTGCCTCCTCCACTCTCCAGCGAGGCCTCGACTCTATGGAAGAGTGGTTCCACAAGTGGCGCTTCAAAATTAACGAAAACAAATCAAGTCACATAACATTCACGCTGCGAAAACAAACCTGTCCACAAGTGACGATAAATAACATTCCTATTCCAAACAAAGAGTCAGTCAGATATCTGGGCATGACTTTAGACAGACGAGTGACGTGGAAGCAACACATAGCCGACAAATCGAAACAAATCAAATCAAAAATAAAAAAGTTCTACTGGCTCATTGGTCGACGCTCCAACTTAAGCATTCAAAGTAAGCTAATGATATACAAGGCCATATTAAAACCTGTCTGGACCTACGGAATCCAGCTATGGGGAACAGCAAGTAACTCCAACATTGAGATACTCCAACGACTACAAGCCAAAACACTAAGAACACTCCTAGATGCACCTTGGTACGTTACCAACGAAACAATACATCGCGATCTCAAGATACCTACAGTCAAAGAAGAAATATCCATTTACAGCATTAGACACAGCAAAAGCGTTAACAACCACCAAAACCCTCTAGTCACTCAATTACTTGACACGACGGACCAGATCCGCAGGCTAAAAAAACACTACCCCCTAGATTTAAGCACCAGATTCATTTGAATCAATCATCCATTAAACACTTAAAACACACGACATTGTAAACACTAGCCTAACTACTAAAAATTCTGTAAAGAATTCATTGTAGTTATAAATAAATAAATAAAATAAAAAACCGGTAGGAACTTCTATGCCTAGTATACAGTATATGAACGATAACAACGAAGAATTGGGAAACCGTCGTGATGGTGGACATGAAGACGCGCTTTCTGGTAGTAAATTGCGGATTCAATCTGAAGGTTCTCTGCAGCTCTTGACTATTCTTCGGATTCTATATTTTTGTAATAAAATAATGTAAAATGTTAACTTAAATAATAGTGGAACTTTTATAGTATTTTTAGAAAACTATAATATTTTTAGAGAAATATTTTAAAGAACGATCACGTCGCGACATATAATTCGTTCAGATCTAACCTCTACAAGACAAGAAAATGAAAAACCTCCAATGAAAAAAGATATGAATTTGAGTTCCACAGTAAAGGATCATTTTGCGGAATATTTTTTCGATAAATCTCCATCGATCTGAAGATGTAAAATTCAGCTATAATAGTCGTGACCAACATTTTCTTACGTTTCATACTGTATGTATTTATATTATACATATGTTTTGTATAGAGCAAACAGCCTTCATCTACAATAAAAGGTCTATTGAAATATTTTCCAAATACATCATGAAATGAATATAGGAGTGGAAACAAAATACACTTGCGATGCATAAATTGTTTACTTATTCTTAATACAGAACATGTCTTACATATACGTATATGTGTATATAAGGAAGCTTTTCTGAAATTCTGATATGAAACATTAATGTAATTACATATTATTCATGATATTTAACTACGTTGGAATTATTTCGTTCATGATAAGGTTTAATCTTCAAGATACGTAACTCCAACTTGCCTTCGAATTTCGTCCTCTAATTGTGCAACTAATAAAGAAACATTGTGCGGTACTTTAGAGCTTTCGGTTACACCTAAAACGGAACAAACCAAGTTAGCAATAATAAACATAGATATGTACAGGTTGCAAAAAAGTTATTTGCCGTGGCTTTGGCAGGTGATCCTACACCTCTGGGTTAGTGGAGATCTGCAAAAACAAGATAGCTGAAAAATTGACCTTGACTTTGAAAATCAAGACCAAACCCCTTTGTTGCATCGTGTTCTATTCATTATGAGAATTAAAAGCCTTAAAGGAACTATGAAACGCAAATGAACCATTCTCTTGGAAAAAATGTTATGAATTTCATTAATTTTATATATGTATGTACAAGTGCATATAAATATAACCTGATAGGGAGGGACTCGAGGGGAAGAAACAAGAAAAAAATTTGGTATAACATTTTTTAATTTGAAGCTCCTTTTTCGAGAAAATCGATTTTGAAGATTTCAATAGTACACTTAAATTTAGTTAATTTCGGACTGAAAAAGAGTAAATAGTCGATAAAGAATTAAACTGCATTTGAAAATAAGTAAAAAATGTAGAATAGCATTTTTCCATAGGAGATTTTGTTTCTGAGAAAAATAAATTTGAAAATGTACTATGCGCTTGTCCCGGAACAGTACGTATTTAAACATAATTAAAGTTTATTTTTTTGAAAACAAACAGAACATTTTTTTGAAACAAAACGGAAAAATTCTATCCTACATTTTTAACTTATTTTCTTCGTGGGATATTTTCTTCTTAGCTTCTTTTGATTTTGGGTTTGCGTATTTCAGCTGGTTTGGATGTATTGCCATTTTTTCCTTGTAATTTTTTGCGTATCTGCCGATTTCTTCCTTGACCGTTCGTACTTTTAAATCTTTGCGTATATCCTCGTTTCTAACATATCATGGAGCGATACCTGTTGCTTAGGTATGATTTGAGTAATTGGTGGAATTGTTCCGCGAAATGTTTTTTGATTGCTTGTAAGAGGCTTTCATAGTTTACTTTGGTTTTTTTTCGATGTCCATAAAGAGGGCTGTAGAGTATCATTTATTTTCTACTGCTAGTAGAATTTCGTTAATGAGCCTGTGCATTTGCTCTGTTTTGAAGTGTTTGTTTCTGAATCCAAATTGGTGATCTGGTATTAATTTTTCTTTCTCTATTGTTGGTTTTAGACTGTAGTATATTATTTTCTCTAGTATTCTGGGAAACACAGGAAGTAGTGATATTAGCCTGTAAGATGCAGTTTGGTGTGGGTCTTTGCCTGGCTTAGGTAGCATTATGATCTGTGTTGGTTTCCATAGAGTAGAAAAGTATTGAATTCTTAAAGTTGCATTGAATATTATTGTCATTAATCGTATTGCTTTTGGGAGAAGGTTTTTCAAGATTTTACCATTGATTAGGTCGATTACTGGTGCTTTATTGTTTTTTGTATTCTTGATTATGTTTCTAACTTCTTGAGCAGTTGTACTAGGTATGGTGTAGTGTTTGTCAATTGAGGTACTAGTATTTTACTCATCTAGTCTGTATGACAGTTGGAGCTACTGTTGTTAATATTATGTGGAATAAATATGTTACAAAGGTGGTTGGAAAATTTGTCAGCTTGCTCTTTGTTGCTTCTGGCCCATGTGTTGATCAATTTAATAGGTCACTTTAGTTCAGGTGGAGAATTAAAATGATGAATTTAATATCCTTTCCCTTGTCTACAATCAATGTGTAATCTAAGGGGAAGACTTGGGCGGAATATAAAATATAGAAATTTAGATGTGAGTCTGGTTCTATTTAAACAACAGTGATGGTCTTGTAGAAGTTGACACGCAGGCATGGCTATTACACAGATTCAAAAAGAAAGAAAAAAAGGAAGAAATGAGATATCTAATGGTATATTTGGGATTTACATACGACAATAGATACTATTTACTTTGCATTCAATTGCGAGATGTAAATATATCATAAATAAAATTAATTTTATATACATATGTTTTATATAGAATTAATGAAACTTCAACATTTTTGTCCAATAGAACTGTTGAGGTGCAGCCTATGGTTCCTCTGAGACTTTTGAGCTACTTTATATGCAAAATTTTTACTCATTAGAGTATGATAAGTAAAAGTACGATGCAACAAGAAGATTTTGACATTAAATTTCAAGATCAAGATCAAGTTCAATGTTGCGGATATTTTTTTATAATCTCCATCGATTCAAAGTTGTAGAATCACCTGCCAGATGACAGATAATCAAGACAAAAAATCTTTTACTTTGTACTTTGGTCTGCTTTAACTAAAATTAAACAGACAATGTAATACAAGTTATACGATGCAATTAAATTAATGTATGTAAACATTGGTAACACCAATCGTTTATGGAACGTATGAACAAAAGCAGGAGAATAGTGTAACATATATAATTTTCTCCATTTTTCTAAATGCTCAATGCAGAAATTTAATGTTCTTCATAATAGGATTTTCGAAATATTATTATAAATAATAATAATACTAATAATAATAATAATTCTATCTAAATATTATATATTTATATATAAATGTTGCCATATTGTTCTTTTCTATAATAATATGGATCTCAGAAGGATTCAATTAGAATCAAACATGCAATAAACTCTTTATATTCATGACATTGTACCATGCCAGAAAAATTTACTTAAAATTCTTATTGAGAATTGATTGTAAAATTACATCTAAATAAAAAAAAAATATAATTATATAAATCACTAAGCTGATATCTCATACATACGTATAGCATATCTACTGAAAATCTTTCAATTACACAATGTAACAAAATTTTTTCGGAAGCAACTAATAAAAAAAGAGAATCTTTTCGTAGGTGTGACATTATTGTCATCGGCACTTGGATTTAATTGCTATCTTGGTTCTAGTAAATATAGCTAGTAAAAAATTTGTTTTTTAGGTAGCAAGTCTAGCTTAAGAAAAATATCACCTACAAGATCAATCACGTAGGTAACTGGAACAAACCATATCTTTTTTTACTTGAAGTTAAAAAAGAACGTTAGCAGTGAATGCTCCAAGAAGGACTATATTTTTATGGCTATATTTTTTCAGATGTTTGTTTAGGATGGATCATTCTACAAAGATCATCTAATGCATATCGCAAATTTAAATTCGCGTTGATCACTGAAATATCTCTTGTTTAACCATTCCATTGCTATAAGACATAGGACACATATAATGCATATAAGACATTCGCTACTTGTATCTTATATTGAAAAATGCTACCGCTGCTGATTTATACACATATAGAGATACAATTGATGATGCGCTTGATTTAATAATATGTAATTAAAAATTCTAAAGCAGAATTACAATATTTTTACAAACTTGCAACTACATGAGAATGCTCATTTTGAGGTAGTTAACGGAGTTACGGAAACTGCTGAAACAGATTGTACTGTTTCATATTTTTCGATTAATAGAGATTAAGTGGCGTTCAAACGATTCAAATGTTTTTGTTGTTTGGTTAAAGTGAATATTAATTAATTAGTAATTTGTGAATAATGCTTTGAATTTAAAGAAAATCTCAAAATATGCAGTACCTGCTAAAATGCAATTGCGAACTTCATTAGCTTCGTAAATAAATCCAATGCTGTTAATAAAATTAAACTTATATTCAGTTTCAGGTAGTGGTATATTTATTTTACCACTTGGCAATTCTACCGTTGTAGGGCACCAAAAGTTCGGCACTTTTATCATTCCTTTTGTACCAATGATGTAAGCTTCATTCGGTAAATCAACTAGACAGTGAGTAATAATGGTCGCAGTACGGTTTCCTTTGTAAAGAAAGGTAGTGGATACAGATTGATCAACTCCCTCTTCATTTAAGCATCCAGCAGCTTGTACAGTATGAGGCATTTCATTATTAAATATTAAACAAGCAAATTGTATTCCATACACGCCCAAGTCCAATATGGTACCTCCTCCTAGACTTTTTATGCTAAACAGAATAACGTATTTTTTAATATAATAAGTCTGACATAAATATGTAATGCATTTTTCAATGTATTATTCATTTAGTAAAAATTAACAAATTTTAGTATACTGCCTAGAATAAAGAATTAATAGATATTGCAGAACAAAGAAATTAAACTGCAGGCGTTAATACACAACATTATAAATGTAGGAAGTTTGCTGCTGAGTCATTTACCTATAGAGGTATTTAGAAAACGTCAAAAACACGGAATAAAAGAAGGCGAAGTAAATTGTATAAAGTATGATTTATCTTATCGATTTCAATATACCGATATTATATATTTTGAGCCTCTCAGAGTTGTAGCTGACCCCAAAACGAATTCAAATATCTACCGTACTATGACCTTGAGATGACTTTGAATTCAGAAATTTAGAATAACATATTCAAAATAAGATTAAAACTGTCAAACTAATAAACTTATTTAAAGAATTCGCCAAAAACACACAATGATGCTGTTTCGCATTACACAATACAATTATCCACTACTTATTGCTCCAATTTTAATTTCCGAATTCAAGGTCATGTCAAAATTACCTCAAAGTCGTAGTATAGTAGGTTATTGAACTCATCTCGACGACAGCTACAACTCCGTAAAGTCCAAGACACATACATAGAGGATCCGGTCGAATAATATGTAAAAGGGGGCACAACGTGATCTTTGTGAAAAAATAAGAAAGAGATATAGAATAACATTTTTTCACTCTCGGCTTAGTTTTCGAGAAAATCAAGTTAGAAAAATTTTCAAATATACTTGGCTAATTTTAGATTGGACAGAATTGACAGGACGACATTCTAATTATGGAAATAAGTCGAAGATATAGAATAAAATTTTTCCGTTAAAGATTTTATTTTCAGAAAAATAGCGTTCGAACATGTTTAGTTAAGAATTAGCCTAGTACATACGTATGATAAATTTTCAAATTAATTTTTTTACATAGAAACAAAGCGTCTTATGAAAAAATTTCATTCTACATTTTTGACTTATTTTCGTACGTAGGATGGTCTCTTGTGGATTATTTAGTCCTGACCAACAAGGATGCCCGTTGAACCCGACACTATTCAACATCTACATGACGGGACTGGAAGAAGAATTAAGGAAAGGACAAGTCGGGGGCATAGTGGTAGGAGAAAAAAAGTTATGGTCGCTGACATACGCAGACGATATTGTGCTCATGGCAGATAGAGAAGAGAAGCTAAAGGAAATGCTAAGGAGATTTGAAAAATTTCTAAAGGATACTGAATTGGAGTTGAATACGGAAAAGACCTAGATAGTAGTATTTGAAAAAAGAAAGAACAAGAGGAGAAAAAGAAAATGGAAATGGGCAGAGCGAGAATTAGAAGAAATGGACGAGATAAGATACCTAGGGTGCATACTACAGAAAAACGGCAGTGATGAGAAACACATACAAGATAGGAAAAAGAGAGCAACAATAGCAATGATAAAAGCATGGAGCATAGGAGAAAGAATTTTCAAACAGGAGTACAAGAGGAGAATGAAGATGTTTGGAGCACTGGTAGAGAGCGTGGCGCTGTTTGGAATAGAGGTATGGGGCTGGAACATGGAAGAAAGGCTGGATAGAATACAAAGAAAATATGTGAAATGGATCTTAGGTCTAGACATGACAACACCGAACTACATTTTGATAGAAGAATGCAAGCTTGAAGCTAGACATCAAAGAAAAAGCATTAAGAAGAGCAGCAAGGTATGAATGGAAAGCCATAGAGTCAAAAAAGGAACTAGTAAAGGAGTGCATAAAGGAAAGAGAGAGAAACTGGGGAAATGGACAAGAAGGGAAAAGAGCAAGAAAGAGAAAGAAGGGAATAGAAGAGGTGAGAAATGGATAGGAGCAGGAGAAGAGCAAGCAAGGATGACAGTAGACCAAATTATAGAAGAAGGGAAAAAGAGAGAGGCAGAAGAGGGGGGAAAAAGGATAAGGGAATCAAAATATAATAATTATTATGGAAAAATCGCCAAAGAAGAGTTACCAAAATACTTAGTAGGAAGGATGAAGTGGAAGGACAGAAAAATTTTAGCAAGATTTAGATGTGGAAACGAGACCAAAGCAAGAGAATACTAAAAAGAAAAGGGGAAAAAGATGCTGACTATGTAAAAGGAAAGAAGAAGACCTGAGGCACGTAATAAAAGAATGCGAAATAACGGGAGGACCAAAGAGCACAGAAACAATACTGAACGAGACTGGAGAGGGACTAGTGGAACTGAAAGCAATAATGGAGAAGAGAAGTGCAATATAAGCTCGTCCAAAGTAGTAGTAGTAGTAGCAGTAGTAGCAGTAGTAGCAGTAGCAGCAGCAGTAGTAGTAGTAGTAGTAGTAGTAGTAGTAATAATAATAATAAATATTTAGTCCTGACCAGTCCGAAATTAGCTATGTTCAAATATACTTGATAAATTTTCAAGCTTATTATATATTTTATTATTATTATAAATTTAAAGTCTAGAATGAAACACTTTTACTCTACATATTTTTCGTACTTTTTTACATAGAATTGTGTCGTGTCCGTTTTTACATGTTATTCGACCGGATTCCATTCATGCTGTCATTTAAAAACGTTGAGGTGGTCTTGAATTTTCATGGAAAAAGTGTTGATGTTTATCTCGGAATAGAGAGAGAAAATGCGTGGATGAATGTATAATAGAAATGTAAGTATAAGTATATGTATAAGTATACGTATAAGTACAGTGTATGCTAGTCCAGATGCGTACGCTGAGCGCTTTACTTTACAATAGAGCTCCGAATCCATAGATCTATGCATATATGGGTATTTATATAATTAAGAAATACTGGCCTGTTTATATCTCGCTGCACCGTCTGTGCAAGGCATGTTCCTAGAAAAGGCTAAAAGGCTGAGAAACCCTCCAAATTGATTTAAAGCTGAACAATAGTTAATGGTTTCGAGGACTAAAAAAACTAAACATTAGAGAAGATGTAGAGTTCTCCTAGAAGAGCAAATTACTTCAACAAAAAGAATTATTGGGAAATTTTTTAATATCCAAATATACAGCGAGCCGGTAACTAACTAATTTTTGTTCAAAATATTTCTTTAAAGTGGTTGTTACGTCGCGTAACATAATCGCGCGCCGTTCCTTGTTGAAGGGGGTCTCTAAGCGCCGACCGCTCTTAACTTAAACAAACAGTCGGCCCAAAGAGTGCCGTAAAGCTATCATCGGCAAATTAAGACCACTAGACTGTACATGTCATCGGACCTAAGAGCGGTCCTTAAGATATTTCCTTGGGATCATTATTCGTTCCTGGAAAACACGGAGAAAGCGGATATTTTCTCACGTACAAGACCACACATATCTCCGAACAGGAGACTTTTATTAACCAATCACTATCTTTAATTTTAGCCCCGCTTTGCCTAACAAACAGCACAATCGACGAATCCGCTTTCCCCGTGTTCAAGACACACCCCGTACGAACTTTCCTCCGTATGAGCAAGGAGTCGGAAAGTCAGTATAATACGAGTCTTCAAACACCTCAAATCGTCTACTTCAAATCGTCTATCACGTTTAATCATAAGTCTTACACCTTCATACGGCACAAGGTTGCCTATCGATATTCCACGGAATATAATCACACGACTACCTTCTTGTTCAACGACGTTATATTTTCCGCTTCGGCGAAGCATACGACGCGATACTATTACGTGAACATTTATACCTCATTAGATAAAAGTTGTTATTAATAAACTATATTTAATTGTCACCTCAGTGAGATACATCATTTGAATTACCCCTGTCTTCTTAACCGATATAGGGGATCGGCTCATTTCGCGGCGTCGGTCATCAGATCGTAACGGGAATTTACGCCTTCCGTTGGCGCGACTCCTCGCGACTCGCGTCTCCCCGCGAAACGGTCGAAGAGTGGTGGTTAGTGTTAGACAATACACCCTGTATATCTTATAGAAATATTGAAATATACATACATACATACATATTAGGTTGTCCGTAAAGTGTCTTTCTTTTTCACACGTGTCTTTTACAACAATGCATCTTTATACAAACATGAAACCTATTCTGTCGAACGTTGTGATCTTTATCTTGATAGAAGAAAATGTATCATATGTAATTCGATAAAATAATATAAAACGACAAATGTTGTGCATCCATTATTTCCTTATAAAACGAAAGAAATTTTTCGGACGACCTAATATATACATATATATTGTTGAGATCAATTTTCATTCTTATTAAAATATATCGTCCAGATAAATTTTGTGTATAAGTTCGTGTATATTACATACAGTTCAGTTGTAGTTTTAAGAATATATGTGAAACTTTTTTAATACTACATGCAGTCAATGAAGAGCAAGCTGAAGAATTTTCCAACCATCTTTGTAACACATTTACTCCACATAATATTAACAGAGTAATTTCAAATGTCATTCAGACGAAGATGCGTAAATTACTAGTACCTTATCTGACAAGCACTACACCATACCTAAGACAACAGCACAAGAAATTAGAATCATAATCAAGAAAACGAAAAACAATAAAGCACCAGGAATCGACCTAATCAATAGTAAAATCTTAAAAAATCTTCCCTCAAAAGCGATACGACTAATGACAATAATATTCAATGCAATTTTAAGAATTCAATACTTTCCTAATCTATGGAAACTAGCACAGAACATAATGTTACCTAAGCCGGGCAAAGATCCACACCAAACTGCATCTTACAGGCCAATATCACTACTTCGAAAATAATATAAAAATAATATACGACCACCTAAAACCAACAGTAGAAGGAAAAATTAATACCATCACCAATTTGGATTCAGAAACAAACATTCCACGATAGAGCAAATGCACAGGCTTGTCAATGAAATTCTACTAGCAATAGAAAAGAAACAATACTGTACCAACCCTCTTTATGGACATCGAGTAAGCATTTGACAAAATAAAGCATGATAGCCTCTTACAAACAATCAAGAAACATTTCAACAAATGGAACCGGAACAAATCCACCAATTACTCAAATCATACCTAAGCAACAGAACTTTTGTAGCAAAAATTAAGGACACATATCCTGAAGTTAAAGACATCAAGGCAGGGGTACCGCAAGTAAGTGTTTTATACAAATATTATACACACTATACACGGCCTATATACCAACAACTACCAACAGCAAAATACAGACACTCGCAGATGACACAGCTGTAATAGTCAGGCACACTAATCCAGAAACTAGCAGTCACATTACTACAAGAACATATCGCAAAAATAGAAAAATGGTTGTAAGATAAACAAATAAAAGCTAACCCCAGTAAATGCAACCATATATTACATTTACACTGCGAAAACGGAAACCACCAAACATTCTACTCAATGGCACGCACACAAACAAAACAAGTTAAATACCTAGGACTCCACTTAAACACACAGCTTACATGGAAGCAACATATTAAATCAATAATAGACAAGATATAGACAAAAAGAAGACAAATGTACTGGTTAACAAGTCGAAATTCCAAACTCAGCTTAGAAAATAAATTAAAAATATACAGAACAATCATAAAACCAACTAGGACGTACAAAATACCACTATGGGGGACAGCAGCAATGAGCCATATAAACAAATTAGAATCACTACAATCAAAAATTCTCAGAACAATAAACAACGCCCCATGGTATGTTAGAAATAAGGATATACGGAAAGACCTAAAAATACCAACGATCAAGGAAGAAATCAGCAGATACTAAGAAAAATACAAAGAAAGAATATCAACACATCCAAACCGGCTGGCTGCTGAAACAAACAACATCCGCATAATAAGGAGAATAAAAAGAAAACACCCCACTGACCTCACTAAAGAAATAAAGTAGATAAAGTCGAAGATGGTATCCCGCTGGGGGTAACCATCTACATGTTATCTGTTAATAAAGTTAGACAAATTTTCCAAATGTCCAATGGGACAAATTGTAAAAATTCAAATTAAATAAATAAAAAAAAAAGAAAACACGACTTCTTTTTTCGCGTAGAATCATCCCTCTTCCGCTTGTACCACCAGATACTAACCACCCTGTATATACATAGTAAGCTACTGCCCATGTATCGTTCAATTTGAGGATTCCTGTGCACCTCGCTGCTTAGGCTGATTTGTAATTGTCAATAACTAAAAAACAAAGCCGAAAACGCAATTTTTTAATTTTTGATTTTT
>JACXIV010000092.1:0-12682 GCA_014737475.1 Bombus confusus
TGACCCTTCGGTAACCAGCGGCAAAGACGTAAATTTTCGCATAATTTGCGCTGCACGTAATTAATTTATTTAGGAATCATCTACAATTCCTTAGGCAGTGAATTAATCAAGCAAAAGGTTGATACTTATGAAAAATCGCAGACAAGAACCGCGATAACCACGATACCTGCTACGACAACTGTCGATAACTAATCGATTATACGTATGTTCCGGTCGAAAAATATGTCTGAATCTTGCCAGTGGTTCTATCTTTGTCGTACGATCATGAAAGTTCGTGAATTTTACCAGGGAAAAGAGTAATTGACGAGTAATCGTGAAAATAGAAGGAGAAGTACGTCTGTGCTTGTCGCACAATGCAGCTGTCCTTGTCTGTGACGTCACGTATGTCCGTCCTTGTCGCACAATACAGCTGTCTTTGTCTGTGACGTCACGTATGTCCATCCTTGTTGCACAATAAAGCTGTCCCTGTCTAACAGAAGTTGAGTTACCTTCAGGTAATTTCTATACCCCTGTCAGCTCCTCGCAGTTCCAGCCGGCTCCGATAGATGGCAACATCGGTAGTTGACATAGAGCGACATACTGTGCGACAAGGACAGACACACGTCTCGCTCTGATTCATCGAATTTTCGCATAATTTTCGTTACACGCAGTTAATATACGATCTTTTGTGCATGAAGATATGTAAATTAATAACTTATATGTGATAAATTAATAGTAAATTGTCAGTAATTAATAGTTTAAATGTTCAAAATTAATAGTTTAAGTATCATAAATTAATGGTAAATAGTTCTAGAGTAGTAGTTTAGATGTTGTAAATTAACCGTTTAAATGTTGTAAATTAATAGTTTAAAGCTTGTAAATTAATGACTCCAGTGCTGCAAATTAATGTTTTCAATGTTTTAAATTAATAGTTAAATGTTATAAATTAATGGTAGATTGTTACAAATTAATAGCTTAAATGTTTTAAACTAATAGATTAAATGTTATAAATTAATGACTTAAACGTTATAAAGTAATAGCTTAAATTTATATATTAATAACTTAAATGTTGTAAATTAATCGTTTAAATGTTGTAAAGTAATAGCTCAAGTGTTATAAATTGATAATTTAATTTGAAAATGTTTTTCTTCGATCTTCACTGTACGAGAGTTGATGCACGAAAGAGCTCGCGCGCGAGTCTCACGTTCCTTATATACCTGATGGTATACATTTGACAAGGTGACGGGAGGTGAATCAAACAGTAACGGCTTGCTGGTGTCATAAAAGTATTTTCCGTTGTAACGCAATCAAATTTAACGATTTTGTAATTTTTATTGTAAACTGACGCCTACAACAATTTCTTACAATAACCATTTTTGTAATTTTAATAGTTTTTACAAGTTGAAATAAAATTCACGCTTCTGTGGTACTAGTTTTTGATTTAGAATTGTGTTAATTTATATGGAATGCCAGTTTATGATGAAAATAACTGTGCTATTATAGTCAAACGGTATAATTACTATAAATTAAGAGCACAACTATTTTTAATGGTATCATATTGTTATAGATTAATAGTATAGTTGGTAAAAATTAATGGAGTAATTGTTTTAGATTAGTAATAGATTGTTATAAATGAATAGTGTAACGATTATAAATTATTAGTTTATTTGTTATATATTAGTAGTTTAAATATTGTAAATTAATAGTTCAAATATTCTAAATTAATAGTTAAACTGTAATAAAAGAATGGTACAAATGTTGTAAATTAATGACTGAAATCTTACAAAGTAATAGTTTAAATGTTGTAAATTAACAGCTTAAACGTTGTAAATTAATAGTTTAAATGTCATAAATTAATGGTTTAAATGCTATAAATTAATAGTTCAATTGTTATAAATTGATAATTTAATTAGTAAAAACCCATTTCTTCGATCTTCACGGTTGAAAAATGGGAATTGAAAAATGGGAATTGAGGTCGCGCGCGCGTCGCATGTTCCTGATATACTAATGGAATACACTTGATAACGTGCCGGAGGGTCGATCGAATGGAAACGGTTTGGTGCTATTCGCAAGAAGTGGTTTTTCCGTTACGATACAGTCAAATTTGATAATTTGATAATTTTTATTGCAAATTGACGCCTTCAACGATTTATTACGATAATCATTTTTATAATTTTAATAGCTTTTACAAGCTAAAAGTGAATTTACTTTATTTAGTAGAAATTTTAGAACGTATACTAAAACATAAGAGGGCAACATTATTTTTTAGCATTATTTTTATATTACAATTATGTCTTCAGTCAAAAAGTTGTTATTAAATATAAGTACATACATTTATTTGTCACTGTTACGTTACAAACTGGATGTCGTAGTAATTATTATATACGTATAGATTTATATACGATCAATTATTAAATGCATTTATTATTTTTTCTTTTTTTTTTTTTATTAAATATTCTTTTATTAAAGTTTTTTTATTATAAATAGCGACTATAAGAACATCTCTTTTCTCATATACCGTAAGAGAAATTATTTCATTAAATATTTACTTTTGATAAATAACACGCTGATGAATCTGAAACACACGAAAATATATCGATGTAAAGATTAATAAGAACCAATGATCACGATCCATTTGCCAGAGTTCTAGCAATATTTTTCATATACGATCACGCTCGGCCGTGAGTAAACGATTTATTTTATGGTAAGCTTATGATAAATTTTCTTCTAAAATGGGAGTTGTTTTGTCGAAAAATTCAAACACGTCGGTGTCAGGATAACAGAAGCTTTCGCTACGAACAGCCCTGAAGAGTACGCGTATGTAGGTGAGTATAGGTTTTTCCTCGCGAGGAAACCAACATCTTTTGGTCGAAGTGCTGACGTCTCGTTAAATAGATCCGCTGAAAAAAGTCCTATGTGCCGCTTTCCTCTGACCTAGAGCAATCTGGCGATATAGTGGATTGGTGCTAAACGAGGAAATTCCCGACACCGGGACGGTGAATTTCCCTGATGATTAGGAGGCCATGTTCAGAGGTAAGTTGAAAATCCGGAACTACTTAGCTCGTGGGATATTCTCCGAGTAATGAGATCCTGCTCATAGTTTGGTCCAGAAATCAGTACTATGGATCACCGGAGTTCCTCAATTTCATCTATATCTAACTATGTCTAACTGACGGCTTAAAATACAACACCACTCGTCTTTTCATTAAACAATATATTGGTCAGTTGTGGCATTGATTCTGTATAAAATTTCTTCTAATATACCATTTATGATTCGAATCAAAACCAAATATACGTAAAAATATTTATGTTGGTATAATTATGCGTAGATGATGATGCGTAAATTCACGAGTACACGTGATTTGCAAATCACAGGATGACGAACGTTCAAGGTCATCGTCTATGAGTCTATGTTCACTTTATTGCATTACCTACATGTATTTTAGTAGAGGCACACCCACCACGATGATAACAGCACGTATCTGTTCTTCTCCGTCGATAGTAGCATAAATATTTAGCGAATCGGGTGGCGATCGAATATCGTTTGTATGCTATATGTGCGTTAACAATACGAGTTTATCTGTACATATGTACTAAAAGACTATAACAGAAATAGAAAATCAAAAGGGAACTGAGCGATTACTGCGATACAACAATGTAGGAATAGATCAGAGATAGTTACATTTAGTATATTCATGCGAGCCACGTTTACTGAAATTATCAATATTAGTAGATTATAAATACTTCTAATTCAAGTTAGAAACAACTGATTGACAGCGATTGACAGTGGATTTGAAAATGGGGTGGACTTGTCGAAAGACTACGTCTTTTTCTTCGATTTCGATGATTTTTTTAATCTGTTGCCGGGGACATGGTTCTACAAACTTTTCCCTATACGTGTAATCTTCGGTCGGCCCTAGATTCTAGAGAGATAGTCGCAAAAAGCTGCCGCTGCCACTACAGTGAACTCTGTCTGTAAGTCTATATGTCCGTAGCAGCGTATGCGCTAGTATTGATTGCCGGCTGGCTACCTAGCGGCGCGACGCGGCATTGGACGAGCTTGGGTAATTCCATCGATCCTTCGGATGAAAGCCCCATGCACAACTGCATATATGCGAAGCTGTAAGAAATGTCTGCGATAATTCAATTAAAAATGAATATCAACAACGTATTTTATTTTTTATATATATATATATACGCAACCGACGCGATAGTTGCTTCCCAACGGCGACGGCGATCTATGTATTCACAGTTTATAGATATTGGATTAGCTTTGGGTTACGAGCGAGGCGGCTATCGCATCAACTGCACCTTTCTATATATTTACATATAGTACGTATGCATAGGCAGAATGTAATCTAATAGTAGGAGTAGTAGTAGTAGTAGTAGTAGTAGTAGTAGTAGTAGTAGTAGTAGTAGTAGTAGTAGTAGTAGTAGTAGTAATACTAATCTCTTAATATCTCAAAAACTATGAGTTGGTTAAACCGTAGAACAGTTATATCCTCTCCGATTTCGGTGATTTTTTCATACGCTGTAGGGGACAATATATATATAAGATACATATTGTGAACAATATTTTCCTGTATATGTAATAATTCCTGTATATGTAATTGTGCATCCGTAATAGCATACGAGTTACTATTAGTAGCGAGCGGTCGGATAGGACGACCTGGTCGAAATCCAACACTTACAACATATCCCTGCTCACACACCCTACCAGTTTGCTGTAGTTCGGATCCTCGCCATTCTGATTCTTGAGACATAAGATTTCGATCAATGTATAACTCGACCTTCTACTTGTTGTCCCAATAGCACGTAATATTTGCTCGAAGCAAATTCTTATTGTTATCGAGAAATGGATGATATCGGCGTGACGTGGCGCAGCGTCGATATATGTTTCTGTGTCAGTACAATAGCGATATAGGCCACGCACGATGCGCTCCACTTGCTACATGTCTACCTGTTTATAACAAGGTGCACCGAGGTCGATGTGAATACTTTGTCGCAACGGATCGGCATAATTGATGCGGTGAAATATAAGAGATGGAGAGGGTGAGGTAGAGGGAGAGGGGGAGGGGGAGGGAGAGGGAGAGAGAGAGACGGTACGATAAAAAGACAATAAGAAACTAAAGTTGAAAATCACTCGCTCAATCACTCGGTAGCTCCATCGAATACTTTTTTGTACACAAAAGATTTCATCATCGATGAAATTTCATTCTTCTTCTGTAGAAAGTTCTTGCATCTTATGTAATTAACTCGGTTGTTCGCGCTTTTATTCAAAGCGTCTATCGGGAAGTAGGCCAGTTCAGCTGGAGGGCTCTGCAATTCGAAGGCAAGCAGATTATCCACTGAAAAAAATTCCGATTTGCTCGAAAATCCGGGACTAGCGTATCAGGCGTTCAGGAGAAGATTCAGAATGCCTCTTTAACGACCGGACTCCTTTTGATTCCCTCGGGATCCTCTGTGGAGGTGGAATACTCTCATCGAGCAAGGTGACGTCGAATTGCGCGCCCATATCACAGGATAACAACGTAGACGGAGGTTTTCACCAAATAATTCTGTTTGTTGACTTGCGTTCCGCGATCAAGTCCTTTTATCAAAAATAATTCCATTAGTTGATAGTATAGCACCAAGTGGTATATACAAAATGATAAGATGAAATTGATCGTACGTTCAGTGATCGTTAGACTACAAGTGTTTATGTACCTTCGTAAATGACTCTACCAAGATAATTAAAAAGACGGGGCCTAGATAGAAAATTGCTTTTCCTATTAAATTCTCCCCTATTGTAACGAGTGCTGTACTTTAGGTATCTTATACACGGGATATGAAACAATTTCTGTACGTTCAACGAAAGTAAATATTAAATGGCAATAAATAACCTTGAATGATCTTCGAACATTGATATATTATTATTATAGGTTGCTATGCGTTCGTCATGGAACGGGCTACACGCCTTCACGAATAGAAACATCTTCCGTACAAAACGTACGTATAAAAAGACGAAGGTTACCGTAAAATCTCGGAAACATACCCCACCTAGGGAAGATATGTTCGGAATAGTTGCAAGTTTTATTTGAAACATCCTCTTAAATGAGCTACAGTTTGAGAAATAATTGCATACGAAACTTAAAGTGGATATATGTATTTACTAGATATATACTGGATATGTTAAATGGATACGTATACAGTTTTATAATGGTATATATGTATTTACTTATAGCGTACATTTTATACGTTTTTGCATCTTCAAATTTCGCATAAATGTATAAAAATTCGTAGTCTAATGACCATTAATTGTTACACTATAAGTAGGATTTGTAATTATTTAGAATGCCGACGCGTTTTCGATTTCGATCATTTTTTAATATGCTGTACAAGTCAACATCTTGAACAACTTTCTCCTACGTATGTAACTGCCGGAATCTTTTAGTCATCGGGATATTCACAAACAGCCGTCGGTTGCCGCTACAGTGAGTTATTGATATAGATTTCATTAAAACTCATCCTCGAATACCGAGTGTAAATCGAGTAAACCGTGCGTTTATTTTATCGTTCCGAACCGATTTCCCCAGATGCTTGCCATAAGGCGGTCAATGGTCCGCGCACTTTCGTAATTCAAGTACGTGTTTCACATAAATGGAATGAACTCCGCCGAGGACGTCTTTGAGGGAAGAAAACGAATAGGCGGTAACTTATCAGGAATCCAGAATTACCGAAGGTATCCCAAGGGAACTGATTACGGGTGGAAGAGCGCAGGCTTCGCAGATTGCGAGAGTTGCTACCCCCGAATAAAAACAGCATACCTGATAGTGCGGGGATGCTTGACAGTATAATAGGTGAGAACAGAAAATAACAGGGTATGCTGGGTAATGCAAAAATTATAGCTGCATCTCTTGTGATATTATCGTCGATTTGCAACATATTTTTCTGGATATTCCAGGTATTGTCTGGAAAGTGAATCAATCATAGAACTAGTTACTAAAATAGTAAGTTTTCGAATTTTTGTTTTCGCGATTACTAAAAGTATTAATTATTAAGTATTTCAGACAAAATTGATATTATCTTTTATTGGCATAGAAACATAATCATGTATGTACATACGTATATGGGCAACACCGGCTAAATAGGAAACACGTATCAAGCGACTGCATACAGAAATCGGATCAACCATGCTGAAAAATAGGGAGTGGATAATAAAAATAATAAGAATGAAAGCCGAGATACAAATATGGGGACTAGCAAATTTCATAAAGAGAAGCATGAAGCTGAGAGCAGCATGAAACTGAGACACACACGACCAGCGAATTATCAATAAGAAAATATCCACATACAGTATCATAATACAGAAGCATACGTGCAAACGCCTTACTTAGAATAACGCAATACAATGTAGAAGATACACATATACTAAATTAGATTATAGCTATATACAGGGTGGGTCATTTTAAACAGGTCACCTGAATAACTCGCTTGTTTTTGAAGATAGGAGAAAATGCATTAGACCAAACTTACTTGGTATCGGGGGGCTTATAATCTGGTATTACCAATTTTTCTGTAGATGGAGGCGTCAAGGAGATACGAAGGTCAACTCTGTTTTTTTTTTTTTTTTTTTTTTTTTTTTTTNTTTTTTTTAATGGAACAGTATATCTTTTTACTTACATACTGATAGAGTGTTTCAAGGCGAATACAATGACCTATTATGAAGGTCATTCAAGATCACCCAAAGTCAACTGCAATAGAAAATAAATTGTCTCAGAGTACTCCTATCTTCTCTCCTATCTTCAAAAACAAGCGAGTTATTCAGGTGACCTGTTTAAAATGACCCACCCTGTATATGAAGGGACAAATTAGGATAGAAACAAAATGTATCAAACGTGCACAAACAAACGTTAGAAAAGATTGTAGTTGTAATAGGCGTAAGCCTCGATACAGTAAACTCAATACAGAGAGAGAGAGAGAGAGAGAGAGAGAGAGAGAGAGAGAGAGAGAGAGAGAGAGAGGGAGGGAGGGAGGGAGGGAAGAAACCTACATGAAAATGCATTTTCTATTTTGCATAATGCATACGTGATTTGCATATTCATGTTTAAGAACATGCGCACAAGTATATTACGCATATGTGATGTACATCTATACTTATGTGGCGTATTCACGTCACCAAATTGATTCAGTTCGTGATAACTAGATTACGGATATTTTTGCATTCGTGTGAAATTTAGGGATGTAAAAATTTACAGAATGCAAATAATGCGGAAAAATGTGCAAAATATTTAACTTCCATTTGGAATTTATTATATTTTCTTGTACAAGTCGATCGTACTCAGCTACGGACAACTACAGATCAAATATGAAGGTGATATGTCAATTTATAGAATTGGAATATGCGTAGGTATGTAGTAGTGCCCCAGCACTTTTTCTAAATGAGGCATAATATATATCCCGGAAAGATGAAATAGATCACTGAGAGGTATAGAAACGAGAACTAAAACACTGCTCGTCGGGCAATAACGTAACTAGATTCCCAGCATCAAATATCAGTGCGACACAATTTGAAAATTTATCCAGTACGCGTGTATCTTCAAATGTTCAAACATGTTCGAATCTTTTCTTGGTTGCTGTATTTGCTCGAAAACGAGGTCTGAAGTGGAAGTTTTGTTCGACATTTTCTACTTATTTTTGCATATAGAGTAACCCCCCTTCTGATCGTGTCTACTCATACTTAGTTGATAATTAGCCAAGTTTACATATATTATAAATTTTCAAATTTGATCTTATAATAGGGGAATAAACACAGCCACGCTGCTGCATTGCATAAAAAAGGTTTTATTACATATCTTCGACTTGTTTTTTCACGTAGAATCACCATACCATGGATTGTACACGATAATTAATGGGACACTCTGTATACCTAATAGAATGCAGTCAATATTTTGAACGGCGCAACAATGTAAATTTTTCTTTTTAATATAAATATTAGGTATCTACGTTTAGCATCTTGAATATAAAGGAAATAAAAAAAATCGAATTTTTATTTTTCATTTTATAAGTAATTGCGAATAAGTTCTTTTTCATTCTCCTCTCTTCCTTGAAATAGTTTTTGTATAAAGTTGTTGACTTGATGAATGTTTGTTTGAAGAAAAGGCTTCCCCATCACCACCCACCCCCGCCCTGTCCTCAATAGAAAACAACTGAAGTTACATTAATTGGGAAAGCAGATAAGAATCTCATAACTCCGGAAGCCTATAGACCACTGTGTATAATCGATGTTGGAACAAAGCTATTTGAATATTTCTTTATGAAACAGCATATTATTAGATGAAATTGTAACCGGATGTTTTGTTATAAATGGACACCGTTTTTCCAAACGAAGGTCTACAATCCATGCGTAGTCTGACGTCAATGTGACTGTAGATATTGAAACTTTCGAGCAGAAGTTACATAGTCACCTTTGACGTCCGAAATGTATTTACTGCTCTAAGATGGAATGAGATATTCTCTGAGTCGGAAAGGAGTAATTTCTCTCTTCCTAGATATGCAATCATGTTGGCTTGAAAAGAATTGAAACTTTTTCGAATTATTTAAAGCTCGATATGTGTAGAATAACGTGGTTAAAGGATATTTTAGAATTCTAAAAAATAGCGAAGTTATAACACCGAATACGAGCGCGATCTTTTATTTTCGAGAATGATCAACTTAAGACTTTAAACGTGTTCTTCTCCAAACCATGTTTTTCGACGTTGCGCTCGGTAGATCAGCGAAACTCTCTTCATGCGATCAACTTGAACTATTTACACATTATTCTGCGTAACATTATCTACAATATAGCGTATCCTTTTTTGTATATCTTATGAATCCTTATAAGCCCTTAACACGCCGCCATTTTCTTATTTTTCAAAATCATGGAAAAATTTCACGCTACATCGAAGATAATCTATTTTCGTATGTGTTGTATTTTGGAGTGAATTGCCAGGATAAAAGAGATATAACTTTTTCATACTTCCTATTATATCATCTCTCCCTCCCTCCCTCTCCCTCTCTCTCTCTCTCCCTCTCTCTCTCCCTCCCTCCCTCCCTCTCTCTCTCTCTCTCCCTCCCTCTCTCTCTCCCTCCCTCCCTCCCTCCCTCTCTCTCTCTCTCTCTCTCTCACACACACACACACACACAGGCACACACACAGGCACACACACACAACAGGCACACACAACCCTTGGCGTATGCGTGGCGCTCGGAAATCTACCTCACCAGACACCATATCGTTCGCGAGCAGCGATCGTTAAAGTCTACTTAGTAGATGCTCAGGAACGTTTCACAATGTTCCTGAACATATTCAACCAATGGGGACCAACCTTTATAGAGAGAGAGGAACGCAGGGTAACACGTCCCCCTCCCCCTAATATATATCGGTGTTGCCCAGGAATACGGTGTTTCCCCATCGCGTCCGAGGGCGGCAACCGTGAATATTTTTACCATTTAGGGTAGAATCCAACGCTATCCTCCAGAGACTGTGAAGTGTTTCTCGAAGATGTCCCTCGCGTTAAGAAAAAGGAAGGTAATTCTACACAGAATTTCTACCTTGAAAACAATTTATATGGTTATTATTTATTATCGGAATTACCTTTCTTCGATTAAAAAGTCAAACAATTTATCTCTATCGTTGGTAATTAAGAAAAATTCGAATAAACGCATTGTGCTTGAAGCACGTACAATCGCGCGAAGGTCTGAAGATATACTAAGAATGAATAATGGCGTCACACTGAATGCAAAAATAAAGATTGAATGTAAGAAATGTAAACACTGAATTGCTGCTGAAAACGAGGTGAACATTATATAAGAGAAAGGACTTGTGTTAAATTAAATGTAATGTAACGTATTCGATTTTTCTTTTCTCTCGTAATTTTCGAATCGCGACCGTCCCAGGCCTCCCGTGAAGTGCGTTTTACTCAGGACCTTATCTCTACAACATATCCAAAAATCAGCAGAATCGGCGGGAATGTCGTCGCGTCGTCTTGCTGACACGCTGGAGAGGTGTGACAGGGTGGCTAGCAAGGGAAAAGAAAAGTCATCGTGATGACAACTATTTGTCGGCCAATATTTGGACAAAGAATCAAAATCTTTTCGCGACCGTTGTAGTCCGAAATACACCGACGATCGACATGCGCTAACCGTATCGCTATACCTTAGAGAAGACATACACATATGTCCTTTATGTATTATGCAATATCCGATATTGGATAAACGATAGTTAGGTATGCGGAATTCAGTGTTGAAGCGATCGCCACTAAGAAAGCATTCGTCGCCTTGTTATACCGTCGCATCTTAAATTTGGCGTCTAATCCATGTATGTATTTTCTAAATTTCCGTATTTTCGCTAATTGATTTTTTACTATCTCTAATCTTTTTATACTATTTAAGACATAATACCCACATGTATGTTACAAGTTTACTGATATCGCGTGGTTTTATCATCCATTTGTGAGTGTGTCGCTACTATTCCAAATAACTTTTTATTCTATCATCAGGTTACATAAGCAAAAGAAGGTAATCATTCGGACAAGCGGTTATTAATCTACTGCAAGCTACAACCCATTCATTTCTCTTTTTTATTTGTTCGATATTAAAAATGGTTCTCCCCTTTATCGTTGAGTTTTACGTTTAGATTGCAGTTTAGATTAAGCCACATAAACGACACGTGGCCGCCTGCTCCAGGATTAGGTGTAATCATAACCTAAATTTAATTAAAGTATTTTACGAACATCTCGGAAACTATGGCTGATTGACAATAACATGTACCAGAAGAAATTGTTTAAAACGTTGGCTTTGACAACATATTTCGAGATGATCGAAATCGTTGAGGTGTACCACTTTCTGAATAATTACCAAAAAGATATTTATTGCGCTACTGCTTATCAAAGAAAAGCAGTTTGAAGAAGGGTGTAAGAACCAAAGCCGCTTGGCGTCCGAAAGGGCAAATGAGGTATCGATAAATAAATAAAATAAATAGAATAAATAAATAATTTAAAAGATATATCCTTCGAGATAAATTGGCGTGAAAAAAGTAATACGATCGATTGAAGGTTTAATTATTATTAGGTTCGAGAAGTAACGAATACTTAAATAGTTGAATGCAGATGTTTATGAATTATGCAGCTGATATTCAATTGTTCGTTATGACGCAAAGGCTTTATTCAAGTGAAGGAATTACGTTTCCTTCTACACCCATTGTAAGCAGGAATTAAATTAGCTCTACCTTTTAAACAAATATAGGTGGGTAATATTTTTGTCAAGAGTGGATTTAAAGGAGAAATAATTTCGGGGGAAAAATTAACTAGATACAACCGTGACAGCCGTGTATACGCGTGAAAATCGTCGAGGAGGTTTCGAAGTACTTTTCCGAAATATAGACATTAATTTAAGGATATTTATAACATAGATTGATTTTCTTACAATTTTTGTAAAATTTTTAAGATACGTTATCTAGTATATCATTCATACGTGATTTGATTTTTAAAAGTCCCAGCTTTATCGAAATGGACATATTTACCTTCAAAGTTGGAAATTTTAACACGCAATCCCTATGTCAAACTGCTGCATGGGCGTGATTTTTCTTTTTTTTTTTTTTTTTTTTTTTTTTTTTTTTTTTTTTTTTTTTTTTTTTTTTTTTTTTTTTTTTTTTTTTTTTTTTTTTTTTTTTTTTTTTTTTTTT
>JACXIV010000092.1:13091-119018 GCA_014737475.1 Bombus confusus
TCTCTCTCTCTCTCTCTCTCTCTCTCTCTCTCTCTCTCTCTCTCTCTCTCTCTCTCTCTCTCTCTCTCTCTCTCTCTCTCTCTCTCTCTCTCTCTCTCTCTCTCTCGATATTTTCAAGTTAAACTATAAATTTCTGACTTAAAAAATATTTACGTAACGTTTAGTGTATGTTTAAGGAGATTAAATCTTCTTACGTACGTTCTATAATGTCCTGTCAATTTATGTGATTACAGGAGCCGTGGTCGCGAGTCGCTTATCTGAGGTAGAAGATTGGAACGTACTCCTCCTGGAAGCAGGTGGCGATGGAAATGCTCTATATGATATTCCTCTTCTTGCCGCGAATCTGCAGCTCGCCGAAATCGATTGGAAATACAAGGTGGAGCCCAATGAAAATTTCTGTCGGGGTAAATAATATCTAATACGCAATACCTCGTTATGATAATGATAATTATTTAATTAGAAAAACAATGCCGCATTCCCTAATCATTCATATCTAACGCTCTATTTTTTACGTTGGGAAAAGTAAATTAAAGATGGAGGAGATACAAGAAAGCATGTCACGCTTGCAAAGGATCATGAAATGCGATCTATGGCAACGCGAATAAATAGAGCAAGTAATAGAGCAAATAAGCGGAACTTTCTAGAACATTGGCACATCATCACCCTCCAATCCTAACGAATATTAACGCTAGGACTAACAAGCGCGTCAAGATGACGGATCTGAGTTTTTCATTTTTAAAATTACTAAAAACATACAGGTATTTTTGGCAAGATTAATACTGGCTTTTATCTAAGTAGATAGATATATGAATGCATGAATCTATTTATCTTCGTCGATGTCGTTTGAATTATACACCGATTTGCGAGCATATACCTGTGTAGAACGTTTAAGTACAATTAAGTAGGTCTAATGTTGATCGAATGATCGAAATCGAGAAATGAATCTATGGAGTCGAACCCAAAAGAATATAAACACGAATCAATAGCCAACCAACATCGGTATTGGGTTACGAATACTTCAATACGCTTCACTTTACTTACCGTGCCTTAAATTATGCCCACAGCGATGAAGGAGGGTCGTTGCTTCTGGCCACGTGGCAAAGTGATCGGAGGCAGCAGCGCGATCAACTACATGCTCTACGTTCGTGGTAATAGAAAAGATTACGACATCTGGGAACAATTGGGCAATCCGGGATGGTCCTACGAGAATGTCCTCGATTATTTCAAGAAATCGGAAGACAATCAAAATCACTTCTACGCTGAGACACCGTATCATTCGACCGGGGGTTACCTAACTGTCCAAGAATCACCATGGCACACTCCCCTGGCCGATGCGTTCGTTCGAGCTGGCCAAGAAATGGGTTACGAGAATAGAGACATTAACGGAGAACGACAGACTGGCTTTATGATTGCTCAGGGGACCATTAAACATGGAAGCCGGTGCTCCACGGCGAAGGCTTTCCTGCGGCCAGCCAGCAATCGCAAGAATTTACACGTCGCTATGGAAGCGCATGTTACCAAAATTTTGATAGAGCCGTCGTCGAAGAGGGTTTACGGCGTAGAGTTCGTTAGAAACGGGGAAACGTTGCGGGTTCGTGCCGACAAGGAAGTGATCGTTTCCGGAGGAGCTATCAATAGCCCTCAGTTGCTGATGTTGTCGGGAATAGGTCCTAAAGAACACCTATCGGAACGCGGCGTACCAGTGATTCAGGATTTAAAAGTGGGTCATAATCTTCAAGATCATATAGTTGCGGGGGGTATTACGTTCTTAGTGAATGAAGAAATTGCACTGATAGAGAGCAGGATGTATAGTATTCGCAATGTCCTAGAATACGTAATATTCGGAGACGGTCCTTTGACCGGTTTAGGCGGTATCGAAGGACTAGCTTTCGTTAATACCAAATATGCGAATAATTCCGACGATTTTCCAGACATGCAACTGCATTTTTCCGCAGGGGGGACGAACTCCGATAACGGTAGGCATATTAGAAAGGTTCATGGGCTGACCAAAGAATTCTATGACGCCGTATACGGGGAGCTTATCGATAAAGACGTGTGGGGCGTCCTTCCTACGCTTTTAAGACCGAAAAGCAAAGGAGTTATCAAACTTCGAAGCAACGATCCTTTCGATCATCCATTGATCTATGCGAACCACTTTGAAGAACCGGAAGATATGGCGACATTGATCGAAGGAGTTAAGTTTGTGTTCGAGATGAGTAAAACTGCTTCGTTTAGACGTTACGGGAGCGAAATGAATCCGAAACCATTTCCTGGTTGCAAGCATATTCCGATGTATAGCGATCCATACTGGGAGTGCATGATCAGATCCTATTCCATGACTCTGTATCATCCCGTGGGTACTTGTAAGATGGGGCCTAGTTCGGACCCAGAAGCTGTAGTAGATCCTCAGCTTCGAGTTTACGGAGTTACTGGACTTCGAGTCATAGACGGCTCAATTATGCCAAATATAGTTAGCGGTAATACCAACGCGCCGATTATCATGATCGCAGAGAAGGGTTCCGATATGGTAAAAGCGGAATGGTTGGAGGAACGGACTTCAAAATGAATGGCTGTTTTTGTCAATTAATTCAAATCGAATGCTAGTACTATATTACATAGTAGAAAGTTATAATTTCAAACTCAAAATAAATTTTCATTGTGTTTTACGTACAGTCAGAGTACGAGTCAGGATATATAGTCGTATTTTATTAAATGAACGTCAAGTAATGTAAATGTTAACAGCTAGTTTACAAGACGCAGCTTTTCCACCGATTCGGTAATGTGATCTCCAGCAAGAGAAGACACAGGATCGTAATGTAACTATTGTCTTAAGGTAAAGCTTCGTGCACAACTACATATGAGAAACTGTAAGAAATATCTATTCTATTGCGATTGAAAATGAATATCATCGATGTATTGAGTTTGGTTTCGAGTTAGTGTTGCCGATCCGCTTGCGTGAAGCAGTAACGGTTCTTCTATTTCATCGAATAACATCCATTATTCTTCCTCTTATTTGTTCTCATAATTAATTTGTTCTCATGTTAAAAAACATAACCCCAAACACAAACCCAAACGCAGTATTTCCTTACAGCTTCGTATATGCAGTTGTACACGGAGCATTTCAGCTCGCCTAGCTCTCGTTTATACATACTATATAAACAGAAGGTAAGAGATAGATTTGAGTTGATTTGAGTTGATTTGAGTTGATTTGAGTTGATTTGAGTTGAATTTGAGCGGCCAATACTGACCCATAGACTGTCACAGACGTAAAAGTGTACTTGTAATTTTCGAAGAATAAAAGTAACTTCTTGCATTAAACATGTATTCGATTATGTAGTAATAATTATGTAATTATTTAAGAAGTGTAAACTTTCGTGAGTAAGAAGAAAAGGAAATGTAAGAAAATGTGAAGTTCGAACGCCTGGAACATCTGCCTTCTGGCAGCCTTTCTTTCGTCAGCCTCGACTGTGGGAAGAGAAAGCGTCAACACTTGAAGCTGCCATAAATTATGGCAATCCAACGTTTTGCGACTGCGTTGCCTAATATATTCGAGTATAGTTTGCACAATCGTCGACGATATGAGTGAACGTCGAAGCGAAACTACGCGAGTTCGGCATTTCTCAGTCTAGTCACAGAACATGCTGTAAACGTTACTAAACCTAAACTCGCTTGTAGTATTTTTTTATAAAAACGTTCATTTGTTGAATAATTTCGGACACAGCAAAAATTGCCTGGCCCATCAAGATACATATGAACTAGAAACAATTACGTGCATAATATATGCATTCTACCAAAATCATTGTTTCAATCAATTGTTTGAGAATAAACTGATGCAGGAGCCTTTTAGAATTTATATTTTAATATCTCTACCTGATGCTATAACTCAAGTAATTCAATTCGCAGTAACTGTGTATCTAACAGTTTTTTCAAAATGTGATAATATTGATATTTTTATAGTTTATTATTCTTGATCGCATCTATCACACTCCCTTTTGATCCGCTACTGTGCGTACACAGTTTCGTTTACGATTATACGATGTTCTGTTTTATACTCTATTTGTAATTTTATATTACACTTTAGTTTCAATTCCAATCATTACAAACGCTGTAATCTTATTCCATGCTTTACCAATCGGTAACGCTGAGAATAATACAAAAGTACACCGCTAGATGTCATTAAGAGAACTTCCAGCATTCTCACATGTTGACATAAAATTGTAAAATATAACCTATATGTATAATATTTCGTAGATTTTCATGAAATGTATTCCTTTTTTGTTCTATGAGTTGTTTTATTATTTATTTTATCATATTATTGGGACGATGAATAACATTCAAACAAACTAATCTAGGTATCAAATTATTAACGTGGCAGAATAACCTATAAACGCCTTATATGATCCGATTTCTGTAAAAAAATGCCGACTCCTTGTCAAGACATCATTGAAGATATAGAAGATTTAATATCATCGCAAGATATTACACCAAAGGAACGATATAGTACAAGGAAAAATGTTACTGTTCGTTCTAAACGTAAACAAATAACTGAAGGTGCACCAGAACCTCCGATTTTCAATAGTATTGTGCCAGGGACACAGACAATTTATGCAAAGACATGGGGTTGCACTCATAATAATTCTGACGGTGAATATATGGTGGGTCAGCTTGCTGCTTATGGTTACAAATTAACAGAAAATAAATATGAAGCAGATCTGTGGCTTTTAAACTCTTGTACAGTAAAAAGTCCAGCGGAGGATCATTTCAGGAATGAAATCGAAGCTGGAAGAAAGATGGGAAAACACGTTGTAGTTGCCGGGTATGGAAACTGCAAATTCTATTTGTTTTGATACATCTTATATCAATATAATTTTTCATAATTCTGACTGCTTATTACAAGAGTAATTATCAAGAGGTGAATGAGAAAGAATTAAAGTTATGATGAAATATAGCGAAAACAAAATAGTTGACAAAGACTTTATATATATATATATATATATATATATATATATATATATATATATATATTGAAAAAAGTTTAACAATTTCTTTACTTATATACATATAACATTTTTCAAAGAATCATGTTCTGTATAACATAATTTATTCATTTCTCAGACCTTCTATTACAAATAACCATAGTTAACATTCAATTGGTTCAAGTATGTTAAAATTAATGTAACATTTGGAAGTAAATCTATATAGCTTAGGTAATGAAATTTCAGGTAAATTAAAGGGATCAGCAGCTTGTTCTTCTCTTCAAATTCACTGTCCCCTGTAATCAAAAATACAAGAAATTCATATGGTATTTCATACGCCAAATCTAATAACTGAATTATTGCCTATTTCCATATTCGTTGATTATTTGCAATTAATTAAGATTAATATTTTATATGATTTATTTTGTACGATTTATTTTTACATATTCTTCTAATATAAGATTATATTTTACATTAATAAAAATTAATAAAATATGACATATGTTTTAACTAGATAACATGAGAGCTAGGCAAATATAAAACTCTAAAGATACTTCAGTTAATCTAGATTAAAATTTATTTTGACTACAAGATTCACTGGCCAAAAAGCAAAAATTAGTTTTAATATTATACTTTATTTCGTTCAAATATATACAGAAAATAAACAGAAGGTAGCATACGATCTCATAACAAAAGGGAGAAGTAACAAAATGACTTCCAGAGAAATACATAAGATAATTCTATTATGCGAACAGTATGATTTATATGATTTTGTATAAAATCATACTTAATCTTAAAATATATTATTTATAATTATTTTATAAAATAAATAAATAAGTATATATATATATATATATATATATAAAAAATATAAATGATTATATGAAATTTTTAATGTTATTGTTAAAGTTATAGTCCGTTACTTAATTTTTTAAGATGTATGCTTATGCATATGAAAAAATCAAATATCAAATAATCGAAAAATGCAAATAATCAAAAACAATCCTAATAAAGCTTTATTCAGTGTGTTGACGATAACTTGAAAATGAAGTGTTATTAACAACCACAATTAAAAATATATGTATATTTTTTATTTATTTATGTATTGTTCTTCAGGACTTCTATTTAAATCTAAATTTAAATTTAGCTTAAGGACTCAAAAGAGCAAATAATGAGAAAAGATTGATTTCAGATGCGTACCACAAGGAGCACCAAAGTCATCTTTCTTACAAGGATTAAGCATGATCGGCGTGCAACAGATCGATCGCGTGGTAGAAGTAGTCGAAGAAACTCTCAAAGGAAATACCGTTCGGTTCCTGCAACAGAAAAAGGAAGCTGGTAAAAAAATCGGCGGTGCCTCTTTAAGATTGCCTAAGGTTCGTAGGAATCCACTGATCGAAATTATAGCTATAAATACAGGGTGTTTGAATCAATGCACTTACTGCAAGACAAAACATGCGAGAGGTGAACTGGGAAGTTATCCTCCCAATGAAATTGTGGAGCGTGCGATACAGGCATTCGACGAAGGCGTCTGCGAGTTGTGGTTAACCTCTGAAGACACAGGAACTTATGGTAGAGATATTGGCACGAGCTTGCCCGAATTACTGTGGACACTCGTGAAGGTGGTGCCCGACGGATGTAGGATTCGCATTGGAATGACCAATCCACCATATATTCTAGAGCATCTGGAGGAGATGAGCAAAATTCTGAGCCATCCAAAAGTCTACAGTTTTCTTCACGTTCCGGTACAGTCTGGAAGCGATCAGGTGTTAGCCGATATGAAGCGAGAGTATACCCGTGCCGACTTCGAGCGAGTTGTCACCTTTCTACGAGAACGTGTTCCTGAGATAACTATAGCGACGGATATTATTTGCGGTTTCCCAACAGAAACAGAACAGGATTTTGAAGAGACGATGAAACTTTGCGAAAAGTATAAGTTCCCGAGTTTGTTCGTCAATCAGTTTTTTCCCAGACCGGGAACGCCGGCTGCTCGAATGACGAAAATACCTACGCAAGTTGTGAAAAACAGAACCAAAAGGTTATCAGAATTTTTTCAATCTTATTCTCCGTATTTGGACAGAATAGGACTCGTCCAAGATGTGCTAGTGACAGAAGTATCGCATGATAGAAAGCACTATGTCGGACATAATAAATCTTATGAACAGGTTCTACTACCGTTAAAGGAAGAATATTTAGGAAAAATAGTTACCGTAAAAATCGTAGAAACGACAAAATATTCTATGAAGGGGGAACCAATAATAAAAGGTACGTCCCCGGCGTTAAAACCATGTTTACCAAAAGGAACTATATCAGGAATACCAATGGAAATGAAATCATCGAAATATAGAATAGGAGTTACCCTAGCAATTCTTCTAGCAATCAGTCTCAGGCTATTATGGAAGTTTTTATGATTTAGCAAGTCCTTTGTTCGTATTCTTTAATGTGGTATCTATAAGGTTGTTACTATTGATTCAGGCGGTAATACCAGGGGTGGACTGGAACTTGCATTTCTACCGGAAGATGACTGACTGGCCCGTCATTTTTAACTCATTAGTTAAATTCTACGTATAGCAGCGTCAAATCCCACAAATCCCACAAATCCCTACCGAACCACCGGTAATTTTCTGAAACTTCCCGATGCGACGTGGATCAGTTCGCGCCTCTAAGTAGCGCCTAAAATTGTTAGTTGTATCGACAAATCTATTTAAGTTTTAGAAAATACGATAGCAAATCTTTACATTAACAAATTTTTTAAAATTAATAATTAAAATTTGTAATCTGTTGACTCTGTAAGAAGCTAATGCATAGATACTGTTTCTAGTCATTAGTTTCCCATTAATTTATACGACGTAGTAACATTCATATATTACTACGTTACTATTTACAAATTGATCAAGAGCTGTCCGATGCACCGTACATTTTATTGTAGTTTTTCTACATTTTCCAACGTACGTCATGATTCAACAAAGTTCGAATTCAATAAATCATGGTAACGAAGCTCCGAGTCATTTTTTAACCTTCTCTTGAATACGATCCACAAAATAATGCGTTGTTTCAAAAGGAAGAGATATTTTCAACAACAATTTATCTTCATAAAGTACATATGCACGTGTGTGTGTGTGTGTGTGTGTGTGTGTGTGTGTGTGTGTGTGTGTGTGTGTGTGTTCTCGTAATTTATTCTTTTTATTGGCTATAAAATTCATATATTGATTTATTTGCAATTTACAATATAAAGATATATTCATTATAGATGAATGTACATATTTTTGTTACGAATAATAGAAACATTTGGTATGCTATTTCATACAATCACTGATAAAATAAATAAATAATATTATTAAACGATGAATTAATAACAGTACAATAATAACGTGAATAACAATAAACGAATGGGAATATCATGATATTATCAAATAAAATGTTAATTTTTATCCCTGCAGCAAAATATAGTTGTATTATAAATTTCATACAATCTATGTATATTTAATAAATTAATTTTTGCAATAAGGAATTTATTTTTAATATAGCGATATTTTATATAAATACAGCATTTCATTAAATTTATTTTGTATAATTTTTGCAATAAGATTTTCCTGATTTTCATCTTTGCATTGTCAAATAGCAACAGTAAGTTACGTGTACAGCAGAGGTGTACCAAAATTCAATTGCACCGTAGCGAGAGGGTTAAATTCTCGCTCGATAGGGAACGTGTATTTGTCAAGGAATCGTGTTTACGATCACTTACGATACTTCGAGTCGATGTTATATTTAAGATAAAAAACAGTCGAGTCTGAATTTTTAACGAATTAAGGAACGCCTTTGCTGTAAAGGGTGTGTTGGAGAAAAATAAAGAAAAAGGAATGGAACTGTAGTATTTCAAGCGATACCTGAAATAAAATGCTTAACAGTTAAAAAAGTAGGTACTCTGGTTTATAATTAATTGACTATATTTGAATTGACAAAATACAGGAACCGGCCCTGAATGGGCTTACAAAATATTATTAGGACAACCCGAGTATACAAATTAATCTTCTAGTCGAACAATGATATCGAATATAATTTAACTTATTCTCAATGCATTCAGAACTATAATAGTAGAAAAGGAAAGGAAAGAAGAGAGTATTGAGCGTTCCCAAGTGAATTTATCCTCGAGAAATCATAAGTATAGAGAAGAAGAGCATAGATTATACTTACTAAAACAATATGTTCGCTAAGGAAACATAAACCTCTTAATTTATTGCATTAACAATGCTCTTTTATTTGGTACCGTCCCTCCCGATGCTAACGTTTCGCTGTTTAAAGTACTACTATATTATCATTACTCGAAAAATATTAACTTATTGTTACTAAAGGTAAGTTTAAGCTTATTCTAAAACGAGTTATTATCAAGGTATTTCCTGAGTATTAAAATTCACAGGCAAAACTGTGTAATCCGCTAGAAACGATAAAAGAGATATTTGTAAAAATTCTTTTCGTTAAATTCAAATTTGGGATTTGCAAACAGCATTGCAACAGTCAGATTACTCTCGCCTTTTGCGTAAGATATGAATTTCCGCTGCTTTATGTACAGCTTTATATACAGTGACAGACTTAATTTAAAAAACAAGGATTTTATGACGTATTCCTATTGAAATCTCTAGAGCATAATCATTTCATTGCTCCTGCGTATCTATATCATATTAATGTGTTGTAACATCTTAATATATTATCATATATATAAATGTGAACAAAAAGGACATTAACATAACTCTTTTAACAAATACAATTCACTGTTACTCTTTCTAGCCTATTTCATTAGATTATTCCCTTTAAATTGACATATTAATGGAACATTATGAAAAAATAATCTCTTTTATCTTTCGTACTATGTATATGTAAAATGTAACGAACGATTTTTTAACATTAAAAGCTGGCACTTTAAATATTTTGGATCCTGGTAACGTCTAAGCATACAACAGGACTGACCCAAAGACATACACCCGTTTATAAACGAAATATTTCATCAAATATTTGCGCGCGTATACAGTAACGAAAATTGGTAAATAAGAGAGCAGATGTTTGACTTTTTGAAGGATGATTAAATCGAAAATCTTTTCTTATCAGTTTCTTATTTGCA
The DNA here is from genome assembly GCA_014737475.1 of Bombus confusus. Taxonomy (NCBI): domain Eukaryota; kingdom Metazoa; phylum Arthropoda; class Insecta; order Hymenoptera; family Apidae; genus Bombus; species Bombus confusus. The sequence continues at coordinate 23,184 of JACXIV010000092.1, forward strand.
TGTGAGAATCAATTCGATTAACAGTGATGCATTTTTCGATATTTCCTATAAAATCGAGTTTTGAGGATTTTAATGTACTTGGCACATTTTTATTTTGTTCAACGCGAGATTGATTTCACATACCTTTTATTCACATCAATCCTCCAAAAAGTAATATGTATAGCATAGTATAAATTAAATTAAGATTAACGACTGTGTGATTTGATCATTGTTTATCACTGATACGAAATAACACAAAAGTTAATGCGAAAAGAATAATGTAAAATTTATACACTATTTTTTTCTTTATTCGCAATACAGATTGGATAAATCGCTAATCTTAGTTTAATCATACACACATGATATTATGTTATATGATATATATTATATATATATATTATATATATATTATATATATATATTATAATTTAATATATAATTATATATATATATTTAATATATATATATAATATTTTATAATTATAATTATAATATATATATATATATATATATATAAATATAATCATATACACATATATATCATCTTAAAGGCACTATTTGCACAATACTAACAATAAGTAAGAATATACTACACTTCAGAAGGCCACATTTTATACATACATCGCACAACAATCGCTTTTCTCTGAGCTCTTATCGAACATGTAACTTTAAATTTACATATGCTACAAATGTTAGATATTTCTCTGGTATCTATACGTAAAATAGTAATCCTGCAGCCTCGTTCGCGAAAATTTTGGCATCCTTCTAGCTCGACCTCAAACGCACTGAATTTTACATCTTGTATGTATCTTCTACCAATCGATTTCTACGGCTTTCGAGGCGACAGTACGCAAAATATTATGTAAATAATTATAAAATAGCATTTCCATTGCTCGATCTAGAACGGTACTAACAATATGTACAATATATTCGAGCTTTTGATTAAGTCTTTGAGCGTATTAATGATCATCTAAAGATTAAAAACACTATGTACACTGGAATGGTATTGTCCCATATCACAGAAATGTCGCGCGTGCTCGCTGTACCCACGCTGTTTTAAGATGATCCGTCGTTATCTTTGTTTAAGTTTTTATGCAACGCAAATTACGAGTAATTAAACAACCGTTCGTGCTAAATTGTACTAGTACAATGTAGTAAAACAAAAAAAAAAAAAAAAAAAAAAAAAAAAAAAAAAAAAAAAAAAACGGATGAAATAGTTCAAGAGATGATACTTATGCCGTAAATTATTGAAAAAGTATTTAAAAAATGACGATCTTCTCTACTGGGTAATTTCTCAATTTTTTATGCAATTTCTTTTCATATGCTTGTCTCTCCATTTTTACATTCCTTATTACATTAATATATCATATGCAGTGTAATTTACTAATGATCCTTCTTATATACAGTGTGTGTATAGTTATGTTATGTATAACTTTTCTTATGTATAGTGGTTCAAAGAATCAGAACCAAGTTATTACAGCATCCAAAAATATCCGAGGGCATGTAGCGTGTTGGAAAAATCTAACACATAAAATACGTTTATAGGGAAATTTATGTTTAGAAATGCATCATTAGGTAATAATAAAAAGTCAAAGATTTGTCATACATTAAATAGGAGCATCGAGTCCATCGTAATTTGTTTTGCGGATAATAAACAATTAATCTTTTATATTTCCTTAATAAAATATTTGGTCTCTCAAGTATACTATGCTAATTTGGTCCCAATCTTATAAAACGTTTCAACATGCGTGAAACAGCACTGTTTAACTGAATCAAAGAATTAGAACAGCAACGACACTTTGCTTTTCCCTGTTTACTCTTACATTCGGTAAAAACTTTCGATGATACAACATGAAATGAATTTAAAACGATAATACGACGAGTGACGATAAAATGTTTCTAAAATTGTGAGAGTAATCGATGAAACTAAAATTCCTTTGAAGAACATAACAAGCCGTCTGTGTCACAATTAAAAACAATTACCGTGAAGAATAAAAATATTTAATTTCAATTGATTACTAATCGATGTTAAAATTTTTAACAAATTAGCTGCACACGCTTTGCCAATTAAAATAAAAGTTATGATATTTTGGCACACCACTAATTTTCTAAATTCACGGCATAAGTTTCTATATATACATGTTATTTGTTCTTGTAATAAATAGAGAACATTTACATACGTAGGCAAAACGATACGGGACTAAATGCATGTATAACAATAACGAAACACAGGATCATTTTACGACATTTCATAGAAATTATTTGGATTTTTACTTAAAGAGTCATACTATAATAAACCTTTCTTTTTCTGTTTACAAAATAGAGATTTCGTGATCGATATCGCGATACTCGTTTTATTAGTTATAAACTTAAAATACAATTTCATTTGGTTAATTTTATTATACATATTTATTTTATTATGTCATGGGTTCACAGAGATATCAGAGTAAAAGAAATGTTCGTTTCTTTTATCGGAAGAGAGCAATTAAAAGCGAAATTTCTGTATCGATCACGAAATTCAACCGAATACAAATATATTACTATACGCTGGTTATTTACATGCAGTCTTTCGCGATCCAGCATACACCGGTACAAAAATAACGTTCGAACGAACAAAGAGAAGAGAACAAATATTAAATAAAATAAACTGACGTTTGATTCGAATATTAAAACGGACGTACAAAGAATCGATATGGCGTACTAGAACACTACGAACAGTGTAAAACATAAAGTATGGCTCCCAAGAAGGGTGAAGAAAGACAAAGGGAAGCATCGATCTCGTATTATCTTTCTGACGTGAAGCGGCCCTCTGTTTTCTCTTCCGCATAACCGTTAATAATAATTAAAAAGAAAAAGAAAAAGAAAAAAACATACGTTATGGCAATTCTTATGGCGTAAATTACATAATGGCACAAAAGTGTATCCTCGTTTTTTGTACCGGTTCGAATGTTGAAACTTTGAGCGCAATATTGACGAAAACTTCATTTAGAAAGAGATTGTACCCGCTGGAGCTGGAGGAAATCAAACTTGAGAGATTCTAACAGTCGGAGTGAATTCCGATCAGTACGATTTTGCGTCACAAGAAGAATCATACATACTTCATATACATATACATATATGTTACCGGTTTATCGGTTGGAGCGGGAATCGATATTGTCGTCGGTCTATCTCACTCGCTCGATATTTCAATTGACTCCATTCACAGCAGAGAGAATAAAAAAAAGAAATTATTACTTGGTAATCACTTGTCTGCGTATATACGCGAATTTACGTTAGTACGGATTGAAAGAGACCCGACACAGCGCGCCGTCCAACCGCCCGCGCTCAGACACGATTGAATAGTTTAGTCAACTAGCAAGTAAAGCCGAATTTACACTGTTTCACTGTTGATGATCACTACAGACGAAACGAGGATAAAAGCGATGTTTTTTTTTTCCTTTTTTCCCCTTTTCTTTTTCCTTTTTTCTTTTTCTTTTTTTTTTTTTTTTTTTTTTTTTTTTTTTTTTGAAGAACCATCCGTAGTGATCATCCACAATGAAACATAAATTCGACTTTACTTGCTAGTTGACTGTAAACTACTGGTCATGTCTAAAACAACATTTAACTTTTGTTTAAAAAATTCGATGGATTATAGGCCAATACCATTAATATAAAAATAGTACTTTGAAGTTGGTTTAATGCTAGCAGATCGTAAATTATAATCGATAAAGGATCAAAGGTAATTCTCCATCATCGAGAAGTTCTCGTCATTGCCGCTCCTTTTTATCCCCCGATACTTGACTTACACAACTTGTTATCTTACTATTCTTATGGCTACGTACATACTTCAATAATACTTTTTGAGCGACCCTTTTTACGAGTCATGGCAATCCTTTTTTGACCCCGTACTTTATAAGACTAGCAGCAATACGTACACACGCGAGACAAAACATTTCCTTGTTCTCTTTGGAGAGAGAATCGCATCTTAGGAGGAGAGTAAGCGATAAGAGAGAAAGAACGTGCGCATCGAGGGATTACGATTCAACGAACAGTAAGGTAAGACGGGATTAAATTGCACAAGATACGTTTTACTAAAAATTAGTCAACAATTTCCGACTGCTATATACCACTTTGCAAATTAGCCAGGGACAAAATTTAAAAAACTAGAAACGCTTTTCTTCCTGTCTGACGAACGCGTTTAAATGTTTTTAATTTATCTAATAACATTACTAAGATAAAAACATTGACAAATATCGAGAGACAGACAAATAAATAATTTAATCAATTGAGACGCTCGTTGAGTCTTTTCGTGGGCAACGCGTTGTACTCTCTTAATTAACGAATTATTGTTCACAATGGAGACATAAAAACCTCGAGATATTTGGTCAAGGTATTAAAATTAAAATAACCCCGCCGCCTTTCATCGAGTCGATAAATATTTAAAAACGAGACACGAACAAATTCAGTTTCGTTTTTCCGCGCGTTAACATTACGGCAACATTTAGCGGCAACGTTTCATTTTATTAGAATTCAGCGGTTGGCCACATTCGTCTTTCGGCGTTCTACTTTATTTGGCGTTCTTACCTTGATTCGGTTATATTCTTTTTGTTAGCGATGTGTTGGATTGGATGTTAGCGACGCGTCACGAATGAAACTCTGCAGATTACGGCGTAGGGGGCAGAGAAAACGCACAACCAGTTAATTAATAAGGCAATTCGTAGAAAAGTCAAAAGCTGGTATATACGCGTTCTAGAGAAGATACGCTACACTATGTCGGCGGTTATCGTGTGACGAGAAAGCGTTCGCGTAATAGAAAAAATCGGTTGGGCGAAAAGAGTGCAACTTGGTTTCTAACCAAACCGTCTTCCCTTTACTGGCTTCATTAAGTCGCGACACACGATGTCTTTGACCGAGTAAAAAGTGGTCGACGCGAAGCGTCGGCTCATGCCCTTAAAAGTTTTACGACTCGGTTCTTATATTCTTTTCCCGTATGTATTTTCTTTTTTCTCTCTTTCTGTATTTCTTATCCGTATTGTTAATCGGCGATCCACAGTCCCGTCTCTGTTCTCCCCCTCACCAAGCAAAACATCCAGGGAAACATCGAATCTTCTCTTCGACTCAATTATGTAATTTAAGAGCCACGTAAAAGTCAAGTTAATCGCGCGGCAGCTAAAACTCAATCACATCGCGAATTTATGATTCTTAAAGAGGCGATGTTCAATTTGCTGAGTTTGAATTTAACAACTTCTTGAGACCGCGTTTTAAAATTTCATAGACTTCCCACTAACTCACCGCGGAATCAATAACGATCCAAAAGGCGTATCTTATGTGGCTTTTATGTCGATGGACTGTTTAGCAACCGAGAGTTCGTTAGCTATTGCTCTCTCCTCCATCTGCTTTTGCCTGATTAAACGAATATCGCAAGTGGTTCGGAAGCGAGAAAAGTTAAAAAAGGGGAATGATTCGAATCGCCATCCCTCTGATTTATAAAAATAAAGTGTAACGATCATTTGTCCTATATATATGTATATATATGTAAGTCCATAATATACTACCATTGACATCCTATCTCTTTTTACGATTCACAAATCACAAGTTTCAAGTCTCTTTAAAATTTCGTAAAATACGTTTCACATGTTTCAAACACACAGTTTGATCAATCCTTTCTGTCGGTTGCGAACCACTTAGATTTTTAAAATACTACGTGTCACAGCAGTTAAATAATCCCCAACTATAATATTCCTCGCAATTCTCGATACGCGCGCGCTCGCACTGTGCAGCAAGATTATAATTTAATTTTCGTCGAAAGATGCGTTATGATTCTTTTCGTTTTTTTTTTTTTTTCTTTTTTTCTTTTTTCTTTTGATGAAATCCATCTCATAAGACACTCCCGACGATCGACGACGTTTTCCAACGAAAGCGCTCATAATCTCCTGAGGTTCCGTTTACTCTGTCTCGAGCCGATGATCAGCCGCCGTTTATTCCTCTTGGTCGGTGTGGCTAATAGCGGTGTTTTACAAGGACCAGTGTGTGGCCTCGATGAACAGAAGGTGCAAAATTCCATGGAGCAACTTTGCCTCGAACATGTTCCCACGTTTTTCTCGCCGTCCACGTGACAGGGAAATGAACACCTCGGGCAAGGTAACAAATGTTCCCAGGGTGCGAGTGTACGACTAGCCTGTTAACAACGATAAAACAATAATTATTAAAATTATTCTTAATTTATAATCATATCTTTATATTAATTTACAATTATAAATATCAGGTTTTTCTTATATGTACGTTTGCATATTCTTGTCCCATATGTAGGTATATTCGATATTTCAATTCTTCGTAAGTATTTCTTTTTTTTTCTTCTTCTTTCTAATTTATTTATTCTGGAAGTAACTGTAGAATTTTAAATAGTACAACGTTATACGTTTATTTGTGAAAATTCTGTATTCACTGATATCAATACGTTTAATAGTGTAATAAATTTTTAACAATTCTTTGCGACGTATGTGTATAATATATATAAAACAAAAGGGCACGCAGTATACATCAAGTATAGAAAATCTTCTAGAGGCAATACATTACTATACTGGTAATGATAGAAAAAATATGAAATGTAATATGCAATATTAAGAAACTATACGCGTTATTTGGAAATTATAAAATAGAAAATGTGTCTACATACATATTTACATGATACACAAATGTATTTTCTGTAGGTAAGTTTCATATTATGAATAAAGACAAGATCACGGATGGTAACACACACAGGTTACCAAAGAACTATGAAAGTAGTGTAGATTCATACTTTATCGACAGTGGTCGGTAGAATAATGATGCGACGCTAAGAGTAAGTATTTTCAAATTACATTCTTTTTATAGCAAATATGTATATACTTGCCGAAGGGTAATTTCAACTTATCAAATAATTTATTTAGAACAACAAGGTACGTTGTCGATACCAGGAATATTGTCAACCTTAAAATTCTCCCCACGAAATGCCATTATATAAGAAAATATTTATAAAAAAACTGTATTAATGCACTTAACGATCTAAATATGATGATATTAAACAAATATTGAACATCTAGTTTTCGTTAATCAAAGAAATCTTTCTCAATTTTAACGAAAGAAAAATATCGAAAGAAAGTGGTAAAAATTCGATAGTGATAGCTACTTTCCTTCGTTTAAATATTCTAGTATCGCTCGACTTTAAAATTGACTCGTACAAAATTCTTCATTTTCCTTTGATACCAAAACATGTTACAAGAAATAATATGAATAATAAGAAAGAAAATATGCCAATTCACCTAGCGCGATACAAACAAATTTCACGCAATTTCAATGAAAATAAGCTTGCACCATGACAGATGAAAAATATATTCTCATCGTTACTTATTATTATTAAGACCAACGGATGTTACATTTCAGCAAAAGAAATAAAAGTGGTTAATGGCCCAAGTGTGAAAAAGATCCATTAGTCTCGCCCTACATGTATTATCTCAAGTGTCTCTTATCTAGTTTTAGATAATGCAGTTGGTATTTCCTATTTACTTAATTGCCAAAAATGTAAAGTAATTAGAGGAAAAGGCAGAGCTGTCAGGTTCTAGCTCCTTTCATCTGGGACACTAATTAATCGTAATTGTTGCGTCAGGTTGCACCTGTTCGCGTCAGGATAACATATTGCAATAACGCAAAGTGAAAGGAGTGCTGAGCTGTATCCTAACACGAAGACTACCTAAGAAGATTCACTTACACGTGTGCATTTTCATAAGATATCACAGCTCGAAGGAGAGCAACAACTTCAAAATTTCAACATGCAAAATAAACAGTATCAGTAATCAACGACTGTACTTTTATAAGGAATTTCGATAAAGATTCTTAATTTGAATCATTTTTTCACTCACTTACAACAGATTCTCCCTTTAGGTATTCCTTTCTATACATATAGAAATGTAATAAAATTCCACGTATTGTATGTACAGTTTGATATGAATTTTATGAGCCTTTGCTTCTTTCTTTAACAAAAGCTTCTACTATAATTTTTTACTATAAATATAGAAATAATAAAATCAGGAGAATCGATATTTGATCGGAAAGAAGGCCGAGTACTTAAAATTATCCATTATAAAACGGAAAGGCTAAGATTACGAATAATCTGCTTCGATGTACCAAAGTTAATCGAAAAATCATAACGATCATAAAACTTATGAACGATAAAAAAACAAGTAGAAAGGCAATGACATTTTTACGAGCAAGGAGCCATTCATGATAAACGAGCGCATGGATTGCATGCGTTTACAATTCAGCATAGCGTCACGTCACGAACACAACAAACATCGTTGTCAAAGCGAGCTACCGAGCATCTGTCGTGCATTGCTAATTAGCGCGGCAGAAAATGCGTGAGAAAATTTAAGCAATCGAGTATGCGAGAAGAAAATCGAAGGTTATCAAACGAACGCGTCTTATGTTACCTTCTCTTCGATGCAACGAACCGTAAAACATCGCACGTTTACAACTAACAATCAATGTGAGCTGTACTATTCGAATGGCCCTGCCTAGTAACCGAGCGGATTCCGAGCAGTCTGGACGAATCCGAAACTACGTAACATCAAAACGGTGGCGCTAGAATTTCTGGCGGGAAAGGAGTGGACCACGCAAGTTAGGACACAGATCACCATATGTAAGTATGTATGCGATGTTATCTCCTCCTTATTTCGTTACGGGACCAAAAGCTCCCATACACATGGATGAATTATACTACATTTACTACCCTAACCTACGTTTACTTCCCTAACCATATTTTATTTCTAGCTTACAAATAATTCGTACGATATCTTATTTATAGCTTATAAATTGAGAAATTTTCAAAAACATTATTTCCAAAGTTTTGTGACAATATTATATGAAAATGCCAATGATACTAAAATTTAAATAAATCGTTTGAATTGCTTGATTAAGTACAGGTGTATCGTTACATATGTTATACAATAATCTAGATTCTTTGCTTCTAATTCAAATACCTATATGCAAAATGTAATATATAATACTCAAAACTTTTTATTATTTCATTTGATAGAGTCGACTAAATTATTGAAAAGATTATTAAAAAGTTATTAAGAAGTGAAATTTAAAATATAAAATTATTTTCAAAATGAGAATAATAAATTACCATTATATCACTTTATATATGCACGTTACTATACCAGTATCAGATCATTTTATTTATAATAATTATTACTCGTTAAATTTTATTCAGATTAGAGAAGATGATTATTTAACTTTTTGTCTTTATAAGTAAATGAACAATTCAGATCCACGTCTAAAGTCGCACAGTAAAATCTACAAAATACGTATCTTCTTTTTATCGAAAGTCTACATTTAACAAAAACGTTCTTCTTGAATGTATATCGTGAAGAAACTACTGGTCGACGACGCCATTGTAAAATGTGGGAGAAACTAATTGGAGGAAACGGTTTCTACGGAAAGGACCGTACGAGTTTAAAATTTGAAAGCGTGGTAATATTTTCTTCCATCACAGGCAGGCGATAGAAACGTCTGCTGGCTGTGATGGCTCGAAATGTAGAAAATGCCGGTAGGGTTTCTCTACGCTCTACGCTCTACGCTCTACGCTCTACGCTCTACGCTCTACGCTCTATCAAAAGCCCTTTCCTCACAATATAGCAACCAGCTGGCGCAACAATGTGTGGTGTGTATCTACGAAAAGTGATGTCGTAACGTAACGGACCCTAAATATCCCCCAGTGTAGACCGTACGCACTTCCTGCAACCTAAACGAAGTATACTTCTTCAAGAGCAATAGCGTAGACTCTTGTAGAACGTAGGGAATGATTACAGAGGAACTTTGTATATTTAATTACACAAAATTGATCGTACTCTTACATATGTATGTAGAACGCGACTATTATCAGGAATACAAATGAAGATCACGCGAGACAAATACGACTGGTCCATCTTTTTTCATTTTCGAATTCTTGTGTCACTTCGTGATAAAAAAAGAAGAAGTATTTTTATATGAAACAGCGAAAGCAGGGAATAACCTCGTATAATCATACATTCGAATTTCTTTTTCTCCTTTTAAAAATAGGCGATAAATTTACGATGTGTTTTAATATTAATCTACAAATAACTAACATTGATATCTATAAGTTATAACTGTAGCGATATTTGTTAAGCGGATGTCAAGAGAATGGCAGAAATATATATATATATATATATATATATTTAATCATATGGACAAATAGTTTTCAAGTTGCTCTTCTCTAAAATGCGGAAAATCTGATATCATACTTTTTCTTACTTGTGGGCTTCAACTATAAAAATATATATTTCTGAGCAATATGTGTGTGTGCGCGCGCGCGCGCGCGCGTGTGTATAATATACAATACAGTAAGGGACGAAGATATTTATTCGAAATTGAACTAAACGGAGAAATATTTTCTATTAGTATTAAATATATTCAGGTGTATGTAACTGTATATTATACACAAACATTCACAGTAATAAAAACGTATAGAAATAGAAGTTAATCTGCAGGTGCAATGTAACGTCAGAAGAATGTGTTAAGAAAATTTCGAAAGAAAGACTAGGGATGTATAAAACCAAACTTTGTTGAAAACTTACTACTATCCATGCCCAAAAGATTGCAGGCAGTTATTCGTCAAAAAGGAAAGTCCACGAAATATTAACTGTAATACGAACAGTAATTAATTAATAGTACAGTATGAATATATACATACATATATATTGTAATGAACGATTAATAAAATAAATTGAAATAAAATACTTATTATTTCACTACCAGAAGATTAATCACACACAAGTACAATATGTAGTAACTCCGTTATAATGGAGAGATTCGACTATATATACATATTTTATATATAAAGGAAGCAAAATAAAATAGCGACTCATTTTATATGTAAGAGTATGCACATACAATTATACGCTTAATTCTGTGAATAACTGTACCTCGTAACACAGCGTGTAAATTTGCAAAAAATTGTTCAGAAAAACACAAAGTACTTATAAAAATGAAGAATGTACAAAGCAATTAACATTCTGGGTCAGAATAATACGATTGTTAACGTGAAAGTTGCCAGGATTGTAGCATAATTTTTGTAGTAGGAATGAACGTTACAAGTTCGGAAGAAGCGAATAAATGTACGTATGTAATTATCAAAGTTCGGACGATGAGAAATGTTTAACGTTTGAATCACTATCGATTCACATATACATATAACATAAAGTAATTTCACATGTTAAACAATGTGGTAAATAATAAGTTAGATATCAACGAGAAACTCGCTTTCCTATTTTTATGTATAGAATTATTTTACTGATATTGATTAATCTCTTAAAGTCCACATCCGTTTTCATAACAATATCTCTTCATAAATACCATAAACACAAATAATACATACAAAAAGAATGTTAGCGTTTTTCTAAAAAAAATAATTTAATTTTATGAACGCTGATATAACAAAGTAATAAAAAACATGTTTTATTTTGATACACTTTCTTAAAATTTGGCCAACTTAATTAAGTCTCGAATTTCTATGCTTTAGTCTTACTATCCTATTATTTTAGTAAATAAAGAGGATTTGTAATGTTTTATGTAGATGTTTAATATATTTTATCGCATTTCGCCCAAACGGGAGATATCTTTTAACGTTAGAAATATATAAATAATCGAGTCGAGTGTGGAAAAACATGACAGGCTTAACAACTGTCTCTACAGTCCTAATACATTTTGATACTTATCCGTTAGAATATTTGAAATATAACGTTGAAATGTTCTAATATATCGATGTAAACTTCTCGAAGAGAGATAAATCTTGTCAGTGAGAAGAGTTGTACATAACGACCGACCGACCGAGCCGAAAAATCTTCGTTCTACCGCGTAGATAGCTATGGAAAAAAAGGGCATGTGGGAATAGACCCACACAATGTTACACAGTACCGCCCTGAAACTTCATGGAACGAAGATAAAAAATTCTTGACTACGCAGGCATCGCGCCGCGCCCCACGCCGCACCGCGCCGCGCCGGCACAATGTTGAAACGAAGATCAAGCATGTCATTGTATTTGATCGCAACTGTTTGTGTTAGTTTTTCTTCGAAAATCATGATGTATCGAACATATTCTTGCGACTAGGACTAGACTGCCCGTTCAACTTCCCAGCGATAAAGTAGCTAACAAAGTACAATAAGATCAATAGAAGGTTTAACAGAATGTAACGATACAACGTAGGAAAGTAGAGAAAATTCTGGATGCAGCGGACGACTAATTCTACGCTTCCGGAATAAAGATCATCACGAATGATTATGACGAACAAATTTTTCTCCATGCCATTTCTAACGTTTACATTTTTTTCATTATAAAATAGACGCGCGTTATTGTTTAGTTGTATTAAATTTAGAGAAAATTAGTTTTCGTATTTAATTTCTTTGATTTCGCTATTGTCAAGTAAGACTATATATATATATATATATATATATATATATATATATATATGCGTATAATAATAAAATAATTAACAAAATAAAATAACAAACGCAATATGAATCTCATTTAAAAGTTAAAAAGTTATCTCTTTATGTTAAATAATGAAAAAATCTAAATATACCAAGTAACTTAAAACATTTCATGTAAATGTTTACTATATAAATAAATACGATGAAAATTTTAAGAAAATTTTAGTGAAACTTTTAAAAAGTGTGGAGGCATCATGTTTTACATCTACTAAATTTGTCACGGGTTTCTATCGCGTTGTAATATGTTAAACGTTCCAAATCTTTAATTTATTGTTTTAAATATATTTTACACTAGATACGTTATATATAATTAATGAAATTATTAAAATTTCTTGTTTCTTTTACGAAAATTATTCAAATTTTATATTTTGACGCTTTGTTAGTTTAGTCTTGGATATTTGTAAAGCAGAACAGGTATATGAAGAATTGATTAGATCAATCGGTAATTGAATAACTAATACGGTAATGTCTCAGTGGTCTCTATTTGGTCGTTGACCGCGATAATTAATTAGTCATGAGATAATGTCAAGCGTTGCGTTAAACCGTTTAAAACCGGAACCTTTATATCTTGATAAATTCTACACACATCAAATGAAATTGGCCGTACTTTAACACTTAAAACAATAATAGTGTGACACATTTTAAAAAATTAGCTATATTATTAGCTATATTAGTATTTTGAAATTTTTATAACAATTTTGTATAAGAATATCAAATGTTTTACCAAGTTCTCCTCCTTAAATCAAAAAGCATTCGTCGAATTAAGTAAAAAATTATTTTGCACTTGCAATAGCTAAGAGAAATAATAACATGTACGTATACAATACCCCGCTCATACATACATACATACATACATACATACATATACAGTACAACGAATATATATCTATTATTACCTATATGTACCTATAAGCAAAGCTAAAGTGTTAAATTCAATAATTCAACTTAAATTAAAATTTTAATTTAAATTAAATTTAAATTTAAATTAAATTCATTTTCAGTCACTATCGCTTTATAATGGATGTTATTTTTTACGATGAAAATAATATTTTAAAAGTATCTAAATTATTAACGAGGGACCAATCAAATATGTACACTGTGAAAGAACAAATTATTAATTGTCCTGCTTTCAATTTCAATAGTCATTTCACCCCCCCCCTCCCCGCTCCCCTGCCCCGCTTTTGATTCTGTTATCGTTTCGCTATCAATTTCTAAAGAATTGCAGAATCGATTATTAATAGAGATGTCAAGATAAAATCTCAAAGATTGTAGCATTAATGTAGGAGAACGAGTGAAAAATGTAAGAATAGATATTAATGTTTCAGATAGGCAAACAAGTAACAGTTTTGATAAACGAGGCCAATTCTTATGCTAATAGTTCTGTCACGAATGTGATCGAAAAATCTTAAACAAATTAATAATATACGACCAACGGTTTTTATTTTAAAATATTATTTTAAACATTAATTTTATTTTGTTTTAAACATTAGCAAAATAAGGTTTTGTAAAATATTAGATTGCTTCTGATCTTGTGAATAGAAATTATGAAATGTTTCTAATTTCTCCGGGAAATTTTGTTATATTTCCAACGTCTATATTATATTACACAATTACGATGTATTGTCATTAATATTTATTGTATTTTTTATGTTGCCATTTCTATATTAGGTATATATTTCGCGTACGTATAACCATAGTTATACAAAATTTAATTTTTAAATGTATCACGTACTGTAAAATGTACAATTTAATTATTGCAGCACACCATCGTTTGAATCCACGGTGAAACGAGTAAAAATAACTATTTTCTCAGTTTGACGTTTTGCACCGATACCCGCGATATCTAGATTTCAACTGGTTTTAGAAGAGATTTCGGCAATCGTCAAAAAAACCTTTTTCGATGAATTTAGAAATCTACTATCTGCAGATGACCATAACTGAGACTTTCAAAATTTCAGACCATTTATCTCAGTTTTTTCGCCTATCACGTTGAATTAAGGTGTGTACACCGGTAATTCAATATCCCCGTTAAACGTGCTAGGAGCGTATCGAGTTTCGGGCTCTGATTCGGTCATCAAATTAGATCTCGGTTCAGTTAATCCTATCAACCAGCACGCAGGTTTCCTCGTTTACGGTTGTCCAGGATTCTGCCTTCTCTTTGTCACCTACCGTCCCTAAATTCGAACAAATCACGATCTATATCTCCACCCTTCCCGCTACCGTTCCGAATTTCGTACCAACAATTTTCGTTGCCTGTTTGAGATTTAAGGTTAATATATGAATGTTTTAATATATACGAATATTTTAATATACGAATAAAAACTATAGCTTGCGTAGCGATTTTATTCGATGTGCAATCTTTCTCTGCACTACAAAGTTAATATTGGTTAACTTTAAAATGATACAAATTATATTTTTTTATATTTAACAAGGCTTAAATTCCGTCAATAACAAAATAATGCTAATACCATGTTACGCATACTAACTCAAATACCTACCAAGAAAAATAGAACCTCGGTATTTATTTTTTTCATTAAATATTACAGCGAATATTGCACTTTGAGTATTTTATATATTCTTCTGTATTATATCTTATGCATTCTGTGCATTTTAGTATCTTTAAATATCCCATAAATGTCTATTAACGTTAATATCACAAAGTAATTATAAAATATACTTATGTACATACCAAATTTGACAGAATTTTAACAAAAAGAGTAGTTACTTTTACTCTTGCATTATATTTAAATCCCTTTGCAATCGATAATATTACAAGCAGAAACTTGGTCGTCTTATGTAACTTGTTAGTCAACTATCGTTTCACATTTAATCGTTTAATTTAATGCAGTAAAATTCCAGATACAATTTTCAAATCGATATCGTATACCAACGTAACTTCTTAATTGATCAACGTGTATATAAAATTTCGGTAAATTCCGATGAATCGTGTTTCAGAGAACATGAACACTGTTCGCGTTACAATTAAATTTTTTAATTAATATTGGGGTAATCGAATTAATATTCGAATATTGAACGAAGCGTTCAAAAATTTATTCAAAAGGTAAATTAAAGTATTAAATCAGCCTTCTCTTAGTCATCGAGGAAAGGAAGTGCAGAAGAGAAGGTATTAAATCTGCAATGCAAACGTCTTCGATAACTTAAGACTTGACTTAACTTAAGATATAGCTGCCTTCGGATATAGGTACCGCCTACCAGATGTTTCCTGGGCCTTCAAAAGAATACTTTTCCCCGTGAAAAAAAAAAATACTGAGACCCTCGATCGTTGTGTGATTACATTTCTCAACAATTTTGACAAATATTAAACGATTTCAAGAAAGGTAATGTATGTCGTGTGATCAGTTCCTTTATAGATTGACGCGTGGAATATAAAGGACAAATTTATTTTTCCGGCTTAAATCATATATTTTTCCCAGTAAATTCATCGATCAATTTAGCTTGACATTCCTTGTAAAAGATTATTATGCCACTTACACCAAAAAATCATTAGTTTAAGAGATATTCTAATTAAAGGTTGGGTTAAAATGTGTTACTGGCATATAGCTACAGCAAGTTGTTTTCTCGAATACTATACATATATATGTATAATAAGTATACGTTGATATATTTTCTAGCAAATAATACTATAATCTTTATCTACCAATAAACTATTGTAAAATAATTTTCGTAACTAAGTTTATAAATTTTCAGACAGATTGCTGATATTTAGTACAGTAGTGATACTTGATATAGATATCGATAAATTATGCAAAAGTACTTAATAGATCTAATTATCTTCATTGAAACTAATATTCAATAAGAGTAACTAAGTTTCTACTTCTTATTCTGCGTTTCTTTGTTTAAACATGTACTTTTTTTATAAAAACTTTGTATTTTAACTCTTTATACTGATAGAAAGTTTCTAGTTGAATATGTAAGCGGTACATATGCGTACTGCCGATCATTCGATGGCAGAAAGGCGGCTTGTTATGTCTCATTACCCCTGAAAATAATCGGCAATAGACATACAATACAGGTACCTTGACCTCGTCCTTCGCAATATGTGCTTTACTGCCGCTCCGCCACTCTCTCACTCACTCACTCTCTCTCTCTCTCTCTCTCTCTCTCTCTCCCTCCCTCTCTCTCCTTTATCGTTTATAATTAGTTAATCGATTCATCTAGATACCGAAGGCGTCAAGGTCGCCCAAAGGAACCCTCAATGTCAATGAGTGATGACCGTTTAACGAGACTTCAAATAGAACGTCAACGCGTATATACATATACGTGTAACATTCCAAATAACGTTGAAGAATTTATAAACTAGCGGAGAATCAGCAGGTGTTGGATCGCTATTATAATTTTGCTCGATTTTTAAAGAAGGCGATAACCTTGATCGCCCTAAAAAATAGTATATATAATAGTATACCTACTTCATACAGTCTTTTAAAAATTTTCTACGTTTTCTAAATTTTATTACAAATTTTATACAAATTTTATATTACATTTTATTACAAATGTTATAAGGTAACGATTATTATTCATCACGTATCTTATGTAAGCAAAGATTGTACTAGGCTTTAGATCTCACTACTAAAATAAACACCAGTAATAGTGATAGTAGTAGTCGTAGTAACAACAACAACAACAACAACAATAATTGTTGTTACAATTTTGACTAATAGGTACCAAAAGTAATCTGAAAGTCGTATGAAAAATTGAATGCATTCGAAAAATGTTGAAAAAAAGGAATTGCGCCAGAAATGAGTTGTGTATATTACAACGTCCGATTCGCGATTTTATCCAAACGTCTGCATATTTTTACTATCCTTAGACTTAGAAGCATTAATAAACTTCTTATACTAAATTAAAGCAGATTCATTTTTAATTTAAAATTTCGTAAATCAACGTTCAAAAAGTAAATTAAAACCCCGTCAGTTTAATGAAAAACAGATTAATGGGCGGATTACCTATCAATCCTAATGAATTATACATACATACGTTCTGATTCCCGCCGAAAGTGACAGACGAAATTTAAGAGATTGTCTCGAGGTCGCGTTGAGCGGGTCATTCGAAACAGGCGCGCGCTTAGTAACCAAACAAGCTGTTGTATGATTCAGTCTACGTAGTTCTCACACAATTGCTTCCTACCTCTTCTCCTACTTTTTCTACAGTGATCAATTAATCATGTTTCCACGTATTCAGCATTTAACACCAGTTAAGTATTTTTAATAGTTTTGAATTTCGTGAATTTTCCACAATATTCTCTTATGCGTACATATATGACAACGGCAAAGGTAAAGAACTAATTGCGGAAGCAAAAAGGTTATTCAAAATTAACTAAATAACAACCTTTCCTAGAAATAAAAGATACGCATTAAAAATTGAAAGCTTGATCATGATGATTTACTAAGAAAGTATTTATTTTTTATGTTGCGTTAGCTATTACGACTATCGTGTAGAACGAAAACTTGATAACATTTTTGAAAATGAACAGATTCTGTTGCATATTTTGACAGGATTAGACAAGAGTCGTTTATTACGAGTTTTCTTCAAACAAGCAATGAAATGTTAAATCTGACAAATTGGATATTAAATGTAGCAATTGAAGAAAAAGATTCGTAACAAATGGAACGAAAAAACATGGCGTGTTTCAACGAGACAACGAAAGATCGAACAAAATCTCACTATCGTTTATCTATTTTCTTCTTCGTTAAAACAAAACATTACATATATTACAGGTCTATGAAACTATACTCGAAGAAACATGGCGCCGAAAAGGATAAAACAGTTATCGAATAAATGGCAGAAGATCAGCGAGAGAAACAACATAGGTACATATTACATAATAAGATTATAATTTTATGAAAATAGATTTCCCTTTCTAATTGTTTTTAAATTTCACTTTCTACAGAACCCAATACGAATTTTCATTTTTACATATTTTACGTATTTATCGATATTTTTGTATTAGAATATAAATATCTGCATGAAATTAGAAGTTTTTCTATTTGAAACGATAAGCGATAGTTGAAACGTGATTGCTCGAAGAGAAATATGAAGCGGGTCATTGGAAGAAATAAGGATTGACGCAGTCGGTAATGCGATCTACTTTGGTTCTTCGTCGAATGCACGATTTCTAATCAGGCAAAAGAAGAATTTTTTCAGGCCAATCGAAGCCGTGTCCGACCGTAAGGACGGATATCTCGGGTTCCGGGACAAAAAGGTCCAAGGTACACCACTACCGTGAACAGGTATACACCCGCCGATGACTTTGTATGTGCAGGTAGAAATGTACGTGCGAGAGTTCAAAAGAGACCCAAATGTTCGCTCTTTGAGAATGAAGAATAAAAAAATTTTTAAGAACTGCCGTGCCGCGCCGTGCCGCGCCGTGCCGCGCCGTGCCGCGCAGCGCCGCACCGGTTAAGGCGCTTACGAAAATGTGTACATATTGTATATGGAAAAGCTCATTTTCTGACGGCGTCTCTTCCAATCGAATAGAGTAAATGTAGAGTAAATAAGGATAGGAAAAGGCTAGTTGTATGAAACACTCGTGTTAAACGAACAGGAAATGAATTACGGTACTAAGCAGATGATAAAATTTCACTTTTCTGCAAAGGCTCAAAATTGGAGGGAAAATTTTGTGACATTTCTGACTCTTGAGAAACAAGTGTTTATCGTCTCAATTATCATTAGCGCAGTATTACGATTGAAAGATATTCGTGTATTAATCAATCTTTCAACATGTTAATATGTATACACAATTTCAATTAGCTCTTTGCTTTGTAATGAATTTCTATCTACCACGTAGCATTATACTTGTTTCGCTTATTAATTTTTTCAATCACATACACATAAATACATTTCCCGCATACACAGAAACTATGTTATCATCGCAAAGATTTTACGAACGTTAGAAATTGTAATGACAAAATTGTCCACCTTTCAATCTTTCATTTCCATATTTGTTGCTACAAAGAAAATAATAGAGAGAGAAGGAATAATAATTGGGGTAAGGAGAATATGCAAAGTCTAGTTAAGTAATGAAGTAGAATTGAAGCTCGGTTGTATGCATATGGTACGTGTTCGAAAGCACGACGAGAGACTAAAGTTGGAAGAATATCGCGGTGGGTGAAGGGTTCTCCAGAGAGATTCGCGCCAAAAGTTGGCGGCTTGTATTTCCAGACGCGAGTTTGCGTGCGAGTTAAGAGGGTTTTGCGCACGCAAACATGCAGGAACGGCGTGTACATGCACGGGCCCGGCCGGGATCGTTTGGTCGAAGTGGGCCAGATGCCCTCCGGCAACGCACGTCAGATGTATCATTATCTCGGCCTCACTGTTGCTATGCAATTAGAGTCCGTTAATCGGGATCCCCACCATATGACGCCAACGCGCCTTTCGTGACGCCAGTCAGAGGGTGGGGAGAAAGAGAAGCCTCAAGGATGGACGGAGATAGGAGAACGGAAAAGGAAACACGTGCGAAGAAAGAGGACAGAAAAACGTCTACGGAGGAAGAAAAAGAGACCAAGGCAGACGTAGAAAGGGATAGCAACCGCGATCAGACCAGAGACGAAGACGGCAACAACAACAATAACAACGCAGCACGTGGACGTGAGAGCGCGAAAGTTCTGCCTTCGACTTTGCTCTTTCCTCCTCTTTCCTCCTCTTTCCTCCTCTTTCCTCCTCTTTCCTCCTCTTTCCTCCTCCCCTTTTCCCTCGAAGCTTGCGCAGTTTTCTTTTTTCGGGGGCGTTCCTTATTTTGTCCCTATGGACTCTGTGCCCTCTGGACTGTAACGAAGAAGAAATTTTTCGCACACAGAAACAATTGTTCCGCGGGCGATTTCAACCTTAATGGCCATTTCTTTCTGTTACTCTGTTTTCGTTTCCAAACCAATTTCCTAGAGGTCCGCCGCAAAATGATTTATACATTTATATACATGGTGGCAGCGCGATTTGACATTTCGTAATAGGATCAATTAGTCAAATGTTTCATGTCGCTTTCATTTAGAAACTCAATTTTCGACACAAGTTACGTTTATAATTTTGATTAAAGTAAATAACCGTACAAAGTGAAAGATTTTTCTTCTTCTCCCAAATGAAGGCATTTGTCGTTAAACTTTGTCACGTTCCCTTTTTGTATGTGTGCCGTGCCTTCTCCTACCTTCGCTATACAAAGGCGAAGGCAGACTGCCAATGAGACATTTCTTTACCATTCATTAAGATCTGCTTGGCCTTGAAGAGATTTCAAGGAAGACGCGTGCGCAAACGCGCGGGAAAACCACGAAACCATACCGGCGGCTCCTTCATTCAGGCTACGAGACCTCAAACATTTTTATCTTTTCTCAAGTAAATTTTGCTCTTTAGCATAAACCACGTATAAATATTTATATCATTATAAAAAAAAAAAACATTTTGCGCGTGTGTGAAACGTCTTGTTCCACTATGTAATACGTAATACCATTAGGTAGTTATATAAGAAGAAGATTTACTATTTCGGACATTTTCAATTTTAGTATCTAGTATAGCTTTGAAAACATCTAAAAATGCGTACTTGTGACAGATTGTAGTATTTCTAAGTAATTTCTAATAAAAGGTTGGTATACATATGTATGTATATTATATGTAGAACGTTACTGTTTAGTTACTAATTACAATTTTTAACTGTAAGTATTTTGGCTATGATGAAGCAATTGCAACTATAGCTTTAAAAAGTATATAAGAAGATGTCAAAATTTTACTTTCGAAATTACCGATGAAATGACGCGCATCTATACGTGCATAGTCATCATTTTCCTAGAATTCCAACTAATCCTGCTAGCACCAAACTCGTGCGTATCTTTTCTTTTTAACAGCACATCGTGGCAGTGAATCTCTGCGTCATTTCCGAAAAAAGGGCAAATCTAAAATTCGTCATCAATATTATTATTATATACAAGAATATGATTACGCAAATAAATGCAAAGTCACATAATTTCTTCACGAAAAATATTCACAACGTGTCAAGTTTTTTATTTCATTGCGAAAGCTTGTTCATTTGCATAAAAATTGTCGTTCTCACAATTGTTGTAATAAACAAGTCATCTAATAGCTCTTAATTATGCAAACGCCTTATAGGTATATCGATAATACACGTATGTAACTACATACAGATTAGACTTTGTCCGATTAAACTTGTTTCCTTACATTATAAAACGATTAATGTTCTGCTTATGACAATGAAATATTTTAAACTTTTTACACTGTCCGTCTTTACACATTTCATTTATTCCCCATTGATGAAGTTTCGAGGAACTGACAAGATTCGTATTTAACTCCTATTCGTATAACTGTGAAATTAACCGAACGAATCGATCCGAAAGCAGAATTAGCCAAAAGTCAACCATATAATTAGTTATATCATCGATCAGTTTATTATGTTTATTTAAAAAAAAAAAGAGAGAAAAAAGAAAAAAAATCACACGCATATATATATATATATATATATATATATATATATACACGTTTGACATATATGTGTAATATATTAAAGAGAACTACAAGCCAAGTACAACGATACATTATCTAAATTATCACTTTTGAAATATTTTACTTAAATAACGTCCATCGAACTCTATTAAAAATCCGAAATTACAATATAGAAGCAAGTACAAAAGGGATTATTATAAATATTTGGTATTTGAGAAGAGAAACGTGCTGAGAATAATTATCGAATAAGGAATGGAAAGGTCGAGCGAAGCGAGCTAGCCAACGGAGAGCGGAGAATGTGCCGAATGTACGCAGTTAGCAATCGATCGAGCGATCGACGAGATTCAGGATGCAGGATGATATCTTGTCGGATGACGTGACCTGCTCAAGGCCACCGTGCGTCCTGCGCAAAACAGAGACCGTTCGTGGTAGAAAGGTGTCTCTGACAGTGTCAAAATCATTGCTAGCCAGGGCCACGCGTCTATTACACATACATTATTCAACGCAATCACGAAAAAGTCTTGTTGCGAATTCAGCACGATGCACCGTAACCGCGTAGCAACAGGGGCCCGGCAACAGGACCTGTCTCAGTCTCTCTCTTTCGGTCGGCGTCTGCATCGTTCTAACTTTTGGTAATATCAATCTTGTCCTCTCCTTTTATTTCTCACTGTCTCTCTTATTCCTGAGCGGGCACGTTCGTCGCTTTCTCGTTGCTCGTTAACAACGCGGCCGCGACAGGGAGAACTCGGTGCCACCGACGCGACGCGACGCCAGCGACGCGGTTCTTTTCTGTACCTCCTTTTCGGCAACCCAGAGAGACCGCCGAACCAAAGGGCAGTGCGCTGCCTAACGGAATGTTTTGCTATGGTCAACGAACTCTCGATAAAGAAGAATGCAGCTCTGCGATTCGGAGCAATTTCCAATAATGTGTACCATGGCTAAATACGTAAGCGAAACATCGTCGTACCGACAGCGAATATCCGTGAGCGGATCACGTGCGAAAAGCGTTATTGAAGAATTGAACAGAACGAAAGTACGCTGGACGCATCGGTAATCGACAGCAATAATTACGCAG
Source organism: Bombus confusus (assembly GCA_014737475.1). Lineage (NCBI taxonomy): Eukaryota > Metazoa > Arthropoda > Insecta > Hymenoptera > Apidae > Bombus > Bombus confusus. Next base: position 46,222 of record JACXIV010000092.1, read on the forward strand.
ATTGCGGATTTTTATGCATTTACTACACGCATTCTATGGCAAAATGTACAAAAGACAAAAGATCTAAAAAATATATTACTTGTAATATTTAATTTGAAATTGTTACGATATTTAATAAAAACGGATTTAGGTCCTGCTCTTTTTTAAAGCATTTTTACGATAATATGAATATGCACAAATATCCACGGTGTATCATTAACGCTAACAGTAAATTAATTTTCATCGTGAAATGTCGTACAGATGTGATTTCGCGGTGAAAACATCTATTCTGACGTGAATCGTGGGTACGCGATGATATTAATCCTTTTGATCGACCTGCTATTTTCTCATAACCAGTTCTGCGAGTAATCCAAGCAAAGGGTAAGCAATTCAATGCACAAGCTGTAAATGAAATATAAATTACACTCATATAAAGCAATGTAAATGAAAGTAGAAAATGAGTATAAATTACAGTATACGTGAAAATTGGTTTCTATGACCCGTTGAAAATCGGAGCGGTGCAGAATGCAGGATTGCATTTAGTTTGGACAAATATTGTTACAATTAAACGTATTTGTACGCATGTAGCGTATCGAATTTCTTCGGTCAAGTTACGTTTCATAACGTTGTTCTCCATAAGAACGTCACGTCCGATACCATACATGACTGATAGTAGCATTTCGTATTTAGTATTAGAACTACATTCAAATATATATTTGGCTTGTAATTGGGACTTGAAATCTACTTTTAGGAGGATCTTTTATTTTTTTCCACGAAAAGATAGAATATGCTGGAACTATCAGCGAAATTAACAAATAAGAGACAAAAATTAACAAATTTTACAGCTTACTATAAAACTCGCTATAGGTATGTACAACGAGATGTACCTAAGCTGTTAGATACTACATATGAACAGAGATTATAGGCATACATTCATCGGCACCGTTCAGTGTCTGATATAAATCAAACAACTTTCTTCTATTAAAACAAATTTCGGTAATTGTCAGTTTGTTCCTCTAGTATAGAAATGATTGGACTCTGCTATAAGTTTTACTTTTAACGCGGCTACGTCACATAATCATCATCGAAAGTGTTTATTTTGAAAGGAAACGAGTGGAATGAAAATGTCGCATTGAGCAAAAGGTATAAGTACGGGCCGGAGTTTTGTTGAACATAAAGGAGAGTGACGAAATCCTGACACGAAAACAGTCTATCGGTAATGATCTTTTCGCGCATTCCGCGGAATATTTAACGAATATTAGCACAATTCGTCCGAAAAAATCACCTTTTATATATATATATATATATATATATATATATATATATCTTTTATATCTTGCTCGACTTTTAATTAAAATTAAAATTGAAATTTCAATTTGGAGTTGCATTTTTGACAAATTGGAATAATCATAGAAATAGAAACACGTATTTGATGTTAGCATAAAGCAAAGGTACTGGAACGTGGTAAAAGGTTGAAGATATTACAGTCAAACTGGATTCATCGATACTATTGGCGGTATGAGGGTCTCTGGAAAAATTCGCCTAAGTTCGGTTCATACCGATCACTTACGAATACGTATATAGCTTTGAATGCTTTCACGAGTCTATAATTGGACACGTATGTAGATAGGAATATAAATACAAACATTAGAAACTCGAATCGTGTTGTATATTTGAGGCGTTACATTTTTTTCTTAGAAACGTTTGCAAACATAACGTTTATGTTTCACACGTCTAACGTTGGCACGTCCGTTAGAAATCTCTCTCTTCCGGTCACTTAACATTCAATGGCAATTAGCAAAATTTGAAGGTAGAGTCTTGCCTCTTCAACTTTAACGTTCGTATTAGCAATGTTCCCCTAGTAAACATCGGATTGCAAGTAAGTAAGTTAAAATTTGTCCATTTAATTAATAAATATAATATATTATATTATAATATTGTATTATATTATAATATATAATTTATAATTTATTAATACATTATAAATATAATATAATATATTAATAAATATAATAAATATAATAAATTAAATATCGTTGGAATTTGATTTAATTGATTTTTACATAGAACGAGTAATACTTTCTTATTTCGATGTATTTTTAATATACTATCATTTGTGTTGACGATTGATTATTAACTAACTTTTGTTCGCAATATTTATATTTCTTTTATATTTCTGGCAGATTTTCTGGAAAATGTATGAAAAATCACGGCGATCATTCCCATGAGAAACGATACGTTATTACATTTGAAAATATTTATGCCTTCTGCTCTTGTTTAATCAACATTATTGTTACATGCTGAAAAATATCTATACCATTCGCGTATAATTAAAGTACGTAATAAACATAAAAATAAAGTGCTTCGAACAGCGAACATGTTTGGGAACAAAGCAGCAAAACTTTCCTGTCGATTGTTCCCAAAACAATTGACTAGTTCTCGGTACGCGATGGGTCTCTCGCCTCTCGCCTCTCGCCTCTCGCCTCTCGCCTGTCCGAACGAAGAAATACGAATAGAACATGGCATTAAGACGAGAATACGTGCTCTTCGGTATGAAACAACCGGTAAATCCATACCTAACATAGGTAACGTTTTACGACGGTAAATTGCTAATCCATAAACCTCGAACGGCACTCAGAGAAAGCCTGACAAGGACAAGTAAAAGGGCCGCGTAGAAGAAGAATTTACAACGTTTGTGCCGCGTCCTAGCTTACTGCCGCAATAGGCTTTATCTAAATTAACGTGACACTGTAGGGTTGGGACAAAAAGAAGAAATATGTAAGTAACAGGTACGTTCGAAGTGTTCCTTCCAATTATTTCAGTGTATTTTATCCTTAACTCTCCAAGGGTTTATCGCTATTAATTTATCGTTCATCGCGTACACTGTAACCAATTATTCTAAATCATTTAATCTTACGTTTATGTTTAAATGTCATTTCATTTACTACATACGATATTTCAATTTTTCTAATCTTTAGATAGAATATCCCGGTTAACCCGGAATTAGGGACTCGTAACTTTGTTACCTTGTGTTCTGCGCTGTTGTGCACTTTCGCCCTTTGTTCCACAAGTAAATCTCCAAAGTCTAGACCTTGACGCAAGCTATGGCCTTTCGAACCTGACACCGAACGAACACCCACCTTAACTTTATCTCTACCTCATTATCGGATCGTCGTTAGCCGTGAACTCTGCCCTCGTACCTGTTAGCAGATCGGGCCACCTTCGCTTTCATTACCTACAACGAAGTGAAAGATCCGGCCTGTTTTCCAAGATAACGCTAATCGTGCTATTTTCTATAAGCACAAAATAGTTTTCGTTCTCTTCGTTCAACTCGAAATGTAGGCCTTTGTGTGTTTTCCGTGAAATTTCTAACAATGCGCCACCGAGGCGATTTTCAATTCATGGGCCGCAAAAGCATGCAACAACTGACAACGTATGTCTGTATCAAGTCAAAGGTATTCACCTTTTTCCCCCTTGGATCGTCAAATAAAAACAACAATAGCCGTCCAATACGAATGCCTTGTTTCAAACCAAATACAATATACTTTTTACAGAAGGAAAATATAGAGTTTTAGTAATTGATTTATGCGTATGACGAGGCGGAAAATGTCGAAGATCGTTTACCAACGATCCGTAAGTATACCGGTTATGTTATACTTTTTCATCGACTACTTTTCAATCACCTTTTGTATCAAGCGTAGCAAAATCTTCTGTAGTAAAATCCAGAATCTACAAATATGTGCTTTAGATACGTTACACCGTACATTTAGATACATAATTCGCATAGTTTCTCAGCTATTATTTCGGTAATATGGATTAATTTATCGCATATGCGCAACCTCTAATGAAATCATACAGCACAAGTTGTGCATCTTACATATGTATGTATATATTTATGTATGTAGGTAGGTATTCTGTAAAAGTATGTCGGAAATTAAATTTGTAGTATTATATTCTTTTATATGTTATCGTGATTTTATATGTCACACTTTTATCTTGACATTTATCGTCTTCATCTATCACATACAAATTATCTTGACATGCATATATTACGATATTTTATTATGTTGTAATGTATAATATTATGTTATATTATATTATATTATATTATATTATATTATATTATATTGTATTATATTACATTACATTATATTATATTACATTACATTATATTACATTACATTATATTACATTATATTATATTATATTGTATTGTATTGTATTGTATTGTATTGTATTGTATTGTATTGTATTGTATTGTACTGTATTAACACTTTCATCTCTGCACCGCATCATCTCTGAAAGACTATATCTGATAAATAAATTGTTCAAATCCGGTTTTTTATTCCATATGAATTTATACTGTTAATCGAATCGTGCTAGAGTGTGCACTTTATTGATATGAATTTCGATCAGCAACAGTTCCATTCTATACACGTGTACCGCATGCATCTTGCTTAAACGAGTTAATAAATCTTGTTGTGCATACAGCGTGCATTATCTTGTTAGTCTAGCGTAATCAATCGGATGAGAATGGAGGGGAGATCCGTTGACCGAGTTACCTACGTGCACCAAGGCCTAGACGTTACATTGAGAAAACAGGCAATGAATGAACGAACCAACAAACCGGATGTCGATGGTGGTGCGCGCAGGTAAAAGTTGCCGAGCACCGAACGCGATTAAACTCAGCCGGTTTTATCTACCGCTAGCACCAGCTCTAAGTAGTTATGCGGTACAAGTATCGGTATCGGTACTGTATCTACCCGATACCTCTCAATTACAACTATTAACTAGAGTTGTTGTTTTCTTTAATGAGGTTGCGAAGGTACCTGCGAAGGTAATTCCGCGCTACCGTCTGGTACTCGAGGACGAGACCGGTTTCAAACATTTCATTTACAATCGTTTTACTTATTTTTCCGTTACGACAGAATCATATCATTGTAACGTCATTGTGATATCGATCTTTGTTGTGCGCGTATACTATATACAAGGTGATCCGTAATTCATGGTACAGAAGGGATCAGAGAGATTCTATGGGTCGAAATAAGACCAAGATCAAGAATAAGAAAATCCCGGTGGGGAGCTTTGTCCTTGAGAAAATGAAGTTTGACAATTTCTGAAATTCCCAGTTAGACGATAATAGGTAATTCATCAATTGGAGGTTGTTGCGCGTGTGAGAATAAGTGAAAATAAGTGAAAATAAGTGAAAATAAGTGAAAAAAAGTAGAATAAAACTTACACGTATATTATATATATATATATTACGCGCATAGGGTTAATTTTTGGCCAACATATTGAAATTCTCCTTCATACTTTCTCCGAGGCAAAGTCTTGAACGACGAAATTGTATTTTTTCATCTTTGTACTTGATTGATCTGAATCGGAAATACAAAAAGTCTTCAGAATAAAGAGATAATTGGTTTTCGAACCTTTTCCGAAGTTTTCCCTTAAAAATGACACTGTCAAAGAGTGACACGACGACGAAATCTTTGATAAATATTCTGCAATTTTTATCTTCATCTAGAACGACGATTTTTTGCGGAAACTAGATCAATCGTTACTGAAAATTCTACGCAACACTCTGGTTCCTTTCGATCTTTTTAAGGAAACTATATTAATGATCGTATACCTACGTGTGCTAAAGATAAAATATGATTATATGAAGCTTATAAAATAAGGAAACGATAGATTATTTGTATAAAATATACTGCCCGAAGCATTCTGTACATCGCGACACGACTCAATTGCAACGTCCATTTGAGAATTTCTAACACGCATCGAGCTAAGCCTCGACCTTGAACGTCTTCATACCGCGCAAGGACGTTCATTGATCGATAAAACCAGACGAGTCTCTGTATCTCGCTTTATTACCGGCCTCCTGTTTACACGCACACGATTTCTTTTACGGTTAGCACACTGCTAACAGTTTTAACACAATCTCGATCGAATAATGTCCCTTTTTAATTTCGCTTCTCCCTTTTACAGCACTACATATGTACAGAAATTGTGTCTAGAAATTACATGCCACTACCGTGACTACCATAGCGTGATTCACGCTCTCGGTTTGGCTTGCTGGAAATCGATATGGGAAACTTGCCGCACGATTGACCTTGATCTTGAAAATCAATATTCTGTCACATTCTACTCATCGCGAGGATGCAACCGCAATCTCTTGGAAAACGGTGTTAAAGTTCCACCGGTTCTTGTGTTGGCGTTATTTACAGTATATATAAAAAAAAAAATAGAAGAGATTACTTCTTAATCTAAGGGGGAGATTTTACTTCCTAGTACGGGAAACAACCGGTTCTAAATAAATAGAACGAAGCCAACTAACTTCGTAATTTCAGAATATTAGAAAATTATTTCCTATTATTTTTTATCATTTTCCACTAATTTACGAAGAAATCTTGTTTAGCAGGCGGTTAAATGACATCGAAACGGCCACGATATGGTGTTATCAGAGATTCTGATATTATAGATATTGAATAGAATCACATTTATTTATGCGATGATCGATGCAACTCGTTATTTCGCATAGGAAACTGTTAAAGAGTCGATCGTGTGAGAAGAGCAATTTGTTCAGCAGATAGGTTGATCGATTTTGCTTTTCAAACAACGTAATAAAGGCAATAGATACCTTCTGAATATCTTTTCCGACATAACCACGACAGAATCGTAATAGTTTTCTATAACGTTTAATATCTTGTTACTGTTAATATACGCGATATTACACTTGAATCGAAGAAAATCTTATCTGTTTGTAGTTTCCTGCTACGTACTACAGATACAGAAGACGAGAAAACTATGGTTGTTAATTTTTTGATGCGCAGTGAAATGAATAACTTAAAATGAGAGATACGAACTCGTATGGAGGATAGTAATATAGGAAGATGAAATAATTGAAAAATATACGTAGGTACTATACATATGATATGCCGAGAATTGAAACAAATTTTTTTGTCAGGTAATAAAAATCATCAAATTCGAGAAATTGTAAAGAAAAGAAAATAATTGTTTATAACGAGAGCAACAGTTTCTTTTGTTGTATCTTTGATGAAACCGGATTCTAATTACATTTACTTAGATGTATTTTAATCTGTCTCGTATCTCATTAGTAGGCAGCCGAGTACTCTTGTAAGGACAAGAGGAAACAATTCGTGAAACACAAGCATGAACTCGTACACGACTATTATAATCGAAATGGTGTCCCATCGCTTTATAATTATCCAGTAGCGAAGCGCGCCGTAATACTTTTATAGGGTCTCTTATTCGTGAAGCGAATAACTTAACTACTTTAACGGGCAGTTCAATATATCGTAGTTCGTTCACGTTCGTTAATCGCATTAAACATACGTAAGATATTACGGTTAATTTTGCGCTACATATGTATAAATGGTAAATCAACAAAGGAACAAGAAAAAGACGAAACTATGTACATATTACGCGATCAGAATTCAACATCAAATTGAACGTTCTTTCTTACACGCGGCAAAGCGCCTACAAATTGTTTCAAAGAGCACAGAGAAAAGCATTTGCTAAGTTTCGAATGATCAAGTTCAAGAAAAGAGACAAGGACTCTAACAAAATATTAATTAGATTATTATCGATAAAAGTGGGATTGTTTACAAAGAAAATGTCAAAAAGACATATTGTAAGATATGATTATAAAATTGAAACATTAGTATAGGACCAAGTGGAATTAAATCAAATTAGGAGTGATTTTTTGATGACAATTCACATGACAATTCACATGACAATTCACATGACAATTCACATGACAATTCACATGACAATTAACGAATGATGTAATGCATGAATGCATTATACGTTTTAATTATTTGTCTGGAAATTGGCCGACAGTATGTTTAAATGTGAAATCTGATTCATCGATGTAATGGTTCCCAAACCAAATTCTTGCTTGAATCAATTACTTATTATTAGGTATAAAACTCCTTTATCTGACTTGTACGATACGCATAGAAACTATATACATACATGCACGCATACATGCATGCATACATACATATATACATACATGTGTAGATCCGTTTGAGAAACTCAAGAACAAATAACTTTCCCAAAATGTCTCGTTATAAATTTGTTTGAAAAATCGTACCATAACTTATTTTAACTTTTGCAGATTCGTTAATCAACTTAACTGACTTAAAATCAATAATAAGTAAGTATCCACGTACTTTTGATCGGTAGTATACATGTATCTGTATATTAAAAACTACACGAATTAAATCAAAGGTATAAATAATATAATAGCGGTGAAAACGAAAAATAGAAACGCGGTTCTCTTTTCCGTTTCTCGGCGTTTCAACTTCCTAACAAAAACAGATTTAAATAGGTATAGCACGAGATCGTGCTATTGAATTAATCAAAAACTGTAACGGAAAACGAGGCAACAACACCGTTGCAACGGTGCATCCACTACACATCGGTTTACCGAAGCGGAGAAGTCAAGGACGTTCAAAGCACATTCTATCCTACACACGGAGTTGTTTGCCGCGTGTTGTCTAGGTCGTGCAAGACCGAAGGCGTAGAGGAGGAGTTTGGAATCCGAGAGACGCGAATAGCTGACCGGAGCTCGTGAGAAATCGGTTTATAGACTCACGGATATCCGCTGGAACGTTAATCGCTCTTACGGAGAAGATATACTCTTTCCGATAAAACCGGTCGTACAATAGCATCACTTTCCGTCCAGCATGCTTTAAATGTTCAATCCTAGGTATTTTCTTATCCCTGGAGCATAAAAAGGCATTCTGTTGTTACACATATCCAAGAAATATACGAAATTTGTTAAGTTCAAGGTATCGATCGAGGCACTCGTGTCACTTGAAAAAATTCAAGAAAATTTCCTGGTGTAAATGACACAAAAAAAGTTGCGTTCAAGGATAACGACCGGAATCCAAGTGAAACGTGTTTTGCACGTATCGCTATAAATATATGTGCATGTTAACGCGTAAAATCATTTTAAAGTATTGCGATGTAAACGATATTTTCGGTTAAAGGGTCAAAGCGTTTTTTTAACAGCGTGTCAATAAAATAACGTTAAAAGAAAAGCTAAAAAATATTTTTCGGTAGAATTTAAATTTCTTCGCGATGCAAGTTCGCATAATGAACTTTCACTTCTGGAAACGTGCCTTTTTATAGAACCTTTCGTCAGCATAGAAATACGCATCAGTAGCTAGCGCTTAATTTTTCAAAACCAACATCAACGTATTACACGCATTTCTCGCAATCCTATTTACAAGTTTTTATGCTATTTACTGTAATTATATCGTTCGTACTGAAATATGTTATTCTCGATCTTTATACGTATATGTGCCAATTTAAATATTTATTCTTGAATAATGTAAAGTAGTAAAATTAGCACGTATTTTTATATGTATTACTGTATTCCGGCATATCTGTAGATTTTTACTAATTGAATAACAAAACTTCAATTTTCATTTTGTTACAAGTACATCTACACATTAATTATATTCTGTTCGCATTTCTTGGTGACGATTAACAACGATTTCGTTTTTTTACTCGCTCACACACACACACAGACACACACTGCGACGATCCTTTCATTTCGGACCCGCGGAAAGCGACCTGTTGCCAAGGGAAGGCTTAAAAGTAAACAACGTTACGTCACCAGGGGCCCTGGTGTCTAGCTTGGTCGGTGTGCGAACTCTCAAACTCAAAGCTTCTGTCTGTTTTTTTCTATCTCTACCTCTCTATCGCTAAGATCAAAAGCTTACTCTTTAGTGACATATACATATATATATATATATATACATATATATATATTATATGTGGTTATATATATATATATACACGGAGTCGCGCGTTCAGCTCAATATGTTACAACTGAGGATAGTGCCTCTTTTGTAACATGAAAAATGTTGCACGCACTAAACCATACACTATATACATATGCATATTTCTGGGATCACTATAATCGCATACTCGATACTTATCGTTTTATCCTTTTTGGTATTTCTTAAATTTTTATTTAAGACTATCCACCTATTTCAACAACAACATATTCGATAATTATTTGATTATTATTTGAAAACATTGATCATTATTTGAAAAAATAAATAACACGTTTACAATAAATTTGAGAGATATATATTAAGAAATCTGGACATATAAAGTATGTATAGTAAGTATATCCAAATTTTTAAATTGTCATTAATTGTTATATATAAACATAAAGAGAGAGATTGAAAAAGAAATTGTCAGCGAGTTGATCGAAGAGCGTGCGATTTCAGTGCTCCCAATCTTGTGTACCTATGTACTTATACATATAAGAGACCACACATTGGTAACCGATAACTGAGTGATAGAAGAGAGAGAGAGAGAGAGAGAGAGAGAGAGAGAGAGAGAGAGAGAGAGGCATGGGGGAGAAGCTTGGGGAGAGAATGAGAGGTAGTAAAAAAGTGGCCGAGCAGCCAACGAACACGGCCAAGTACGCGGCTCCTTCCCCGGAGGGTCGCACTGGTTATTCGGCCTGCGAATAATAATCATAGCGGTCGCCCTCCTGGTCGTTTCGGTTTCCTCCTCTCTTTCCCTCGCGCGGATCACCCTGTCGTCCGCTGCATAGCAACAAGGACCGTTCTCTCTTTCGCTCTTGAGGCTTGCCGGAGGCCCGTCCATACACGAGGCTGGAGAGGACGGAAAGCATGCCAACGAAACAGAGAGAGGTGATAGAGGGAGGAGGACGAAATACTCCGAGCCGAGGGAGTGAGAGGATACGAGCAAGCATCTGAAGAGGATAGAAATATAAACGGACGCAGAAAGAACGGCTGACAGAATCTCTTTCGGAGGAAAAGGATATGGGCAAGGAAAGAGAGGATAAGAGAGGATAAGAGAGGATAAGAGAGGATAAAGAAACAGAAGAACAAGAGTGCTACGTATGTATGTACATGTACTTACAAAGGACTCCGTAGAGAAAACCAGGAAAAACTGCGAAAAAGATGAACGTGACAAATGACCAAGGAAATAAGCTACGAAACGAGGAAGGCAACGGGAATACATGTTGATGCTGGCCTGCGTTGATCAAAGAGTACAAAAATATAGACGGAGAATAGAGAATAACAACGATTAGGCATTGAAATAATTGTTAAACATGTTTAATAAACATGGAGAGTAAAGTGCACAGAATGAAAGAAATATATGTAAATATGTACGATTGTGTTTATACTCCAAATTATGTTAATAATGTAATCTTGAAATAACATTAGAGAGTTCACTTATTAAATAAGACTAAATAAGATTTAAGATTTCTTAAATTTTTTATTAATTATCGTTAAAACATGCAATATTAATTTAGCAAATATATCAAAGCGTTTATTTTTAATAATAAATCTTGAATAAATCGAGCAAAAGCGATGAGATAAGAGGGAAAGCGAACGGATTTATAGAACTGTGGTAACGGCCGTTATTAGCTTGTTGTCATAAAAAAAAGTGCAAGTTTGGAATTTGCAAAAACAAACGTATGCTACGCAAAGAGAACTGGAAAAATCAATTTAGAGAACGGCTTAGATGTGTAGAAACATCATTTTCGGGATTCAAAAGAGAAAGAAGAAGTCACTCCGACTCGTCAATGGATAAGAGAATGTTGGTAAACGATACGTGCTAGAGTTATAATAATATTAATACGTGACATAGCATAACAGAGCTGATATTACATTTTGATTAGGCTGCATGAAAGCACGCGTACATCGTTACACGCGTATCTGTGCAACTATTATAATTATTTTATTACAATATATTGTACATATTTGAATATTGAATATTTAAATATCAAATCGATTGAGATTCATTATTTACCAGCTCATTACGAAAGCAAATCTAAGAAAACCTAGTTTAACGGATAAGTATGAACCTAAGATGTAAAAATCTTTTCTCATAATTAATAATCCGCACATAAGCTACGATTTACAGGTTCGTTCTTTTTACTCGTCCAGAGATATGAAAATGGAAGAAACTCAATTCCTAAGTTGTCTATTTAAAATTAATATTTTGTATAATTACGATGATTACAATATAACCTAGTTGGAAGTTCTAATGATTTTTTTTTTTTTTTGTGCCTGCCAACGTTCCTAAATAAATTTCTCAAAAAAAGAGGAACAAATATGCACAAATATAAGGAAAGCAAAAACGTAGGGACTTTTGTTTAGGAAGCTCAACGATTTCTTCCATAACCTAACTCTCGCTTTTCTCCTGTAAGGAATCGAAGGGTTAACAAGAAAGGCATGAATCAAGGTTCTCGGCTGGTCCAGGATGCAAAGGGTTCTTAGGACCATATGACTCAGCAATCATATGGTTAGTGACGTCAGAGACCAGCAAAATGATCGAACTAGCAAAAGCAACGACCGATAGAACAACACAGTGCACGGTATAGTGATCCGGATGTTAATCCATTCGTGCGTGCTAAATCGTACCAGTTTCTTCCATCTACTAGGTCAGATGGATATAGATGTTCTCACACGAGTCTTTCGATTTAGAATAGAAACGTGAAATTCCGAACGACGCGCGAAGCGAAGCGTCCAAGATATTGCGTACTGATAACAATACCAAATCACAGAGATAAATAACGATTATCTATGATTTGTCATTTAGATTCTTTAAAATAGAAATTTGTATTTCCTTTTTAATATGCTTTTCCCAACATGTCGTTTGTTTACTTTATATTCCCAATTACCGCTTGATATCGCTGTTAATAATAAAACGAAATGTTTTCGATATACATATCCGCAATAATGTACATATATATATATATATATATGAATTGATTTGATGAATTTTAAGACAGGAGAAATTTCCATCACCCTGTATGTTTACATTTGCATCGACAAATTTTGAAATTTTCCTGAATAAGAATAAAATATCTTTTCCTCTTCTATTTCGAAAGGGTAAAGAGTCACATCATTTAACGTAATTGTTCCTACTGCAGAAAGATAATCTGACTATCTCTCGTTATCTGAGGCCCACATATCTATCACACCTTAGGTCCTAATATCATTAGCTAATGCGGTTATCGCTTTTTTAATATTTGTAGTTACATGGTAGAAGCGGTCGATATTATTTATCAAGAACACACAACGTATAATGCAGATGAATGAAGCACGAATGAACTTATTTTTTGAACTTTAGAGATAAGAAACATAATACAATCTATCGATTCGACTGAAATAACTACACATACCGAAGAAGCAAGCTCCATTATACCTTATCGAACAGTAAATATCGTAATTCTGTATAATCTTCGAATTAACTCAAATACATAATAGAAAATGCGGCATATTATCTAACGTTTGATGTTTCTATCCTCTTGCGAATAAGCAAACGTAGTGTCAGTTTCATCTTAAATTGATTCGTCATCTGCAAGGCACTTCCGCTATTTACCGCGCAGATATGTATGCGTATGCACGTGTGCGTCGAGCAAAACGAAACGCACCAAGCATTCTGCATTGTTGAAATCCGTCCAGGGAATTGTATATGGTAAACCTATAGTGTACAGGTTATAACATCATCTATAGTAGCAAAACTTTGAATTATATCATTTACACAAAATTCCTTTGCTAGGTATATCATTAAATTCATTATCTGGGAAATAAATATATTGTATTTAGTTGTTTGTATAAATTAATGTAAACATTGTCATTTACTATTTTAGATGCAACGAACGTATAATATAAAATGGATATATCGAATAACGAGGTTTTTATAACAACCATCCGTTTTAAACAGATTAAAAGTCTCTTCTCCGTAAGATTGCGTATAGATATAAAAAATATGTACTCTGCAATTCATTCATATATCTCGTTGAAACTTTAATTAAAATATAATTGTTTAACTAAAAAATATATATATATATATATGTATATTGATTGAAATATTATCATTGACTATTTAAGATGTAATAAACATCATAACGTAGGATGAATATATGTACTGTATATCTATCTTTTTACGATAACAATCAATCCTAAACAAATGAAAAATATATTAGATAGTTTCTACAGGAGGCTGCGTATATGCAAAGGCGAGAACCAGGCGAATGACGATGCAAAAGAAGAGAGAAAGAGAAAACGGCGGACAAAAACATTTTCTGAACACAGCTGCGAGCTGCCGCTTTCCACCAGCGAGGTTTATCATTCTAAGTAGGGGAGGTTTCTCTCTTTACATTCTCCTTCATACTCTGTTCTTTATTATCTCTCTCGCATCCTGTTGAGCCTCTCTCTTACCACCACTTTAATCCTCGGTTGGGCTGTCTCTCTATTCGACAGAATAAATAATAAAAATTGAACCAATCGTTGTTAAATGTTAACCATCGATACTTTGCTTCATGAGTAACGTTATTTACGAAAAATAATTTTGAATTGTCATCATGAACATAAAAACTCTTTTACTTAGAGATCTACTTTATCTTCAATCTATTTTTATATTACATTTGAAAGAAACTTTGCAGATTTCATACTGCATCTGTCACCTGTGAAACTTGCTTGGCTTAACAGCCAGCAAGAATTCTTGAATTCTCCAAATCCATGTGATCGAAAAGTGGCCACTGGAACTGGTCTGATAAAATATAAACTATGAATTTATTCATCGAAATTTATTTTGACCCCCTTTTTACCAATCCCCGGACCACTTTTTATAGACTGGAGAACGCGTAGCATATTCTCTTCAATCGCATCTATCGAGTCAAAACGAAGGGGCCCACGAAGCGATAATTTTAGCCGGGGAAATGAGAAAAGGTCACACGGAGCCGTATCAGATGATGAATACGGAGCTTGCGGAATGGTATTCGTCGAATCTTTAGCCAAAAAATCACGAACCTCAACGGGATATGTTAGGAGATATGTGAGTGAGAAAGCATTATCATGGTGCGAAGTGCAACTCGCGTTTCAAAATCGATTAGCAGGAACCAAATTATATTCCAATACGTTTGTCACTATCTGTAATTGTCATTCGTCGATCATCGAGTTCTAACTTCATTCTCTTCTTCATTCTGATTTACTTCATTCAGTCATTAACTTCATTCAAGCGCTGCTCACCTCTCGCAATGGAAAGTCTTCCAGATCGATCCTTATCTTGGACGCGTTCTATGCTTTCTTTAAACATTTTCTACCATTCGAAAATCCTTGTTCGTGGCATGCTCTCATCACCGAAACACTTCCTCAACATTTCTGCAGTTTCTCTGCACCGTAAATTTCTTTCCTGAGACAAAATTTGACGCGGAGTCTTTGCTCAACAAAATTGAGCACATTATAGATCGCCAAAAGTAGCTTTTTTAAATGAAAAGACAAGCGGTTACACGTAAACGAACAATGACAATGACATGAAATTTTCCACGGTGCTACACCAATATAAAACGAATTGATTCTAATACATTTTGATCATATTATAGAAAGTTAGCAGATGAGAAAAGAATAAATAATTTAAAACGATTAAAAGAAAGAGACATAATCCAGAAAACTTGCCTTTTGTTGCAAATTCTGTAAATTCTACTTGAAAGATATAAAGTGATCTTAATATAGCCTTGAAAAATTTGAAAAAGAAACGTTTACTTTGCGGTATCACATTTCACGCGAGAAAACGATAAAAAATATCTGTACATTCTTTTTTCTATCATCGACCATTTCACGGTTCTTCGTCAATCGGTAGCTATCGATAAATACCTTATATATGTCGAAGACAATGTCCCCGGTTTAAAACTTATCATTTATGTTCCACGTTCTGACTTAAAAAAAAGAAAAGAAAAGAAAAGTAAGAAAGAAAGAAAGAAAGAAAGAAAGAAAGAAAGAAAGAAAGAAAGAAGGAAAGAAAGAAAAAGAAAAAAAAGATAAATTTCATACATATAAGCTTTTCTAGTATCGCCGTATCGCCTTTCCAAACAACTCAACGTTAACAATTTTTAACATTCTGAAATTCTGATTATATCTTGAAAAGATATTTGTATGCAATTTTCTCGTTAACTAACTGATAAATATAGAAAGTCTGTACTGTCTAAGTAGGCATAAAAAACACATCGAAGCCAATCTCTAATCATATCGCCTAAGTAACGAGCAGATGCAAAATAACAAAATATATAATCGTACGTAATTGGTTACGTAAAATTTATTTGAATGGAATATATAGTGCAGCTGCATTTCTCTTTCTCTTTCGTTCCCTCGCAGCATATTGGATTACTATCTTTCGTCAGACACTGTCGCGTCGCCGGGGTTTCAAAAGCAAACTCGTAGGGATAGGGGCAGCTGTCGTACCGTACATTCCTGCGTCCCTATCTTCTCCCCGCCCCGCTCTTTTACCCCCGAGTGCTTACAGCTTACAGCCCAATACTTTTCTCTTTCTTTCATTCTCGAATCGTTATTGATTTTCTTTCTCTTCTCTCAAATTCTCTTGAACGCTGTCAAGAATAACGAATGGCGAGAGAAGCTAAGAAGAAAAATGTACGAGGAAAGCCGTAGTTGGATTCAACTATTGGTCTCTATCTCTATTTTAACCTTGGAACTGACTACGATAAACCTTGATTTTTTTCATATCATCAACTGTGTTTTATCGACTGCATTTAATAAACGGATCCTTTTTATATTTTTATGCTATTTACATAAAAATACATTCAAGATGTTATAGAGCATTCTAAATTGACTTGTACAATAATTTAATTTAGTTTACATTCAGCATGTACGCACGGTATCGAACTAGGCATGGTTCTATATAGGTGGAGATAATTATTGCACAAGTTATTCAAACAATCAATCGTATTTGTAATTATTCAAACAATCAAAGCTTTCGTTCGTACTTCAATTTACGATAAAATATGATTTCGTTCTTTCAAAATGATGCTTCAAATTCAACAGAGAATTACTTTCGCGTTGTTCGTTTGTTTAAAAAGTTAAATATTTTGAAATAGATATTTACTTGACTTCTTTTCGTTTGATCTTGTAATTTCATCATTTGGTATTAAAATTTACATGTATCAAGTAGTGTTTAGCAAACGTAGCCAGTGCGAAACATAGAATAAATATTAGTTGCGGTGTAACGGTGCGCAGAAACTTTGCGAAAGGATGTTTGCAGAAATGTGTGGCAAATTTATAAGCGTTCGTTTTATGTGGAATTATCCTGACGTTGCAGTTGATACTATCTGTTCACAGAAGGATTAAAGGGTACCAGCAGTAACGTACACGATCTCTGCTTGTTACTGCGCGAGATAAAATCCTCCGAGATTAGAGTAGGGACTCAATTCGTATCTCCGCCGGAAGTTGTCGACCCTTGGGCCAGGCTGTGTCTCTCGTTATGATCTTTTCTCACTTTTCCTATTGCTTCGGTTGCATAATGCTGATATATGCCTACTTACTTTCTTCGAACCATTAAACCGTACGATTAATTCGATAAACAGTACCAGATATACAGTACGGATATGCGGTAACGCTTAAGATATAAAAAAGACAATATAACAAAGAAATTACTCGTCGTTTATTCGTAATGATGAATACTAGATTCTATTTAGCCATTAGATCACACCTTCGCTTGTAACCGCATTATTATTATTGACCCACGTTATTATAAATATATCTTAATTAAGACATTTTTAATTTGATTCGCAATTTCGTATTGTAGTCAAATTTACTATCCTTACCGAAGATCGTTGATTAAACCAACATTTTCGTTTGCGAAACAAGAATTCATAATTAATCGAATAAAGAGTAAAAAATGAATTTTGCATTATGTATCTAATTTTCATTAATATCCATTATTAGAACTACAAATTTAATATTTATTCAACAAAAGTTTTGTCAAATTAATCGTAACCTAAAATACCACCCACAAACTTTAACATTGTATTTTGAGGAAAGAAGAGAGAAGAAAAGAAAAGAGAGACGGATGTGAGAACGAAGATAGTGAACGAGTTATAGAAATGCCGGAAGGATGGACACGACTGTGTCGTTAGTCTCGATTAAAGAAGCGAGGGTGCCGCAGGTGATACTGGAAGGAGAAAGGTCGTGGTTGACCAACGCGACGAGAACGAGGAGAAGAATACCTGGTGTCAGCCGGAAAAGACATAACTGATGCGAATCGAATGCCACGTGGTGCCCACATGCAAGTAGTACGTAAGTATACCTATTCTACCTTCCCTTCACCCTATTATCAATTTTTATGACCTATATTTACAACATTTTTCTTTCTGCTTTCATTTCTTTTTTTTTTCTTTTTTTTTTTTTTTTTTTTTTTTTTTTTTTTTTTTTTTTTTTTTTTTTTTTTTTTTTTTTTTTTTTTTTTTTTTTTTTTTTTTTTTTAATTATTATTAGTAGATTTCTCCTTGCAATGGTGACCAAAAATATTTTATATATATAGACGATATATTGAAGCACGAGGTACGATCTTGGTGGCAACAGTACCAATGCATTAAGCAACAAAAGTTAGTAAATATTGTCATATACAAATTTGGATTTATTTAGTATTGGGCGTCTTTATATAATCTAGAATAAAAAAATAAAAAATACAAGAAATATAAACACTGTTTTATAAAACAATTCTATTACTTTTTAAACATAATTACAGAATGTACAAGATAAATATTAAATTAGTTCACGTAACGGATCTTTGTCTAAATAATATCCATGTATACATATCGAAAAGGTGGTAAAATAACGAATAAAGGGCAAAGTCTTTGTTTATTCGTTGAAACTATCAGTTCTCTTTCATCCGATATCGAGATAAATTAAAAAACACAGCATTTTTATTGTACAAATGAAAAGACAGGTGTTACTAGGAATTAGTATTCCTAAATATGCTAGTATGATTGTATCGTAAATTTTAAGAATAACTTAGATGCTCGAAAATTAACAATTCCATAGATTTGAATGAGTAGAAGGCTTGCCTGAATTGTTCCTTGCATCTAATATGCACAACAATGTACTTGAAGGTGGCACGATGTACGTGAATAGCGATGTTTCTACACATACCAATCACACAGAGTTTCTGAATGCGTATGCTAGGAATTACAGCTGTAAAAGTCTGACAGTTTGTCAGTGAACGGTGTGATTTCAAACGGAATATCGTCACGATAACATCCATTTACATCTTTACACGTGTCATTATGTTTTACGAATGTATGTTATTTAAGGATACTGTCTCTGTAGTTTTTCAATATAAAGTTCAATACGTGTAGATCATTATCTTATTTCAATGATTTATCGTGTTGTTGATATCTTTAATATTCCTTCGTTAATGCTTTTTTGCGTTAATGCGTTCTTTTTTGTGCATATAGATATAATTTTTTTTATAACATTGGTTAACAGTAAAAATGTGTATTCCCTTCATTTAAAATGATAATCAACCTGAAAATTTCAACAAACTGAAATTGTATTTTTATCTTTTTAATTTTAAATGCAACAAGCTCGTTACGGCGGTTTATTAAACTTCAAAAATAATGTTCCTCGTCATTTGTTGATTCAATATGTGCATACTAATAAATAGAGAAAGTGGAAAATCATATAAGATATTTTCAAAATCAATTTTCGTTCGTGTTTGATAAATCGTTCTTTAAGATACTACGATTCTACTTACGAAACATTTACAAAAGAAAATTAAAAGCTTAAATTCCTCGAACAAATGGTTGTATTACAAGTGTAAAGCTTCACTGACTAACTCGAGTTGCTTACTTAAACGCCTGCAGAATTGCAATTTATCACTGGCAGGTGCCGTCTTGTCATATTTTTTCAACGTGATTATGCTGCAGACACCGGGACATCTGTCATCTCGATTTAAGAATTGCTGCAAGTTTTATAAACCGTCTACATCTTTCAATCATTTTGCTAACAATCCTCTCACATCAATTTGTACTGTCACAATGTTTTCATCCGTTATTAGGAGATGGTGTAATGGAAAATAGTAAGTAACAATGGATATACGTTATAGATGATTAAAAAGAATAAATCATACTATTAAGCAAGGAAAATTGTTGCAATAACAAAATTGATATAAACGAATGAAATATCTATTTAGAAGATTATCTGCAATTACTATGACTTTTGCTATTTTCTCGTGAAACACACGCCTGTGCGCAATTTTAAATATTAAAAACAACTGAATTACGAAGGAATTATCAGCTAATTTAAAAAAAAGAACTGCTTAAGAGCTTTTTTTTTTATAGAATTTCTACACTATGTACTGACTTTAGTTAACGTGCAGAACATTGGGTTATAATATGTAGAATGTTATAAATCTGACACAATCTTGATTACTAATTTTCATCTGTTAACGGTCCACGTTCCGTCCAAGTAACGTTGTATTTTAGCTATGTCGTTAGGAAACGAAATTGCTCCTAATATTGGAATTAACTTCCTATAAAATAAATTTCTCATACACGAGTCATGATTTTCAAATAACGAAGTAATAAATTGGAAAATAAGAATGACTAGTTTACAGAGTGACTAGTTTTCTACATGCAAAACTAGCTAATATCAAATACCTTTTTTAAACTTGTATCATCTTTATAAACTTCTTGCCGCATGGGTTTGCGTCAGTGAACCGAAAGCAATCAACTGCAGGTGCCTCCCCATGCAATTTACTGCATTTATCGAGCTCCAGACATGTTCTTTCTTTTTCTTTCTTTTTTCTTTTTTTTTTCCGAAATTTGTTCTCGGAAACCCGAAACCGCAAGAGAGAGGTCGGCGCCCTATAATTGCTGCTTGCACCAAATTGCAACTCAGATGTGAAGCTGATAAAACGTTATTTTGCCTTCGGCATTGCTTTAACGTTAACTATCTTCCTGGTTGGATTGTAAACGGCGAATCGGCCATCCATAAAAAGTTAGAATACGAATATTCGTAAAATTCGAATTTATTTTGTAAAAGCAAAATATGTACATATAAGAAGATTAATTGAAAAACTAGAAAAATAGAGCAACTAAACACAAAAGAAACACTATCTGCTGGTTACCCCATAGTTAAAATGACCTATCTACTATCTAGCATTTTATCATTTTTCAGGAATACATTCAAATATTCAAAATTCTTCCCGTTTTTTACTTGTTAAGTAAATCTCTGCTCTATAGAGATATAGAAACGGCCTAATTTATTTCTCCCAATTGCTGCTCGATTAGTTGTACTACTTTATAATGCCGTATATAGTATACATGTATCATCTGTTAATAATAAGTTATATAATCCTAGATTCGAGTGCACATTGAATATTCTATCGTACATTTTATTACAGTGGCTCTTGTAGTTACATAATTGTAAGTCACTGCCTTTGCCATTCCTTATTTTCTTAAAAAAATTTTCTTTCGCTTTCACTTCTGAAAGCAACAAGATACCAACACTCCCAGGAATTTTTTATCGAAACATTATATATAAACATTTTGAAATTCGTTGTCACTGTAACGAGAAACGATTCGTGATGATATTGGTAAAATTTAAAACGGATCTGAAAATATAGGTATGTACATAGAGAAGATACACGATATTTATTCGAAGCATACACCTTGCAAAGATCGTCAAAGTATTCGAACAGTTAATTAATTACTCGCTATACGTATTACTAAGATATATACGCTGACGCTATTTATGCTGTACATATGTATATTAATTTATTACTACTAACTGTATGCTTGCAATAAACGTCATGTAACTTCTATATACATACGTACGTATATTTTTGGATTTTAATTTTCAAATTTCATTACTATAATCACGATGTATACCCTCCTATCGCATCGGTTCTTAACTGTTCTAATTCCATAGAAAAGAAGAGAAAAAGCGATTAACCAATCTATATTTTATTTATTTATATTACCAATACGTAATTAACCAATGGAACGCAACGAATATTGCTTAGTACTTTCAGGTCCTAATTCCACACGATAATATTGAACTTGATAAACTCTAGACTCAGGTTTCTCTGTTTACAAACTAGTGGAGACAGAACGGCAAAGAACTAAAGTGACGCTATTCATAAAAACATTCTGTGATAAATGTTGGGATACTTTCGCGAGCCACTGCGGATAGAGACAGATGTCTTAAAATTTTCGGGAACAAGTTATAGCGCGAGCTCCTTTAACGGAAATCCGTATTGGGAAGCAGCAAAGGGGGTAGATTCGAAGCAAGCGTGCAGTCGATAGCTCCCCACGCGATTTAACGCGTTTATCGAGGTATTGAGGCATTCCTGGTCTTTTTGCGCGGCTCACGCTCCGCGAATCCGTGGGACCAGAGAGCTCGCCCGTTGCTGCTGCTCGTTATACGCATACCAACAGCAGCAGCCGCCCTGTGCGCAGCCCTGCGTCACCCCTTAACGCTCAGAACTCTACAGCAGCACTCGCTCAAACTCTACTACAGTCTACATACTGCGTACGTACATACGTATACGGGCCAAGCGCGCCAACACCGAGAAACCTGCTCGAAAGAACAGAGACCGAGATCACAATGGCGATAGCGATCGATCTTTCGACCACACGACTGCCGACCACGAACCATTCAGTGGATCCTTTTTTTTTTATTCACCTTTTAATTGGGAGATTTCGCAAAAACGACAACGTTTCCCGATGATTTGACATTTTCCAATTATTTTTCGTTAGTTTCTGTTAGTTGATTCTTAACGCGTAGACTTACGAGAATTACAATTAGTGTTTTCTATTCGTTATGTTTCTAATCTTTTTTCAAATCAATTTACCCAGTTGTCCAATATGTGCGTCATATATATGAGACGTGCAAAAGTTTCCGGCCAGATAAATTTTTCGATTTATACTTGGAAAACGGTATTTCAAAGAATTTTCAACGATATCGAACAACGATGGAACGATGCTTGTGTATTACGTATACCATTTTCGATTCTATTCCATTCTATTCCATTCTATTCCATTCTATTCCATTCTATTCCATTCTATTCCATTCTATTCTATTCTATTCTATTCTATTCTATTCTATTACACTTGTACTCTGATACTTAATATAAGGCTTTGCGAACATAAAGTGAAAAATTCATTGCAGCCAGGGTCAGAAACTTTTGCACACCACTGTGCAACGCTGTACATACGTAGCTAGTAACTATTTATTATAAAGGGTGACATTTACCCATCGTAGTTGAACAGAGTTACGTTATCGAATCGTGAATATACATAGAGTGTAAACTTGTCTGCCGTTTTCAAGGAATACTTTGCGGATTCCGCGAATCCCTTTTAACCGTCTAACGTAACTTATCCTTTCTGTAAACGATAGAAGTTTCATTGGGTTGCAGGAACGGTGCGGCGTGTCGGATGGTGCTTACGTCTCGCTTACAAATGTGTATCCTTCTTGAATTTCATGAATGCATAATTATTTCTTTGTATTACTTCTTCGTTACTAGTAACCAAGGAGGTACGCAAATTTTGTAGGAATTAATTTGTCTGAACTCGGCTCGATGTAATAATAATTTACATTACTGATACGAACGATAATTAAATTAGATACCTTTGCCAAAAACGTATCGACTCGACGGAATTTCTACATACATACTTACTATTTAAAAATGTCAATTTCTTGCGATAATCTTCGAATTTCTTTTGCAGAGGTAAACACTGCGTTTATGCGTCCCGATCGGCGGACAAGACGGATAACTGGATCGGTTCGGTTAGCAGCTACTAACAGAAACGCTTCATCGAAAAACAAGAACGCGTCTAAATACTTTTCATAACCGTTGTACACACAAAGACATATTTTCCTCGAGTAGAATCGTCCGAAATTTTATTTTTATTTAAAAAGCTTTTGCGTTGCTTTACTTGAATAAACATATTAATAAGTATGTCGATTATAAATATCGATTATTATAAATATCATACGATAGGGAAAATATGAATTATTTAAATAATGATAAAATAAGCGAAAGTCAAGTCACCTATAAAACACCTATAAAAAATATTCTTAATTTGAGAAAAATGAGGGAACCGCGTAAAATACTTTAAAGAGGATGATATAACGCAGCGTGATATAACGTAAAAAAAACTTCCCATCGGATAAAACAGAATGTTTGCTTGCAACAACGAACAAAAATATTATTAAGCCAATGTCCGTTGTTTTTACACGTAATTGTCGTTAAGTAAATCAAAAGATATTGTCTCGTTGTTTACAAAGTTCATCGTCGGTAGGATAAAGCCGACGTATCGGTTAATTAAACTAATTCGCAAGATCGCGCGTCAACGACGAACTTTAATTAGCACGGCAGTTACGGCACGAGACTGGTAGCGCAATAACGTTTCTAATTGAAACGAAACGTATATCCAAGGATAAATTACTACGGTTGTCTGAAGAATTTTTATTCACCGCCAACAAGTAGCAAGTGTCAATGGCCCTATGATCGTAGCAAATAGATGATGGATATTTATAAAAATTCATATCGTTACGGACTCGACTAAAGAGGTGAGAGATCTATGCTCGCAGTCGGTTTACATTTTCTATAAATGCGCAAAAACTCCAATGCCCGAGACTCAATCACGATTTCCATCTTACTCGATTCCCGTACAAAAAGATCTCTTTCCTCGTCCGTTGCCAGACCACTTTACGCTTCATGTAGCACCGAGAAACGAAGGATACACCTGGCCAGGTGCTCGGTACTACTGGGTCAATATGTGCACGTGATAATGCTGCTGCAGCACCGTTGCACAGCAGCTAAAAATTTCAAAAATATAACCAACGGTTTCAGCCAATTCCCGCAAACTTTCCTTCGCGCTTACAATGGCTACAAGAAGTACTCGTACATCGTTGTATTTATTGAAGTATTTAGCACGTTTATTGTAACGCTAAGAAATAATTAGTAAAATACGGATTTTTATGCAAATTCATATTTTTGAGAATATAATTAAAATAGCAGAACATTGATAGAAAATTGTTTTATTGCCAAACGTTCTAAAAAGTATGCGCTATACTTTGGATATTTTCTATGTATCTTGTCATTGCACTGCTTTCGAAATTCTTCGAATTGTACGGCGCGCCATTTTGTCATCGACACTGTGACCAATTTCGTTTGGGGGCGAAAAGTGGAAAGACGCGGACAAAATCCGTTGGGTCCGGTTAAAACGCGGTGTCATCGATTAAAATTTCAAAACACCCACCGGAAAAAGAAACTGGAAGGAAACTCCTTGCGACAGGAAACCGGCCGCACCAACTGTTAACTTATACGACCACTCAACGACCCTCGCTAGCCGTTGCTAATTATGGAACAATTCCTTCCTTCCTTCCTACCTTCCTTCCTTCCTTCCTTCCTTGCTTTCTTCCTTTCCCTAGAACTGTGCATTTCGCTCTCGCGCGACTTTGAGGAAACCATTATTTCAAGCCGCTGCATTGCTTACCAACCAGAACGGATCAACCGTCGAGCAAGCAATTATTCAAGTTGCACGTTTTCCTGTAACCAACTAACGCATCTTCGAGGGTGGACAACGAAGCTCTTGTCCTTTTGAATTCGAAACGAGAGGAAACGAGGGAGAACGAGAGCGGTACAGCTTTACACTTTAACACACGCTGTGCAAAACTCTCACGATGGTTCGGTTAAAAAATAACGAATCCTTACGAAAATGAGGAGAGAAAAATAACTCTTAAACCCTCCTCTGCACCTTAAACCATGCACGCACGGATTGATGACAATTTCTTACCGCGGAAAGAAATTTCTATGGCATCTTTCGAGGTTGTCTGAGGTTGAAGCAAACTGAAACCACACATATATATATATATATATATATATATATATATATATATATATATAGGGAATAATGATGTAACGGTTAAGCGAGATGGAATTGACGTACGTACGTATGGAACAGGGATGATTAATAAATTTTTTGTGATGGAATTGAACATTTAAGGTAAATATTTATGCGTCGTATACGGTATCGAAACTAGAAAATGAAACTGGGAATATCGAAACTTTGTACGAGTTCTCTGTTAATGTTTAAATACGTATCCTGAACAACAGGGGTTGCAAATTTGGCTGACTCGTTGATAGTCCCATTTCATATAAACGATAGAACGTTCATTATCCCAACTAATCAAAACACGCGTTGCTCGAATAATCGAATTTCTCAAATTAACGAGTAACTTTGTTCTCACTGCATGTATATATTTCGTAAATATCGGCATTCAATTGGAGAAACGAGCTTTTGGATAAGAATGTAACAATTTCTTTCGATGACCATTCTTATTTTCCAAATTTTCCATTATGTAATTGGTATGGTAGGTTCTGACAGTGAAGATCTTTTATCGTACAGATATCTTTCCACCGCATCGAACGTATAACTGACAGAAGCGTTCGAGGAAGCGGTTTACAGGCAAAATTTTTAGGCGACGATTTTCGTGGAACGATCTCGGTTAACCACGGGATGGTTTGGCGTGTCGCATCTCGATGTAACCCTCGTAAAAGACAAAGAAAAGAGCAGCTCGGCTCTTTGTTTTAGCATCGAATACTGTAATATATTCGCATTGTTCTCTGCGGCCGGTTTTTGCCCGAGGGCTAACGGCGGCTTGCCCTCCAAAGGCAAAGATTCGTTGCGTCTTTGATGCAGAAGGGAAAGAAGAGTCCCTCCCCTGTGATATATCGGCCGCTCGACTCACTTTATTGGGGGAACATTAAACGACCTCGTGTATATTCGCATGAAAATGTTAACACGCGCTACCCCCAAGAAAGCGCGAATTATATTTATACGCCGGGTTCGCGGTGAGATGGAGATCGCTTAGAAAGGGGCCGCGGTAGCACCAGTTTCGTGTCAATTATGTAAAATAGATTAGGCCCCGATAGATTAACTTACTACCTCGCGCATCAAATAAAATAAACGTGATTCGTCTTTTCTCCTCGTACTTTTCAACCGATATCAAACCTTCGGATATCAAGCCCGCTTCTTGTATCGCAACGAAATCTCGTTGCCGAGAATAATTATTTGAAAATTATTTCTAACCTAACGTTCGAACACGACGAGTGCTTTCTTCCGGATATTTTATGTATTTTTGTATATTACGCATGTACATGCATATCAGCGTTCTATGCATCTCTACATCCTTAAATTTCCCATGAATGCACAGGAATTTGCAATTCATCTAAATAATCTAATCTTTCAAGATAGATATTTTACGTCATTTGTCGAAGAATTCATTTTAACCGCAAGTTTCCTTCCAACCCCCTCTCTACTACCGAAATCGAGTCTCTGAGACTCGGCTGATTCTATCTTTCTTACTCGTTTCCATTCTGTTTGCAACTAATTACAAGTATTTACTATTTGTATTTCGTCTACCTTTCCACGGTACTACGATATACGCGTTCACTATCACAGATAGACCTATGTACATAGCTCGTTCGTCTTACGAAATGATAGGTGATATGCGCGCGCGATGGAGTCTGTTGCCTGTCAGACGTCGTACGTTAGACTCCACCTCGTTCTCAATTCTTAATACAACAGTGCGTATTTTGCAACGGCCAATAAAAGAAGTAGGAGGGAACGAAAAATTAGCGAGATGAGACAAATAGCGATAGCGATATTTAATAAATATATGCTGAGAAAATGAAAAGACTGCAATGAAATAGTGAAAATTGGGGGAAATCACTGACTACGTGATCATGTGCTTTTGAAACATAGAGTGGTAAAGCGATAAATATAATATCTGTAATAATTTCTCACAACGTTAACAATTTCTCGACGAATTCCGTTCATTAGGAACATGTGTACTAAAGGTAAGTCAGTAAGGAGAATTTGTCAGAGAAATTAAGAATTTTACGAGTACGAGGAAATCTGGTCTACGCCGATTCTTTTCTTTGCCATTGTACGTATATTTATCTATAAATTTGCATTGTAACAGGATATCGACGAGAGATAAATGTTGTAGCATTTCAAACACTTATTACGATAGTACGAAAAAGGCAAAGGGAGGTATTTCACACCGCCAAGATTTACTAAATTAAACTGAAGCCAGGAAGATGATCGTTCAGCAAGATTGTATGAAATTAATTCGCGGAATGCAACGCTAATTCGTTTAATAAAGAGATTGATGAATACTTTATTATCGCGATGCGTGCAACAAAAGACCTTCGAGTGCCGCATGCCATGCCCAAGAGCTTTTGTTACTCACACCGCGCGATAACAAAGCGGTCGCCTACTCTCCTTAATCTGCTTAATCTACTACTATCGCGATTTAACGCCAGAAGAAATGCACACCGACGAAAGCTGAAGGTGCAAAAGGCATTAACGGCAGGTAGTTGCCGTACTACCAGCGCAGCGCAACACCGGTTACAGAGTAGACACGTTACCATTAATATGCTTGACCATGAATGAAGGGAAACGAGTTCGCGCGTGGCTTGCTTTCCCCTAGAATCAAATCACCTCAAAGATAATCCAGCAACAAGCAAAAAGAGCCCTAGTCGCGTAACCTGGAAAATGTGTAAACATCCGGCAATCCCGAGAATTACTTGTACGATATTCGTGTGTTCAGAATTTTCGAGCGAACCTTGAGAATTACTCGATATAAAAAATAAAGCTAATACTCTGCTGTTCCCTTAAGTTTCATTAAATGTGTCGTGTAATCTTTATATACTTATAAATGGAAATATCTTTTATAAAACTAACCAGAAATATTTGTTTTGCAATTTTATCTTACGCAATAACTCTAATTACGCTGCAACTACCCTTACTAACTCTTACTTACTCCAACAAGTACGAGAAGTATGTATCTTCGTGATATAATTGCTAGGAAATTATGTTCTTTAAACACATATACAGTGGCTCGTGGTAGTATTTCAACAGTCGATTAGCGATACACTAATCGTATGTTTCGAATAAACGTCTTAGAATGTATTGTATGCGCGTTTTCGCGTTCATTTCAAATTTTACCGTTACAATCGCGATAATTGTGCCTCCTTACAGTTCTAATGAAATTTCAAACTATTTCAAATTTCAAATTCTTCGTACAACGTATACAGTACTTTCGTAAAAATTTGTCGTGGGTAAGTGTTCGAGCGAATACGTAGCTTCGTTCACTTTCCTCGGCTATTGTATCCTTTTCATACGCTACTTATCGAAAAACTTTCGTATTCTACTAATTCGATACACTTAAATTAGCGCTAAAGATCGCAGAATTTGCTGCGCCAAAAGCTCGTCATCCGTCGCGAGAGGGTGATTTTTCAGGACTGGAATATATCGTATCTACCGTCACGGTTGACGAGCCAGCGGCATTTCAAAGAAGAAATCACAATAAATCAACGTCAAACGGATGATCTCGCCGACGAAACAATTATGTTGCTTAATTCGAATTTGTTCGTTTGCTCATGTGCAAATCGCGTCCACGAGATACATACATACATACGTACGTATATACATACGCAAGCTGTAGGATTGTTTAATGAAATCCTAGGCTACCGAGTTCCAATCCGTTACTACTGCCTAATTATTCTTCGAAATTTTGCTCGTAAAAGTATAACCTAGGACGGCACAGCAAAGACGGAAGAGAGAGAGAGAGAGAGAGAGAGAGAGAGAGAGAGAGAGGAGAGAGAGACAGAGAGAGACAGAGAGAAAGAGAGAGAGACAGAGAGAGAAATATAAGCTACCTAATTATAGGTTTAGATACGCCTGACGATATTTCATATCGAACGTAATATCTCTTCGCCACGTTACAGCCTTCTCCTTAATCGAGCTCATGGAATATGACTATATGTATGTACGTTGTTATTATTCGATAAAGGCGAAACTATGATCCGATTATAAATATTTTTATTTTCAGCCCGTGAACAATTTCGCCTTACAACAAGCCACAATGTAATTACCACGTACATAGTTATCCTACCGATCGTAAGCACGCCAACACTCGTCACGAACATTATAATTAACAACATGTCAGTTTTGCCGAGAACTCTACAAATTAATAAGAGATTACAAACCGACCGAGCAACGAGATAACACGTAAACGCAATATTATTAAGGAACGTAAAATAATTTATGTATTGTTTTATCAAGGCGTAAGAAACGTACCGAAATATTATATACTTTACCGAAGCCGTAAGTTACGCTATAAAACTATACAAATAATGTTTTTACGAGTTAAAAAAAGAAGAATAGTTTCTTTTATGTACTACACGGTACTATACACTATAGATAGTTTGATTTTCTCAAAATTTCATAAAATTGTAAGATCCGGATAGAAGAAGCAATAGTGACGAAACGAAATATCGTTAGTAAGTGAATCTTTGAAATTGCCCTTTGTAATCACAATGCTGAAAAATAGAATTCAATAAGGTAAATTAATTGAAAAGAAATGTTGCGTTGAAAGAACGTTGGTCCTTGATAGATTGGTTGATTGTAAATGCCGTTGAATAAATAGACAAAAAGATCGATCGATCACTGATAGAATCACTTACCATCTTCTTATGCAATTCTCTTAGAGAGACTACATACGTATAAGAATATACGTGTTATACTATAGTGATATGTTAAAATCAACTACACGATTCATCTTAAAGTATGTAAGCACTTGTTCATTTTAGATAATATCGCTGTTTCAAGTCGTTGATCTTTCTTCTATCAAAAATTAATCAATTCAATGACGCAAACAGCTTTTCGAACGATATGATATTTCCGCGGCGTTTGACAATTATAAATCGATATTAGCCCGTAAGATCAATTCCACTGCGTTATGATATTCTATCATCCTTAACTGCGATGATCGCAAAAAACAAAATCATCGAAAAATTCTTGTATCCGTAATCTTTTGATTAAGCCTGTAGAAAATAAACAAGTGTCAGGATGCTTTTTAAGGCTAATTAATAATTGCATAATTGCCCCTATCCCCTAATGGATAATAATCCAAATCCCCCTACTAGATTAATTCAAATCGATACAGCAGCAAATTTTTATCAAAATAATATTTCTTCGAGACTCGATATTTAATGATAAGAATACAACACCGAATACTCGTTGAAAGGCTGTGTTACTCGAGTATCTAGAGATACTGTACGGTAACAGGGAAGAATATGACTCCGGTTGATGTAAAACATATATGTATTTCTTTCTTTATAGGGATCGAATACGATCCCCAGAAAGAAACTTTGTATATCGTTTAAATACGCAACGTTCGCGTTCTACAAGATGCGTGCACGTCGTAGCCGTAGCACTTTTTCTCACGTTCGTGCAAACAGACAGGCAGGTTAACGAACCAGTTGTTTAACCGGATTTTTTACTTTATATATTATTATGTAGCGTTAAAGTTATCACGAATTGTCAACTACGATAGAATTTCATCTAAGAAGGAGGAAGATAATTTTATAGAAAATCTAATTTTGCATATGATTGTACAAAACGAGATAAAATAATTCAAGTTACACTTATATTTATTTATCTTTACCTATTATTTATTCTGCATTTGATAATGAAGATAATATCCTAGCATTTTGAATGGAAAGCTGCGTAATCTTATGCTAGTCCGTAATGAAAAGTTATTTGGCGATACATAACCTGAGAATATTAATCAAAGAATTCACTTACCTTGACGAAAGAGTGGAACTTTATTTTGCTGGGAGAAACAGGTGGACTGCTAGGTGATAGTTGCTTTCCTGGTACTTGGAGAAGATTCTGTACCTCCAACAAGTATCCTTTCCTGGCGTATCTGCTCCTAGGACTGCTTTGAATATCTCCTTCTATCTTTGACTTTTTGATTAATTTTAGATTTTCCTTAGCATTTTGTCTGAGTATTACATGGATCAGTCTTCTGGTATTGGCCCTAGAATCGTTTATACAGATTCTCCTCCATGTTTTGGACACCATACTGATTGAACAAAGATCCTGCGGTCCAAGGAAGGATAATATTTTAGATACTATCCTCCAATGATTGCTTTTGTCTCCAAGGAGCGCCAATATATCCACTGTTTCTCTTCCTGTATAATCTGGAGTAGCTCTCACTCTAGACCTGTATCTTGGTGTTTTAATTATTGGTGTATACCCACCAGAATGAGAAGTAATAGTCACGTAACCACTGTCATCAACACTGTCATGCCAACTGCGATTGCTCGAGTTTATGCAAGGTGTCTCGCAGATACTTATGTTTTCCATTTCATCCATCTTCGTGCCTTTCCGGAGGATATATTCCCATTTCTCACTTGTCACTTCAACATTATGCTATTTCAACATGACATTGCATGAAAAGTGTTCAAAACCATGTGACAAATAGCAATTCACCAGAAATGTATCACCAGAAATATTAATCTTCACTGTGTAAGGATTCGAAGTAAGATTCGCGGCAAACATGCGCACGCGGGCACCGACTCTCCCTCTGCGTGTTCCTGCGCTGCAAGCACTACGAAACTTTGAAGTCTGTTTATCCGTTGTCCCACCGTAGCTCCCTTGGCGATTGCCCGACCAATCGGCTAACCTGACTCATCCCGCCATTCGTTGCCAAGCGCTACCATTGGCTCGAAATTCTTGGCCGCGTTAGTGATGCTGTTACCTCTAGCGGCTACTGCTGGACTTACTGAATTCTGTTGCTGGGGAGACCTCTTTGATTTCTGATTTCTCTTTCAGAGCGCGTGCGCATACAAAAATTCCTTCAATTTTACCAATTTCAATATTTTTTTTTCATTTTTCCTCGTCGTTTCTTTCTTTCCTTTAAATTAATGCTTCTTAAAGCAAGACAAGAGAAACCACTTAATTGTTTTTTAATATTATGACCGACTATAAAATCATTATACGACTTAAATAATATATCGGATTACTACCATTCTATCCACTAAGTGGAATATTTTATAATTTTTCTACATTAACTTCGTTAATATATAATTATTGACTCTCATATATGTATATCGTTAATATCATATCAAGCATAATAATTTATCGATATTTTAGAAAGAAATATATATTTTATTATCGACGTTGACATTTTTTATATTTTTATAATAAAAAAACTTTTAATTTAACTTGTATATCCAATGTATATAGTTTGTTAAATATTTACTTAATTTCAATTTCCCTTTTCACTCCTTTATAATT
This sequence comes from Bombus confusus, assembly GCA_014737475.1. Lineage (NCBI taxonomy): Eukaryota > Metazoa > Arthropoda > Insecta > Hymenoptera > Apidae > Bombus > Bombus confusus. The sequence goes on from JACXIV010000092.1 coordinate 79,190, forward strand.
TTACTGTTAATATTATTACTTGACATAATGCTACCGTATTGGTAATATTTACTTGTGAAACATCTTGTTAGATGTATCGTAATATACAAACATCATTTTAATTTTCAAAATGAAAAAAGCGTATTTTCTTTACGCGTATAATTAATGTAACAGACATTTTTTTAATATGGGGATATTTCTTGAAAGCTAGAAGATTCGTTTAACGTACGTACATACGATATTTCATTTGTATAGTATATAACATATTATATGTATTATGTTAAATATGCACGGGTTTATCGACAACAATACGCGTATGAGATTTTATGGATGAAAAAATGAATAATTGTGTGTGCACGTATTGCCATGCTTTTATTATATTAGAGCAAAATAAAAACACTATTAATAGATTTGACACAATTGTTTTAATAATCACGTGTAATCAACTTTATTCAAATTTATTTATATGGAAGACGTTGAGAATTTATTGTTAGATTGACGGAATCTCAGCAACAATTTATCAGTGGTATTTTTAAGAACTGTTTAGAAGTATGTTTAACAGTAAATTGTTACACGAGGCTCGAGTGTTATTCATTCCTACTACACCTCGTTTGATTTGAATGCATAAAAGTGACAAGAGAATACTATTACTATCGTGTCTATTAGTAGGTACAAACGCAATACTATTATTTCTAGAGATGTCCTGCTTGCTATTAATGCTATTCTGCTTTTTCGAACTAGTTCAACTCCATAAAAATGGCTAGTATCAAAATACTTTTACTTACAAATTGCAAATTTTTATGACTAAAACTCAATAAGAAGGGAGAAAGAAATAGAAAAGATATAAAAACATAATACATAATACAAACATATAAAAACATTTCTGTGCCATATTAATGACAGAGTTATTAATCGCTTATTAAATTAATAAGATCTTAAAAATGCCTCTTTCCTTACATAGAAATAGCTGCTTAGTTTTTAAAAAATTAGACACAAAAAAGAGTTGATAAACACTTTGTCTACCACATTTCACTATAATGAATTAAAAAAGTAGTTAACAAACCCTAGTCAATTAATGCCGTCGAAGTTGTCGAGAAAAAAAATTGTTAGTTTTCGGAAATTACAAAAAGGTTAACGAGAGAAGAGTGATGGAGAGGGGGAAAGAGTGGGAGAGGGAGTGGAAGTGGGAGAGGGAGAAAGGGAGAGGGAAAGAGGGAGAGAGTCACTTGTTCTTTGCGCAGTTACTTACGCACAAGCACCAGATATACGACTGATTATATAGTCTGAAAACTTATATCTGATTATACGACTGATATTAGTTACTGAAATTTATTGCCAAACGCAAAGTTTTTCATTGAAAATTGGATACAATGGAATCTAACAAGTCGGAATCGACACAAAAACAAGCTATGGTGTACATCTGCGGAGGTATGGTTAAGATAATAGAAATGAAATGTTTTTAACCTCAAATTTTATATCACATAACTATCACGTATTTTCAAGATAAACATAAACTTTTTGTAAATATTGCTTTGTCCATACTTTCATCATACAATTTATACAGTGATAAAAGCTTTGATTGAGTAATTATATTAATAAAAATATCGTACTTGTTAAATCTTCGTTTTATCTAAATAAATGTATCATTATATCATTTTAAATAGGTGTTAATATTGTGTAGCATTAAAAATTCTTTGAATCCGTTTTTTTATTTCACGAAACATAAGTTTTTATCAACTTATTAGTACCTTCATACGTTTCATTCATAACCTGTACATAAACTTTTCTTATATACGGTTTATCTGTTGTATCGTCTTCTCTTTGAGATGATTATTATCTTTAATATAGTAAATTGATATTTTATGTGCGTATGTGTGTTTGTATGTAACAAGTGTTTTCAAGTTTCATTATTCGTTGTTGTGAAAGTAATATATAGTATATTTTATATATATATAATTTATTTGTTCTTGTAGAATGTCACCATGATAATGAAATACGTCCAAGGGATCCAATTCGATGTCGAGAATGTGGGTATAGGATCATGTACAAGAAACGAACTAAAAGAAGTATCCTTTTACAATTAAAGAACTACACGTTAGATATTATGAAATGTTACTAACATTAACTCTAACATGCACTTGTGCAATATTGTTTGATACATATTACTATATAAGATTTTAATAGTAATTATTCATTGTATGAATACTTCCTACACTTGTTGTAGGTACATATAAACATAATATAAGCAAGTTATTTTCCTTAATGAATTTTTAGTTGTCGTGTTTGATGCACGATAAAGCAATTTATCTGTCTGCGTAAATTATGTATAGGTCATCAATAAATGCAATGTGATTATTATAAAATTATATATTTTTGCCTATTTTACTGTAAATCAATCTGCTCTTTTATATACATACACAAATTAATAAACTTCAAAACATTACATCATTTACATCCTTTGGATTGCATGCTTTTAAAAGGAGGGAACTGCAATTGTTATGAGAGTAAAACTGTATACTTAATTACAAGTAAGTAATATTTATTGCTAGTTAAAAATATAAAAGTTGGATACACCTTGTGACTTTTTCATTGTTAAAAAAAAACCTACTTTTCCTACGAAATGTTCCTTCGCTATTTTATTTTCTTCAGATTCTTTTACAAGTAAACATTAAGCATAAGCAATGTGCTACATGTTCCATCAAGCTGTATTTAATACCTCTACTTGAATTTTCTGTTTATTTATTATTAGCTACAGTATCATAAATGATCGTAAAGAATTATAGTTACATAAAGCAATATATTTTCATGAGTTTTCTTTCTGGAATATATTTTTTGATAAATATATTTTCTAAGCACGCGAATCATGAGAACAGTAATTAACTTATACCAAAGTGTAAATACTCAAATAAGGATCAACAAGAACGAATACACAGAAAATATAAAAATATCAAAAGGGGAGTACTAGAGCGGAACAGTCAAAGTACAATTCTCTTTTCATTAACGATCTATAATATCCTAGAATATGTTGAACGCAAGGGGCATAAAAAAATAGAGGAGAAGATAGAGTTAGTCTATCTAAGTGAACAATAATCCGATAGATATGCAAGAGAAGGTAAATGCATTACACAACTACTGTATAGAAAATAAGTTGGAAGTAAATAGCGACAAGACAAAATATCGACATTTATAATGTCCTTTTCAAATAGAATACAAATTATCTATACATATGTATATCTATCTCTTACATTAAATTTTTCCTTCTACTATAGCATGCACTTAATCAGAATACTCGATATTATATCAAAAACAATTGTTTCGAAGCTATTGTATTGAGCATTGTATTGTATTTGTAGCAACGAATAACAGAATAATTTATTTAGCAAATAACGATAACAAGTAACAATAAAATTGTAAATTGATTTCATATATCGGAATATAAGACTTTCAAGTTGAAAAGGCCGCGTTTTTATTGGTTTCTATAAGATTGTTTATCAATGTTCGTGCTAAGAAGAGAAACTTTAAAAATTAAATCCAAAGCCAAACTCGTCTGTAATACCAAGTAATACAATTGACTGAAAAATCTTTCGCTAGGTATCTCCTATTGGGAAATCATTTCGCTCTTTTTTGAAGAGTAAGAGAAGTGACCATGCAGTCACAATATTTCATCAAAAACGTACTCTCTCTGGCGATAGTGCAGATTGTCACAGCTGGATTAACATGAAAGACATCTAGCGGAGAAATGAAAAACTGATCAAGAATGTGTCCCTCTGATTGGTCGAATTTGAATTGTACGAGAAGCGATTGTTGTCGTATTCAACGTACTTACAATGTCAACGGTTGCGTGATATAGCGCGATACCATGTGTGTGCATCAAAAAAGTGATTTTCTACTTACTATTATGAGAAATTAATGATAGAAATGCATTACACGCATCATATTATCGAATTTATAGTTAAAGTTCGAATGAATTGATATTCGCAACGATACAAGTTTTGTAAAATTGGAATAATCGATAGAAAGTCGTCGCGAACCTGTGGCGTGGTTTGTATACATGACGAAATATTTTAATTTTTCTTAAACGAGTTCTATATCAATTTGAAGATGACATCGTTATCGTTGCTGGCGAGTCACGATGAAGTGGTTCGATGTATGAATGTACACCTAAACGGAGCTTGTGAAGAAGGTTTGAATTTCATATATTTGCTCCCTACAATGCTTTACTAGATTATAAAAAAATATATTGAGAAATTACACATGCCTAAGCTTTTGTATATGAATGTTTTCCATGTTCTATATTCTTTTCCATATTACTTGTGTTCTTTCCATTCGTGCTATAATTTAACGATGAAATTGCTATTATATATATGGACGCAGAAAACAAAGATGATGCAGTTGTTTTCAGTTAATTTAGTGTATCATTAAACATCATTGTACATGTATGTGAAACCATTTGTAATTCTGGTATTAAATAAAAGATACATCTTATCTTTTATGTAGAATTTCTAAAGTTTGCTGTAAACCAAGAAGAAATGAGACAGAAATGGTTAGCATCTATACAAGAATGTCAACGTCTTCATTCAGCTTTAGAGAAATCTCATCAAGAGGCAGCTGACTTAGACAAAAAATTAAGTCACGCTAGAAGACTTCTAGATGAAGAGAAAAGGAGAAGACGTACCGTTGAAGAACAACGAAATTCATTGGTAAATATGTTTTTCTTTCATAATTCTCAAACACGTGACAATGTATCCTTATTACTTGTATATAGGAAAAACAAATAGCTATGGCCAGAGATCTTTTATTTAATGATGGTGGGAGAAATTTAAACGACGAAACCCGCGAAAAATTACAATTTCTGAATAACACTACGCTAAACGGACGTCACAGTAATGTATATAATATTAAGGATGTACATCAGAATGACAAGTGAGTTTCTATTTATATAGAGTGATATTGATTGATACATAGAAAGACATTGATTAATTATCGCTTTTAGATTAAATACTATAGCGGAGCTGGACTCCACTGGCTCTATTTTAAGCGACTTAAGTTGCTTTTCAAAGTCAGAAGATGATTTAGATATTAGTGCAATCATTCAACAGAATCATAAGAAACGTGAATGGAAAGAGCACAGACCAAGTGGTGAATATTCCACGAAAAAGCGGCGTAGTACAGTACAAAAAGCTGCAGAATTAACTTCGTCTGATAGAATAGTAGCCACAACTACAGTAGTGATGCCAAAAGATGGCAATATCACTGCATCCTCTGTAATTGAAGCTATACCTGGGGATGAAAACATAGATCCACGAGAACCTTTACATAATTCGCGTAAAAGACGTAAAAGTGGTGATCGTAGTAAATCAAAATTGACGCCCGTTGATATGAATGATATTCAAATGGATACTGCTGTAAGTAATTTTATTTGAATTAATCACGTCTTTTTTTCTTTCCTTTATTTTTTTTTTCTTTTTTTTTTTTTTATATTTCTGCAACTTCAGTTGAAATAACAGAGTGTAAATTATATTACAGCCTTCCGCGCCAAAAATAGAAGCTCTTACATCAGGATCAGATTCTGAGGGCGTTTTCAAACCTAGTCCAAACATAGGCGGATATACTTTAAATACGAAATCGGCTAGAGGGCATAGCTTTGTAGCGAAGACGGTAATTAAACCGGAAGTTTGTACACCATGTGACAAGAGGTAAAATATTCATAAATGATTCTGTTCGTACAAGTATCATAGAAATACTTTTATAAATAACATTGTAGGATTCGATTTGGGAAGGTAGCCCTGAAATGCAAAGACTGTAGAGCTACAGCTCATATGGAATGTAAAGACTTAGTTCCATTACCATGTGTACCTACTGGGAATACACCTACACTACGTGGAACATCGGTAAGCTCTTGAAACTTGCGATATCATTGTATGTAATAGAAAGTGATAACAAACTATTCTTAGGGAACGATAGCAGATTATACACCGATGATCCCGCCAATGGTACCATCATTAGTTGTCCATTGCATCAACGAAATAGAATTGAGAGGAATGAGCGAACAAGGATTGTACAGGGTAAATGGCGGTTTAGCGGAGGTAAAATGTCTAAAAGAGAAATTCCTTAAAGGCAAAGGTGCCCCCAATCTTTCCGATGTCGATATATCTACCATATGTTCTACTCTTAAAGATTTTCTTAGGTACGTTGATTCCAATACTTTGTTCTATACAAGTGAAACAGTTTATCTAGTTTCTTCCTTACTCTTAGATCGTTACGAGAGCCGTTAATCACTGTCGGATTATGGGCAGACTTTGTTCGAGCAACTACTATTACCGATAAACAAGATGCTGATGCTGCTTTATACCAAGCAATTTCTGAATTACCTCAACCTAACAGAGATACCCTTGCCTTTTTAATCTTGCACTTACAAAGAGTATCGAGTAGTCCAGAATGTAAAATGCCAATAAGTAATTTAGCTAAAGTCTTTGGGCCTACTTTGGTCGGCTATAGTTGCCAGAAACCGTCACCCAATTCTCTTCTTTCCGAGACGAGTAATCAAGTCGCTGTAAGTATTACAATAAAAAATTAAAATAAAAGACTAAATAATGCTTGCTTGATCTTTTACTTTTCTTTTTATAGATAGTGGAAAATTTATTGAAAATTCCTTCAGATTATTGGGCAAATTTCGTTAATCCCGAAAATCTGAACAACATTGGTACAACACATAGAACTGGTGAATTACAACATACACCATCTCAGGAATCTTTACTTAAACGCAGTATTTCCCGCGGCTTCTTTAATACTCCACTTACTTCTAGGTTTGCACCTTACTACTACATACTTTTAACTTGAAATCAATTGCGTACGGTACTCATATTCGGATATTGTTTTACAGTCGGGCATTTATGAGGAAAAACAAGAAATACTTCGCGGCATCTCCCTCTAGGGTAGCTTACTGACAAGGATAGGTATGTATTTAAATTATGCTTACATCGAGATGCAAATAATTACTAAATAATTATTGACTCTTTGAACATAAATAATTAATATGTGTTCAACGTGCAACATAATTTTTCTACATTCTATTTAAAATTTTGTAATATTTTGACATAAAATATATTTTTATGTAACGTATGGTACGGAATAATACTAGAACATTAGAAATAGAATATTAAAAATAAGTAAAATTAAAATGTTAATAATATATTATGTTAAATACTCTTTATGATGACTTTAAACGTGTGAAAGTATGTGGTGTCGTTAATACGACCCCAGTATTTCTCTGAATTGAGATTAAAATACAATTATATAGCACTAAGATGAAATGTTATATTAATGTAAAATTAAATAAATGTGATATTTTTGTTAATAACAACATTTCTAAAAATGTTCGGTTCAATAAAAATACAGACCATTTTATTTCATTATGGCTTCATTTCGTTTCTTTCGTAGGTGTATAAATACGCGTATCAGTAGCAAAAATTATAAATTTATTACTATCAGTTCCGTAAAAACAACAAATGCCTTACGCAAACTAATTGTAAGTGAACTTGAAATGTATATGTTACAAACATTGCTTTTTAGTTCATTTACATCGTTCTTTTAAGCATTAAAATATATCTTCGATTTTGTACATACTCCCGTTATCGTAATAATAATTGTATCGCAAGTACACGTTACATTCGAAATGATTCCTTAAAACCGTCTAAAACGAAGTACTTACTTTAATGACGACGGAATTAAATTTTCTAAAGACTGCAATTGAAATGTAAGCTTATAAAACAATATTATTTATGTTATACATTTCATTTGATCCTTTAGATTGTTTTCGTACACGATTTTTCTTTTATCTCCCAGCAGTATTCCCAGAACTGCTTCAATCTATTGTCTCCATTCGAACAAAAATGCCTAAAATCTTGTATAAGCTTTTTCTGAAACAATTCATCGCCAACCAACGTGGATGATGATTTCCATTTTCGACTAAGCATGTGATTCCATGACCAAAGGAAACCAATCTAAACAGATGAGAATTCATTTCTCCAACAACTTCTTCCTCAAAGAAATATATGGATCACCTACCCTCTTATCTTTGTTGTAGTCATCTTTATTCTTCCCGCTAACGTGTCTTGTAATGTAAGCTTCATGAGGGCTGGGTTGATCAGAATGAATTGGATATCCTTTTTGCCCTGTGTTTCGTCTCACTATGTTGGTAGTAGTTCGAGGACGTGATCTTGTATTTGTCGTAGATGGAATCAGTATGAACGCATTGCCGGTCATATGAACGTACTGGTGATCGTTTTCAGTACTTTCTATTAGGCATGGAACAAAGCCAAATCTTTGTACAATTGTCTCTTGAAAAAGGAAGAGTCTTTGTGCGTAGGTTTCTTCTCGAAATTCTGGAATCAAGAACCATCGATAACCATTCGTTTTATATAGCGCTTTAATTCGTGTTGATACTGAGGGCAAACCTTCGAAAAGATGTCGTTTGTTTGCCATAAGACACTCTGTATTTAATGGTATAAAAATAGGCCCCCTTAAAGGATCACTTTTTAAAGTGAACGGTAATGCTAGTAGATCGCTTGGGATAGGAACCATTTGAATCCCGCACATTTGAGCCTTACGTTGCCACACAAATATCTTCCCAGATTGAAATCCAAATGTAGTAGTTATATTTCTAAATACGAACTCGCTTTAGATAACAAAAAATATATACTTACAAGATCAGCGACTATACTACCAGATGATGCAACCCATTGTACCACTAGTTCGTAAGAATGATCTACTTTGTATATAGATTGATATCTTAGATGTCCCCATTCGATTCTATCGCTTCTATTGTTTATGTCTATATCTAGATGAGTATGTTTATAGGACGGAACTAAGAGCCAAAGTGAATAATACATGAATTACAAGAAATAAGAAATGGAAAATACATAAACAGCAAAAAGTAACAGTAGCATGAAATATAAATGATTACCTTGCCATTCTTTATGGTCATCCGTCATGTCGGATATGTCTAACTCATCTTTAAGAAACGGCGCTACGTTTGATTCGTCTACAGTAGTAGTATCGCAGCTAGGTATAGTCATTGGAGATGACATCAGGGGGAATGATCCAGGCGAAGATGGTTCACACCAGCCTTTGGGTGCCTTTATTTCGACTTCTACCCATTCGTTTTCAAAGCTTTGCAAATCACCCAGGGGCGAGAAATAATCGCCAGCTTAAAAATAGGAATAATTATATAAACGATAAATAACAAATTAATATATAATTAATATACAATGATTTCCCTTACCTCTTTGATTTTCTTTATCTTGTACTATGTGATACAAATAAAATCCTAGAATGAATGGTTTAGAGAAATCTCCAGATGCATGGCATATGAGCTTGTCTTGTATCATACCCTAGATAAAAGTATATTATAAAAATACATAGAACCAATAACTTCACTGTGTACTAACGAAATTATTCTTACATTCATGATATTGATGGCACTCTCCACTATTACTCCTCCTTCTATGTGGTTATTTAACCATTGCACTGCATCTGCGCTAACAAATGTTTGGCTTGGAAGAGATGGGTGTTGCGTGAGGAATCCCACGCCATTTTGTGGGTGTTTCATTGCTTCTAGAATTTCGTTATTTGACGCGGTGTTCTTTAACTTTGTCAATTCCATGTTCGCACTACTAGTAACAAAATTGAAATAATTAATATAGCGTTTATGCAAACGATTTATGCGGATGCGTGTGAGATGAAACTTGACGCTTAGTTTACCTGTCTTCGTTAGAATCGAAATGGTCTTGCTGTTGCTCAAGTGAAAGGGGTAACACAGCTTCGCTGGCGGGTGAGATTCGGCCCCTATCCATCACTTTGGAACCTGATCTAACAAAAACAAGTGAAACCGATTAATCACACAGTGCTTGTATTATCATAATGGTGCATGGCAGAGAAACAGAGCAATAGAGAAAATTAAGCAGTGTCTAATGTGAAAAGCAACAAAATATGCATCTGCATAATACCATCTATTTTGTTTTTCAAACAAAAGTATAAGATAGAATGCCCTGTATATAGATAGAATATGTATGTACATACAGAGGATAAGGATAGAACCGACATCTTAATATTAATAAATGTAAGAATCGATAGTTTAATTCATGTTTCAGTATTGAAATATAGATGCACATACATATCTTGCCATCAATGGCAAATATTTAAATTTAAAGTTCAATCGAAGAAATTTAAAAGATTAAAACACCAACCTGTTTGGCACGTGGCGAGGAGTGTCGAGGCACGTGCGGGCAGTCGCAGCGGTATTCACTACATGCCTCTCCTGTACAGAGAACCCCGTCACTCCCTCACTCACTACCAATATTTTCTACCATACAGAGTATTTGTACAATTGTAAATCACATTCTTGGAAATTTTCTGTAACATTTTACCATTACCTATGATGAAATAAATGGTACAAATGCTCTGTATCTCATTTTTGCTAAATGATGAAAAGAAGGATGAAAGCAGCTGAAAAGTATAGAATGGGAAATATGTACAAAGATTGTACTCAAACATTTACAAATACAGCTCTCTTCTATTCTGAGCACACCCTTCCCAGAAATTTGAATCAAAGGTACCTTCGTGTTCATCACCAGAGTAGAAGCATGTAATATCTTAAAGCAAATAACGCAATATCAATTGAATAATACGGAATTTCTAGTCCGGCCTCCTTAATGCTACATAATAATTGTTTGTACAAGACATACACACAAATCTTTACCGTTTTACCACCATCGTTTTGTAAAACATGCAGATGTGCAGTTTGTCGGGAATTATGTGTGGTATTGGTTTTAACGTGCCTACTCATACAAAAATGTATACTCATAAACACACTGAAACTGAATGGGCAGAGCTGCACAAATTTTTCTACGTCTTTTAATATATAATGAATATAATTTCGATGCCTTGTTGCCATTTATTGTATCAATAAATAATATTGAAGTACGTATCGAAGAAATCAATGAGACTCCATAAAGACTGGATTTATAATTTCAGCCAAAACAATTCGATTTTCAATCATTTCGTATGATTGTATCAACAGCAAATATAATTATTCGCGTAGTATATAAACAATTTAAAGCAGTTAATGCTTAGTAATTAAACCTATGCAGCGCAGAAGCGAACAAGCAAAATGAAAAGGTATCAAACATCAAACTTCAATGGACATTTCGTTGCAAGATGCAATAAGTTGCAAGCTATACTATTACATTTGCCAAAGCAACAATGCCGAAATCATCAATCTAAGCTTATTCAAACCTTGGTCTCGGTTTCTCTGGTAGACGATTGCTTCCGAGTCGCTCCCTGAAGGGAGAGCTGCCGACTAGATTGGTCTGAAAAGCATGATGAATAGTATGGGTAACTGTAAATGTATGAACAAGCTCATGATCATGAAGTAGTATATCACCGGTCTGTTTCGCAATGTAATGCATTGTTAACATTTTAATCAGAGAGCATTATTACATCGACGAAGAGAAAAGAAGATAAATAAAATGTTGGCGTTTTGCATTACACAAAAGCTTGCTAAAAAATCATGTGCGCATTCAAGGCAGATATCAAGCATGGTTGCATTGTGTAATACGTTGTGTAAGCTGTCTGAATGCTCTGACAAACTTGCTGTTAGAATCTAACATTATCTATTCTAAAGAACTGGATGTAACTGATATATAAAGATTAAAAGAAGAACATCAAGAATTCATGGGTGTCCCCCTTATTGCCAAAGGAGGTGTATATTCTGAGATTGATGGATAGAGATGATAATGATTTCATTGACATCCGGATCAGCGTATCGAGGCTACAGGATGCGAGGATATACCTGGTTAGTGAGGACAATCAGGCTCGTGCTGTGCCTGCGTCTGGTCAAGTGAGAGGCAGGATCTCTCTGGGAAACACCACCTAGAGTCGAAGGATTCTGAAACATATCATGCTAAATGCCCTCTCCTAACATTCCACTGATCTATTTCTACCTACGATTACGTGTATATCTCTCTCGTGTAACTGTGTAACTTTGACATTGACACCCGCTAGCTATAAATACTAGTTCAGAAATTGTTATTTGAGAATAATTAGTCTGTACGTAATAAAATATCGTCATATTCGAGTAGGTAATAGCCACCGTAAGTGATTTATCGAGTGCCAAATAAGCTTGCGAAAAAATCGTGCTCTTTTTTTTTTTTTTTTTTAACTTAAATTAACCCTCATGTTACTGTTTGTTACATCCTGCATATCTAGTACACCACTGAAAGAAACACGCTATAAATTACAATGGCACTGCGTCAAAACTCTTGCAAAACAAAAATTGCGACAATAAAGGAAAATTACAACTCTTGATATTAAACGAACTAATCAGTATTCGAAACTAACAAAAGCACCAAAATTGCGTTACTTAGGCGTCGTACATCAGGCATGCGACAGTCAATTCTAGAGTGCAAAAGTACAGCGCAATATGGTACAAAATAGATCGTTAGTTAAACCAAAGTAACGTAATGTTCTAGTTTAGACGAAAAACAAGAAATAATAGCGAAACATCTATCAATTGGATTTTACTCAAGGTTCCCGTTTTCAATAATTTCAATCTATTTAAAAAGTTTATGTTTTTCTTCATCTTTCAATTCCCGTAAACTGAAATAGCCGTCAGGCTATGTTATATTAAAAAAAATTTTATGCGGAAGTTACCCAATTTTTGTTCGGATTCGGGCGGCGTATTTTATTCGGCCACAGCTCGATAAACCGTAAAAATCCATCCAAGAGGGACACTTGTTCGGAAGTGGTGAGAGGTGTATATATATCACATCTTGATGATCCCTCTAAAAATTTTCGGGTTGCCGAATTGTGCAGAGGAAGTAAAAACACGCGAAATCTCCAGTATTTAAGCGCCTAGAAATTTTTAATGATCTCAGAAATGATTGAAATAGTATACGATACGAATCTTACCTCTACTAAAGCAAAATCAGTATGGCCCCTGGTACAAATGTAATGATCCAAGTAATTCCAATTGTAATTTTCAAGCTTCTCCGTGGTAAAAGATACCCATGATACTTCGTACGTGTCGTGATGAGGAGCGTGAAATCGATAAAGATAGTGAATATTGAACGGAGGATAAGGATGCCTGTAAGGATATATTCAAATATTTTTTCTTCACTTCTTATTAATTTATAACGCAATTTCTCACCTTGGCCGATATCTTGTTACCGTTATACAATTATCGAATAAAGATATTTTGTGAAATATTCTACCAATGCTTAGCAAATATTCCTCCTTCGGTTCTGATTCTGTTTGCCGTCCCCGCATTACAGAACTTATTGCAGGGACAGCATTGCTACCGGGTGTATGGCTTTGATTTTTATTACTTTGCGGTAAAATAATTAATTGAAAACCCTTGATTAAGAGAAGGAAAGAAAAAAAAAAAAAAAGAGAAAAAATAAACATAGTTACACAGAATTGCACACATACGGGAAAAGATCACGTTTGAAGGCATGATTGACATAATACCTGTGCTAATCGTTGCGATACAAGCTCTTTAAATACTTCGGCAGTTGTTAAAGGTTTTTTATATATTGCTCGTTGTTGAGCAAAATCTGTATTAACGTCGTCAGGCAAAAGATTATAGTCTGACACAACGTAATCGTTTTGTAAACTCCTCTTATCGGGAAAATAATCTGTAGTAATTGGCAAACATGCTGGGATTGTCAATGATTTCCAATCAACACCTACAAAATAAGATGTAAGATATATATGAAAAATGCAATTCGCATTTTAGGCTGCTTCAAATGAATAAATAAATGAACTATTTTTAATATATAATGTTAATTTTCGTGACTACGTAAGTACTAAATCTAAGTATTATGCAGCAGTTAATACAAAAATACACAGATATAATATACAGGAGAAATTTTCACAAAATTATTGCACAGTGCAAGTACATATTAAATACTTTATGCACCCCGAACAAAGATAGTGATTATATTAGTAATTACAATATGTGTTACCAGTATATGAAATCCGAGATGACCATGATTAAATACTAAAGCATGCAATGCAAGAAGTATTATTTCTAATGTGATTCAATGAATTCTCAAAATAGTTTGTTACAAATCATAACAAACTAAGTTTGTGAAAATAATATTGAAGGAGACAAACGTGTATGCATAATTGAAACAAATATATCACATCAACAATAATTACATAAAAGAAGAAAGTACTTCAATTATTCCCATAAAATTAAATTTCTATACATTATTAGTAAGTCATATCAAATATTGTGTACTACTTATTACTAGTAATATAAGTAAGTGCGATCTTAAAGCGATATGATAGAGTGGAAGGATTATAAAGCAGATGAGAGAATGTTTGAAGAATATATGAACTATAAATAGCAAATCATAGTATATATAGAGAATCGGAAGAAATTAGAATTTTGAACAGTGCAAACATTTTATGAAACAAGTAGAAATAAGAAATAATAAAAGAGTTCTATGTAGGTGTATAAATAATCGTAATAGTAAGAAATATTTAATAGATTATTTATAGAAATTATTTTGGAATTAGAATTGCTTTTTTTGCAACAGAGGACATACATGCATACAAGAATCGTGAAAACTAGAGCTATGAAGAACAAAAGTTACTACAAATTTAATGCCCTGGAAAAAAAAAAAAAAGAAAAAAAAAGAAGGAGGAAGAATGTGTACCATAACCGAATCAACCCCCAATAACGTATGGCGCTAACCTATGATTGCTGTTTAATGTGACATCATAGTTGTACATCACACACGCGTCAATGCGTCCAGCGTTGCATCCCAATAAGACGTACCATAGCATGGAAATAAATGTAATAATAATATTATTCATATAAATGATCGATGAGTCTCAAAAATAAATATGGATATGTCCAAGAATGAAAATACTTCTTATGCATGATGATTGTGTGATTGTGTATTAAACTTTCATTCAATTCTACTTGGAAAGCAATATCTTTTCCTGAAATTTGTATCAACTATTTTCATTCTTTAAGAAATTATGTTTCAAAATTATATTGATTAATCCTTCTTGGTATTATGTATGAATGATGAGAATGAAGTTCTCCGTATGAATTTGTGCATCGGTCGAATAATTATAATATAATATTACACCTATATTATTTTACTTATGTATGCCTTCATTGTTCTCCTAAAACTGCCAAGAAGCATTATATATCCGCAATTAATTGTCTAACATTTTGTACCATATGAATTAATCGTTTGCTTAATAAAAAATCCTTTCAAAATTCTTTCTTCAAACTGTAAACTCATTTCGTAATAATTTGTGGATAATTTGTGAACAATAATATGACTAATATTGTTATTTGGATATGTTATAAAATATTATTTGCCAGTAGTTATATAGTATATTTACGTTGTAAATCGCTTTATTAGAATATATGCAAACCTGTCGTAAGTGCCGGTGTCCATTCCTGTTCACCGGTAGCACCCCATAACAATGTCAAAGACTTATTGCCTGTAGAGGATATCGGATTCCCACTTTTATCAGTACTTGATAGCAAAAGATTTAATCTCTGCGGTTTATTCTTTGTGTCTATGAAAAACACAGTTGCGATGCTGTATTATATTAATACACGACTTATGTATTTTATATGAAATACTAACGATCTTGAAACTGATTTGAGTTGGAGACGTCGTTATGTTCCATAGGGGAACCACTTATAGTGGAAGTAGCATCAGATTGTGATTCTGAACACATTTGTGTTGGCACAGCTTGATAATGATGTTGCTGTATAAGAACACCTGTTGGCCCTACGATATTAGTTAAATTTAAACGATTATGTAATTTCTTTTCTTTATTAGTAATTACCTTTAGGAAAAATATGTGTCCATCTTCGTCTGTTACTAGTTAATTTAATTGTAACGTGAGATGGATCAAAAGGATTAATAAGTGCCCTACTAGGCCTAATAGTTGTAGGTTGAGATATTGTATTTGTGGGGCTTCCAGCACTACCAACAACCGGCCTAAATGGCGGCGATATCTCTGAATCGGTTAAATCGCTTTTTACTGATATTCTCGATTCTACGTAACATACAATCGTTAAATACGATTATCTTTCGATATTTTATTAATACTTATAATTTGTACAAGTAATTTCAATACATACCATTGACTTCTCCGTTGGATTCGCTACTAGCTACGTCATCTGTCCTCGAAGGTATCGAGATTGCTGCGCTTCTAGTTGCAGCTGGTGGTGAGTGAGATTCAGGTGGTGGATGATGTATATCAGGATCTGACATTTTTCTTTTCAGAAGTTTTAGTATATGCGCATTATTATGTGTTTCCATGCTGGCAACGCTTGTCTTTTTAGTTCTTGTCGTAACTCGTTGCAAACTACTTATAGAAAATTTTAAACTGGAACCTCTGACGTTAAAGTTTCAGCATTTAACTTAATATTGAATTTACCTTGACGTATGGACCGAAGGTAATTGAAAGACTTGTGCGTCGTATGCATCATAGTCAAACAAAGTATTGTGTAAACATTCCTTTGCGTCTTCTTGTAAAAGCTTACTTTTACATTGTAATTTTCCAGTTTCTGCTGATTGTTTTGACACCCTCTGAGGAAGTTTTATACGAGGTATAAATGTTGAATAAGGAATCTTTTTATTCGTTGAATAAAAACTGAGATTAATCCAGTGCGGCATGCTATAGTCGTCAGGCGCATTAACAGATGTATCTTTATTGTGAAACTAAAATTATATCATAAATATTAATATTTCTAACATTATTACTAAGTGGTTTATAATATTTTCATAAGCATAAATACCTTTAATAAAGGTACTGCGTGTAATGGTTGTTCTCCAACACACACCAAATCACTACCAACACCATTATCAATAATTCTTTGTTTTGTAACATTCGTTAACTCTCTGTCAACCTCAAAAACACCTACGCCAGGTGTAATCACCACCGATAACTGACCAGTTCTATCAAAACTACGATCCAGATAATGTTTTTCAAACACTGTAAGCGAACTAAATTAAGCGAAATACTTTGTAATAAATTAAACTATATATACATGTGTGTGTGTGTGTGTTTAAATATTACCATTTAAAGACATGTTCAGTACTTCTAAAAAATTGCCCTGTGCAGCTGTTGAATTTACTGCTTTTGGTACAGAGACGCCTGACTTTTGATGATATTCTAATACAATTTTTTGATAGTCTGTGAATAGTTTACGTAATTGTACCAACACGTTACTCCAATCTTCAAATCTTTCATTTTGAACTACCACCCTGTAGAAATCTTCATAAAATCTTCCCCTATAATCATGTTGTAAACATTCACGCATATGGTTTGGAAATTCTTCCAGACTGTTAGCATTATAAAATGTTCTTGAGAATAGAACAATTGTTACTTCATGATTACTGCCATTCTTTTTCCACTTTTGAAATAAATCAGCTAAAAACCCATTAACAGCTTTTTCAAAATATAAGTCACCGTGAATGTCAAAATCCCACATTTCTGAACTCATTTGAATAAAAAGGTACACCATACTGGTTGAAGAACGAAACACAACCTAAAAGATAAATTTTTAAGAGACAATTTTGTATATACTTTCTCTTTCTACCATATTCAAATGTAAACCTTAGTATCACTAGTTATAACACCACAAGCGACTCTGTCACCTTGTGACCACATTTCATATACTTGACATCTGATACTGCCTCCACAGAATTCAATCTTCTTGTTCATGTATACGCAAGTATTGACCTAATAAATAAGTTTATATAAAAAATAAGAGAGCAAAATACTTAAGTACAAATTGAAAAATAAACAATATCTATTCTACCAAGCTATTTTTCAGACGCCACATTTCACTACGACCCAGATACTGGTCTTTGAAGGTAAGTTCAATGGAATCCAAAGCTACATCGTCTGGATTAACAACATTCATATATACGTCTGCAAATGTTCTTAATTGAAACATTGTGGCTACATTGTTTTCCACGCTAATTGTCTCCCTTCCTTGTAAATCTTCTTTGAAGGACGTGACTTGAAGAAGTAGACGACTAAACTCAACCTCTGGATGATAAATTTCAACAACATCTCCAGTTTTTATACTAGGGTGATCTTTTGGATTGATTATTAAATCTTCTTCACTAAAGGTTTTTTGATGAACTATCAACTTATACAGCTTCATTTTTAAGCCATTACTTCCTTTGTCATAGATCTAACCATAACATGTCATAGAATAGAATCCTACAATACGATACGTTATATAGAATATCTTTTTTGCACGTATAAATCTAATGTAAAAAATTACATACATTAAGACGAACAAACAACGGCAGTATAAAACATTTCTGCGACATACTTAAAATAAGTATTGTATCCGAAACATAATATTTAGATATATGTTATCCATAATATTTAGATATATATATATATATATATTATCAATGAAACGTTATTAAGATAATGTAAATTAATTATAATAAATATTTCACTATGCTACTATGCTTTACACGAATTCCAAGATCCTTCCCTCTTCCAGCTTTATCCTCTACCGCTATCATATGAAGTTTATTCGCATTGTCTTATTTCATTTATATCTCAAAGAATAATAAACGTTGGCACTATACACAGGGCATTAAGATTTAATATTAAACTCAACGACCATATTTTTAATACGCTTTATTCTTTAGAATCTTGGTAACACGTTTCGTTTCATATAAGAATGTCACTAGCCATTAATATTTCTCATACGATCGATATGGTTTGGTTTATTCATCGGTCGAATATGTACACTTTAGGTTATAGATACGGATGTAAAAGTGAGATGACAAATGAATGACATCATATGTATGGTAAATGAATAAAATTATATATTGTTTCAGAAACAGATTTGTGAGAAAAATAATTAAGTTTTATGAAACAGATAAGAGAGCAAAGAAAGATCGTGGAAAACAAATCTGCTGTACTTTACGGATAGATTAACCGTAGATAGATGAATTTAAATTATATATAGATCAAACAAATTCTTTAACAAATTATCGATATTAAAACATTTCAATGTCGCAAAGACTTATGTAAGTACTGCTTAAGACCTGTGGTGAATTTGTATATCATATTTCAGGTAATATAGTCATTTAAATACCTAGAAAATGAGTCTAATATATTAACATAAAGTAATAATTTAATGAAAATGTGACATAGGTGGTTCAACTGTGACATAAGAATTTAAAAGCTCGAAAAATTATGTAATAATTTTCTTGCGAAAGGAATTTCTAGATTCTAGATTCTAGATTATCATAGATTATCGTATAGTGCCATCATCTAACACAGATTTCATCAATTTTGTCCAATAACATATACTGTATATAAAACAGGTTTAATAAATGAAAATCATATCTAAGTTAAAGTAAGGATTATATCCCATAGAAGATTAGCGGAATCTTATCTTATTTAAATGAAATGTTGTAAGGTATTGAAAGTCAGAGTGAAATCGAAGCGTAGAGAACGTTGCGTCGTCATTACGCAGAGCTGCCATTAAATCGAAAAGTTCCTAAAAATGCGGCGTCTGCTAGAGCGCTAAGAGTGTTTTGTTAACAGGGAAAACGTAATTTAATGTAATCCGCTAAAAGATATAGACTACCGTATCTACGAAATGGGTGTGTTAATCTTACCCTTTGATATTTATGCGATAGCAACCTGTTCCGGTTAAAATGATATCCATTTTATAAATATCAGTCATGTCATTGACGATGCATAACCTATGTGTGATGTTTCTAACGTAAAGTATGTACCTAATTGTCGTCTAAAAATTGAAAATACATTTGATTAAATGATGAGAGATGCGTACCAAGGGCCTGCTATTGTTGCTTATCTGCATAGCAGGAAGCAGCATTATCTTCATTGCTTTCAGCAATCAACGACCTTCCATTCAAACTCTAGTTACAGAGACACACAAGCAGTTACGAAACTTCCAAGTAAATATTACTGTAATAAGAATATTATTTGGTTGTTTGACTGTTATTATAGAGTATTAATAATACAACGACCATATACCGTTAATTTTTCCATATTTTGTAATCTTTGCAGGAAAATTTGAAAGACGTTGAAGAAAAGCGCTTGGTAACGGATTCCAAGTATCTTGCGATGCTTGGCCTCGATGGACAAACAAGCACAACACCTTTTAGTCTTAAATCTCAAAATGTGACTGTCGTCTCTCTTATCAGGCCTGGAAACGAACAACACATTTACGGCTTTGTGAGAAATATCAGTCACTTTTTGCCAAATAACAGTATTGTCGTATATAGCGTCGGATTAAGCGACGATTCTCTGCAAAGTATTAGGACGGCTTGTAACTCTACGAGATGTAATGTGATTCATTTTGATATAAGTCTATTTCCGGCCCATGTTGAAGATGATAGACTACATGTTTATAGACCTCTAGTTATTCAGGTAACCAAATCTTCGTAACTACATATATACATGCAGACATATACGTGTGTGTGTGTGCGCGCGCGCGCGCGTGTGTGTACATAAAGTACGTATATATAGAGTAAGGTAAAGCAAGGTAAGGCAAGAAATTTGCTACTCGGTTTCTTTTCTTATGTTGCAGACAGCTTTAAACACATTAGGAAATATACTGTATATGGATTCTAATATGCGTTTGAATTCTTCAGACATTTCAAAGTATCTTTTACCAAAATCTGGGATTTTAAGTTGGCCTACGAGGCATGCGATTAGCTCTTTAACACACCCAAAGATGTACGAATATTTTCACGTTTCGGCAGAAAGTTTCTTCTTTCTTCCTTTAATAAGAGCATCGCACTTAGTAATTAGAAATGTTCAAGAAATTCGAGAAAAAGTAATGTTGCCATGGGTTCAGTGTGCACTGACAAGAGATTGTATTTGTCCTATCGGTATATACGCTGAGAACAATTTTTTCTACGTATTAGAATGTTGCGTTAGGACACGGTGGTGATTGTAGTACGTAAGTAAGTAAGGAACGTATAATTGCAGGTGCTCAATCAGCGGGTTGCCGATTTAATAAGAAACCACAGTATCGGTATTCCGGTTGTCACGCGTATGACGCTTCTGCACTGAATATCGTACTCGGACTGCACTTTAATTTCGACGATACTTATTACGTACATCAAGGGCGAGAAACATACTTTAATAGGGTAGAACCCGAGGAGATTACGGAAGAGTATGTCACGATCACGCGACAGAATAACGCGACCGAGTCGAACTTACGGAATATCATATCAATGGAACGCTAATTTCTCTGATATCACGATTCATATTAGAACACGAATCAAGCGATGGGTCGATTAAGCACAAGTTAACATAAGGATATATGAATAAGTTAAAGAATAAATAAAGAACTTTAGCGAACAAACTATGTGTGTCCGTAGTCATTGCCTTGAAGAAATAATTCAGTTTGTGCAGTTTGTTTGTAACTATGTGTGAATTATTTTTGAAAGTAAGCGAGCGAACGTTGTAAGATCAAGCAATACGTAAAACTTTTGTTTCTCGTATATTTTTTTCAAATATTCATACTTGATACGATGCTTTAACGAGGAGGAAATGAAATGAAGTATGTATAGGGTATAGTTAAAATCGACCGTACATATTGTAATACATCGCGAAGCATCGAATGTGATCTGTTTTTCTTGTTGGCCGGTTAGCAGAATAGCCGACGTCAGCAAGTTATCGAATGTGAATGTAAAGTGGGTGCATCGCGAGTCGCTTAACCGGAGGGTGTTCCCGATCGAAGGTGTGGCACGCACCTGCATCAAGTTCGCAATCGGACCGCGGTATCAGGCGCGAACGTACTTGTGTACAAATTTCTCGATAAATTTCAAGTTGAATCATAGTGCCGGTAATACGTCGCTAACACAGGGATTCGTTGTTGTTTGTATAAACGAAAAGTGCAACATCGCGTGAAACATGGACGAATATGCGTACACGAGTTGTATCGGGACTGCGAAGGATTAGTCGAAAGTCACCACCGGAAGCCAACGATATGTGACGAGTCGTTAAATTTCGATATACTTTTGTCCGTTACGTAATAATCTTCATCGCGTATTGCCTGACCAGAATTAAGCACGCTTGACGATGTTCGACAACGACGTTGACAGCTGGTATGATTATAAGAGAGGCGATATTAACGAGATGCATAGCGTAAACGACGCTGAGGCCAGAAACGGTGTATGTCTGATCAGTTGTAGCCGTTGGAAAAATTGTCCGTCCAATGATAGTCAGAGAAGAACCGGAACCTCTCGAAGCAATGGAACGATTCGCTGTGGTACGATTCCTACAAGCTCTAGATCCAGTACGGAAGTTCGATTCATTAATCCGGCAATTTACGCGGAGACATTGAACGGCGAGGATGTAGAACACGAGGTTGAAATCGAAGCGAAGGTCGCTTGCAGAAACGATGGAGGTTTCGTGAGAAATTGCGGCGATTCCGCCGGAATCAGCGATATGATGTCCACGCTGTCGATCAACAATGATCTGGCTGCTTCGTTTATGGATCACGCTGGTGACCAAGGTTCAGCCGAAGAAACGTATCGTTGTTACTCCTTAAATTCACCGACTACGTGCGCATCCTTGCGATCCGGTGCCATTGTTCGTTCCAAGTCCGTCACCTCGTGTAAGCATTCCAATCGAATCGAGAGACGTTGTAAAATTGCCGATAGAGCGGACGACAATAGCTACGATCTTTGTTCTACTGGGGATATCCAGTGGAAAATGCAGAGGTATCTCGTGTAGCGTCGTAAGCGTAGTTATCTTGTACGAGATTTTCCATTACTCGTGTCTATACCGTATATTTAGATTTTTAATATAGAGAAACGATTAAATTCAAGACTAAGGAAATACCATTTGTCATCAAGTAGTAGGTACACGTTTAACGGTGGACAGCGAGTCGTGCAAGTTTCTACCTCATCGATATCCGGTGTCGGAATAACGGGCAACAGGCCGAATGAATCGGACGTTGGAAGGAAGATCACTTACAACGAGTGGATGCGTAGAAAGCAAGAAATAGCGCGGCGGGAGAAGCAAGTGAAAGACGAGGCTGAACGGCAGAGGCAGATGGAGGAGGAGAGGCTAGCCCGTGAAAAGGAAGAAAGAGAGTGCCGCGAGAGGGAGAATTTCGTAAAATGGTCCGAGATGAAAAAGAAGGAAGAGGAGAGGAAGAAGGCTGTGGTAGAGAGGGAACTAGAATTGCAGAAGCAATTGAAAGAAGTGGAGGATAAAGTGGCTGTAGCGAAGACTTTGTATCTTCGTCAATGGGCTCGTAAAAAGAAGGAGGCGGAGAGAGGTAAGGAAAGCATAGTCTGCTTCGTCTCGTTGACGATTTGTGCATTTACGATGTTTGTGCAGCATGCCAGAAGGAAGAGGAAATGAAGCGAAAAAAGCACGAAGAAGAAAGGAAGAAGAGATTGGAAGAGAGCAGGAAAGCCTACGAAAATTGGCGAAAGATGGCGAAGAACAAACCGAAACCTGCCACGCAAGGGCTTCTGCGTCAGTTGCTTAATTTCTTCTTATACGCGTAAAGAAATGTTTACAAACGGTAGAGACGTAGTAATACGACATTTTTACCTACTGTCAGCTCATCAAAAAGCCAAGCCAGCGTACGTGAATCCTACGCCATGGCAGCGAATCGTCGACGATACCGAGGACGTCGAGCAGGATGCATCGAACGTCGGCAGAAAAACGCAAGGTCAGCCGAGGATGAGCAGCAAGAGAAGCGCTGTATCTCGTCGGTGATTAAATCGTCGTTCGATCGGAACTCGTTGGAATTCGGGCAAGCTACGTGGTTTGAAGTTTGATAAACGATCGCATAGTTTCATTCTTACGACTCGAAGCGAGATAGAATTAGAAAGAAGCGATGGGCGAAAGAATATCATCGAATATTAATTAATTTTGTATCGCAGATTGTCGCGTGGTAGTAGAGTAGTTGTTTCGTCATCGTATAGACATATCGTATAGCGGATATCCCGATAGATAACTTCGTTTCCTAGCAGATGATATTCTTCCATGCAATCATACCTTCTCTTCGCTTTTTTACAACCTACGACGTTCGTCCCCTATGATCAATGTGAATATCGGCGTGTATCTCAAGTCGATGGCCAACAGCGTTCATCGACCAATATTTAGATATTAATGCGTTAAGACAACGAAGGAGAGGATTCTCCTCCCTCCTTGCCTCGATATAATTGAAAGTTCGTAGATAGTAAGGAAGAAAAAGAAAAAAAGAGAGAAGACGGCGAAAAGAAGGAGGAGAACTTGCGCGAAGGTAATCGAAAGAAACGTATAGGGAAAGGACTGAATATACTTGTTATTTGTATTATTAATACTAAATAATACCGTACTCTATATTACATGACGTAGATTCGTTACATTCGTTAATGGTAACTTTTACACGGGGTCAGCAGACGCGTGCTTCTTCCTATTCGTTCGTTACGGCAGGCGTATTTTGAGAGAAAGAATTTCAGAGACCGGTGAAAAACGACAATTCGAATACACAGAGAAAAGAGGAGGTCGATGTACGTATGCCAGATGTCGTGCAGCCAAGTATTTAAAGGTGTAAGCGAACGATTACACAGTACTGGCGTCGGCATCGTCGTCATCGTCGTCCGATCGAGATCTACTTGACGAAACTTTCCTCTTCTTCTCGAAGTCTCTCTATGTCCGATTTGTTCATGAAATAGTAGGAGGGTTGCCGTGATTTCTGGAAATTCAAGGCAACAATCATTTCCATCGAATGGCGGATCGTTCGTTAGAACGAAGGTGGAACGAGAGATCTCTTACTAAATCTTTGACTATGCGTTTTGCACCCGCTTTTATAAGAATGTTGCTTAATTCTTCGACAGATGGTAAACCCATTGCATAATGCAAGGCGGTCCTTTCCAACTAGAAATAGGACGTTAAACGGTTTGGCATTTTTATTCGAAGAATAAGATTAGCCCTGTCTTACCGAAATTAATCGAAATTAATTCTTACATTGTCACCTATACGTAAAGTTTCTGGATACGTTCTGGCAATGTAGCGAACCGTTTCTTCGTTTTCACGAAGCACAGCGACGTGAAGAGCGCATCTGCCCATCGAATTCTTTCCCATTGCCAATAACTTTCCCCCTCCGTTGTTCTTACTTAGCAATTCCTTCACTCTCGCTACGTTGCCTGTTCTGATCTCGTGGTGTACCTCTTCGCGTTGTGCCTGTAACAATGTCTCCGCGTGAGTGCGCGTTGTTCTCGATTATCACACCCTTGGAGAAAACGCTATACGTAAGATTATTCGTTTCGTTTTACCACGTAATTTGGAATGGATTGTAAAAATTGTACGGTTGCGTCTCTTCTTCGTTCTGCAGCGATGTCTACGATGTTTATTCCTTCGTCTTCCACGTCTAAAATATGGTCGTAGCCTTCTAATAGTAGTTCTACTAATTTTTCAGTTTCACCTGAACAAACGTTACAACGAGCTTGGTAAAAGTGTTGCGCGAATCGATTCTTATTCGAAATTTGCCCGCAATCGCAAGCACCGTATTACCTCTCGCTGTCAAATAAGCTACGTATCGATCGATCTCGTCCATATTTTCTCTAATATTTGCCAATTCAGCCACGTCTCGAGCTGTTCTATACAATTCGTCTCTGAAACCGACGTTAACTTGGCTTTCTTGAAGCAAATGGAACAAGCCATCCTTTGGGTAAGATCGAATCGCAGCGAAGTGAATAACGCTCTGGCCGTGTTCATCCTGAAGAAACACGAATTTTCATAAAAAATCGTTTTGTTAATTGATTGCTTGTCAAATCCTATAGTCTAATAACGATCGATAAGCACCCTGTTTGCATTGCTAAAAGCTGATTCCGGCACGTCGGAATCTGGACTTTGTGGATAACCAGCATCCTCATCTGCATTTTCATTTTCGATATTCTCTATGTTCTCTTCGGGACGATCAGGAATGATCAATACGTTCGACTCCTGAAATATCATACGGCTATTTGTATTTAGCGTATGAAGATTTAGTGTATAATATCGGTACGCGCGTGTATCTAGAGTTATTTACCTGTTGTTGCGCGCTGCTTTTCCTCTTATTGGCAAAATTATATAAGTACGTAGCCAGATACGTAACTGGATCGTTTGGACGGGTATTGGCCACTTCTGTCAAACCTCTGATCAATGGATCGCCGAGTGCTGTAGGAATATTAACTTGGAGATTACGTTATATTTCTATCGGACCATGGAAATTTTCGCGTATTCGTTCGTCCAACGTCAACTTACACGATGCTAAGTAGCGACCCTCTTCTTCTCGAAATATCGGTATATCAACCTGCTGGTCGTCTGAAAAGCGAATAATACTTTTATTTACACCAACTAAAAGATACGAAAGGCAAGAAAGATAAAAAGGCATATTATTGCGCTTATTTCTTCGCTTTCTATTATAAAGTGTAATAAATTATTATTCGGATGGAATCTCTGGGTTTTCTTTTACATCGATTTAATTTACATCGATCGAGGCGCGATACGTTCGTAACGCTTTACTCTTTTTTTCTTATTTATCTTATCTATCTTGCTGGAAAATAAGAAAGAAGCAAATTTTCCACGAAAGAAGGGTGCATTGTGAACATCGAGTGCACTGCCGGTGGTTGCACTTTGTAAAACGCGTTGCGCACAAACATCACAAACAAATCCAGCGCGATACAACCGCCTTGGCATGCGGAAGCAGGTTCACACACGAGTAAGAATTTTACGACAGGAGTCACATTGACAGAAGCGACAGAAGCGACAGAAGCGACAGAAGCGACAGGAGCGACAGGAGCGACAGGAGCGAAAGAGGATTTTCGTTTATGTATAATCATTCGCATAGAGTGGCCATTCGTAAAAACATACGGTTCGTCGGTTCAAGTTGGAAAGACACGTGCTACGCCATTTCTGTCTCGTGTGAACATCGAACAGCTCGTGCATGACACATAAATCATCTTGCGATATTTTTCAATTTATATAGAATCTCCGTGTAACCAATTTCAGCCCGTTCTTAGGTACGTATACACACACCACGTGTAGGTACACAAGCATGGTGTCGCGTGCGACAACATGTCAAAGCGTCTTAACGATTGTCCGTGTAGCAACGACGTTCATTTTACTAACCTAACGAACAAAATCCAGCGTCCCTCCGAGCAGCTAATCTTTCGTTCTCGTTCAATTAATTCGGTGCACGAGAAATAGAATAACGTTCGCACACGTCTTTCCAACGTTCCAACCCGTCTCTTTTCTTTTCCTTTCTTTCACTTTCGACGTTAGTTTCCTTATGGGCGGTCAATCGACGTATTGGCTCGATATACGGAATTATCACAGAAGGGAAAAGGGAAAAGAGAAAAGAGAAAAGAGAAAAGAGAAAAAAGGAAAAAGGAAAAAGGAAAAAGGAAAAAGGAAAAAGAGAGAAAAGAAAGAGGAACGAAATTTAGAGTATAAGAGCGTCGAATAACATGGACGACGAGAGACAGAGTCTTTCGTTGATCGCGTTAGCGTCCCCACTCGACGACGATTAATTCTGGAAACGTTTAGTACTGTTCCGTTTGCGGAAAATTCCCGCGATCAAAGTAGCGATCTTCAAGGAATTATTTATCGATAGTTCCTTCTCCAACGCCAGAATGTTCAGAACAGCTCTGGAGAAATCTTGAAGGGTCTGCAGTTCGGTAATGCTCAACGATTGCTGATTACCGATTCGAACCATATCCCGCTTCGCCGTCTCCTGTATACTTAATCCACGAACTACACACAGATGCTTCAAATGATCAAATTCCTTGGACAATTCCGGGAACCTGATTATCGCGTTAAGCCTAAGAGTATTGCCAACGGCGTAGGGTCGTGCGCCGAGGAAGCCCAGCTTCTTGTCTCTCTTGAATTTCATTCTTTCATCGAGTATCGTCATCACCTTGGCCAGTCTTACGTAGCTACGGCCGATCAGGCCCGGCCTGTTATCGCTGGTGCGACAAACAACCCTCAGGTGGTCCTGAACGTTCACCCAAGCGGCTAGGTCACCGGCAGAGGCCACGTAAACTCCTCGGCCGTAAGGCCAGTGCTTCCCATGAAGACGTTTGTCATCGTGAAGTTCAAAATCCGTAATGGGCAATAGCAAACCGGCTGCTGCCAATTGGGCCCTGATCGGACTCGGCTGATCTAGAATTTCGCTAAGGGTGAAGTAAGTGCCGGCCTCGTCCTCGCTGCTACCCTCCGCCATCATTGCTGAGATCTCTTGGCTCATCAATTCACCGGTGATCTCTCGTTCCACCTGTTCCAACTGGTTCACCGTAAGCGTCAAGGGAAGCGTGTGATTTTCGAGATTCCGGCAGCACTCTATCACAACAGCTTGAACGTATTTGGCCGGAGGATCGAGATCGTACGCCTCGATCGTCGACACTGTCACTTCGTCCAGCGTATCAGCATTTTCTTCGCTGTCATCGTCCTCGTTGTAGAAGAATCTCGGCGGAGGGTGGTCGGGAAGATCACCGCTGGCAGTCACGCAATGTATGTCCCTGATCAAAGGGTCGAAAAAGTCTGCGAACACGATGTAACTTTCATAGTCCGGTGCTACCACTGACAAAGACTCGTCCTCGTCCACGTTGCTGACCACCGAATAAGCGCTGCTCGCCTTGCTGTTGCAAGCCGAGTTACCGTATTTCTTTAAAGCGGGCCAGATCACATCAAAGAGATTGTGGTCCATGCGTGTCACACGGTGCTTGATACGATCGAATACGGGCCGTTTCAGGCAACGGCCGATCAGTGTGCCGCAGTTGCCGGCAGATTTTGGCGTCGTACCGTGTCTCACGCCGATCAGCAGACGGAAACATCTCTCCAAGGTAGCTAGGGTCTCTGGTTCGGTTATGTCTCGACGCGCGGAATACGTGTCGCCTCCGGGAACTGTTTTCCTCGAGCGTGCACACATCAGCGCGAGGACGTCCGACGGTGGTGGAAGAAGCGGAAGAAGCGAGAACGTGAACAGCCGCGGATAGATTAATCGGGAAATTTGATCATCAGTCAAGAATAATTATTTATTTTTTGGATCGTTTCGGTTGTCGAACGTTTCGGAAAATTCTACCAGCTTCCGCGTCCGATTATCCGATTTTAACCGGTTCTTCTGATCAAACAGTTTTCTCATTAATTTCTCTAACATCTAACATCTTTGTTGCCAAACTAATAGACTAGTAGACCGCTCTGTGCTTGCGACTACTGTATAAGAAAGATTATCTGAATTGCGGCGACGATCTTAAATACGTGACGATGGGAAAAGTAACGCGTGCGAGAAAACAAGGTGACGACGACGATCGATGACTACGAGTCGGTCCATGTTCGGCAACTAAAATAGTTTAGATGGTATTTGGTATGTTTCAAGGGTAGACACGTAAATCGCTGTAAACGATCGTAGCACGGAGTACGGTCCGTTAGTGAAGGACGGTGCTGGTAAGTGCGTTGTTTGAATAAAATACCTTTGTCCACCAACATCTCGTCGGCGAGCTTCTCGTTAGCTCCGAAATCGCGGAGAAGCGATTTATGGGAAAATTCCGATTGGTTCTGTTTGTAATAGTCCGCCTTTTGACCCAACTGTGCACCAACCATAAAATTAGAAACACGTACATCGACGCAGCTTTTTACCAATTTATCTAATTCCACACTCGCGTCCAATATTAATTTCGTTTCCTTTGATCGATCCTATGAAGGACGCTGGCTTATCGATACAACGTACTCACATTGTCTTGAACCAAAGGATTGGCACCCAAATGAAGAAGAAGGTTGTAGTAATGGCCGTTATCCGCGAGGGTGGCTGCATAGTGCAAAGGAGTTCGGCCATCGAGATCGACCGCGTGCGCGGTTTCTGGAAACCTGCCTGCCAGATATCTAAAGGGAACACAAATTGTTCATTTCATTAATTGTCCTTTTAATTCGGCATTACAGCCAAATCACTCGTTAAGAGCGCAAGATTTCTATACTAATTTACCTGATAACGGTGGTGTTTCCAAATACGACAGCAACGTGAAGAGGCGTTGCACCGCGCGGCGATGATCCGTCTCTCGCAACAGCGAATTTACGCCGATCTAAGGCGCTCTGCAGATCTCTCAGGTTTCCTTCTTGCGCTGCCATGTGTACAGCATGAATTTTCCCCTGAAACGAACGATCGTTAAAAATCAGCAATTCAGCGCATCTCTTCCGAGAGCTACGAATTAGTTGTTGGAAACGTCTGGTTACCTAATTGATCTCGACAAGTTAACACTCGCACGTATGCGTGACTTTGACCGTTTGACGACTATTTCATACGAGTAACTATAACAGCGCGCAAGTTGCACAGCACTGAGATTGGAGCAACATTGAGAAAACGCAGAGGCGCGTTGAAATAATAGAGGAAAATAAATTCAACGAGTAAATTCAGTTTCGCTAGCGCCGCTTAAGGAAAAAGTCGCTGTTCACGGTCCGAGTTTCAAATTTTCAACGTGTCACACGCGTCGCGTGACGCTTGGTGGAACCAGAAAGAATCCGAAACTCTTAATATCGATCGTTCGTTCTGCAAGCATCGAGTATCATCTGCTACAATAGCATAGATTTCAAGCACAAACCGTTAAAACGAACGAAACAACGAGAATGCCGACTTGTGTGATATCACTTGTGTGATAGGTATACGTATGGTATACGAAAGGTGAGAATCGATCGATCGATACGACTCGATTGTTTTACGTAAAATAACAAAAGGACAACGTACTTGTATCTTTTCAACGTTCTGGCTTATCGCTATATTTTTTCAACGACCCGCCAACATCCGTTTTATTTTCAAATTTTGCTTTTGCGCCTTTTGCGCCTTTTGCGCCTTTTGCGCCACTTGTGCCACTTGCGCCATTGTTGCAACTATCGTCGTGAAAAGTTCTAAATTAAACAGACTCGCTGCCACAACGACGCGTTACCGATTAACGAGTCGACAGGCAAACCAATCAAGACCAATTGGTCACAATTTACGTTTTCGACGGAAACGTGATCTTTTGGCAAACCTGTGTTTGCGTTGAGAGACGCGACGCGAGGCAAATAAACGAGTGCTTTTATACGCAATACCATGTAAGAAGGGACACGATCGATGAATGCCTGCAGTTCAGGATTGCCCGAATGTCGGCCGACCAGTCTTCTGCCTTCGCCGTTTAACACTAACGCGGCCAATTGCTCCATATTGCCGGTCTCCAGCAGCTTCTCGATTTCCGGGTCCGCCGTCATGCTGCCCTCGTTTACTTCTGCTTCCGGAAGCTCCTCGTGTTCGCCGACGATTACCTGCTAATCATTTCCAGGTGCAAAACCATGCGCACCAACGACTCGTGCCGATCGATACGCGACAATATTAATCGTACCTCGCAATCTAGATACGGTAAATCGATCGTTCTCTATTTCGTACGCCTCGCTCCTACGCTTTGCTCGTTCGCTTTGCTCGTTCGCTGTTTGCGCGAAACGCGATCGATTATCGAATAAGTCGTTTCTTTGTCTATTCACAGGTGTCTTTAGCGTTGGCTCATTTTCGTAATTGGATGCTAGGGTAGGACGAATAGAAGAGTATCCGTTCTCGGCGGGTTTTTCACTGATTAACTGCGAACGAGATACCCGATTTAGATATAGACACGATTAGCCGAGAATTACGTTTCAAGGATAGTTTTCGACGAATTGAATGTTCGATATTTAGGCATTCGTAAATGGAAATAGTGTTAACGAGTATATTTGTTGTTTCAGATTCGTGAGAAATGGAAAAGTAACTATAAGTAAAAAAGGGAAAGAAAAGAAAAGAAAAGAAAAGAAAAGAAAAGAAAAGAAAAGAAAGAGAATCAAGAGGACTTTCGTACTGAGAATTTGTAGTTGTTATTAATTGTTGCTTCTATAAAATTGTGACTTTATTCTCGCATATTTGCCATATCGTCGTACTTTAATACGATCGCGAGGAACGCAACGAAACGATGAAACATGAAAATTATTGAAAAGAAGATGGCATGCAATGCGGTAGTTGCAGCAGTCTCGTATCTTTAGCATCTCGACTAAAATTAATGAAAAACAAAATATACATTTCCATGCGTTTGTCTGGGTCTGTAGTGCGCAAAAGTCATAAGAGAAGTCCTTGCTTACTTATTTATTTATTGGCATATATTTGTGCGTGACAAAGAGAAAATATACTGTTATAATATCGATCATTCTTCACTTTCGATGTACATGATACCCTAATTACATCCTGTCACTTGCAAGCGCAACCGTAAATCGCTCGTTATACCTGTAAGCTAGCTAACTATACACGAAAGAACAATCGAAACCTATCGTAGGATCTACCAACGTCTTCTGCCTTTCGACCGTATATTTATATTTCTCTATCTCTATCGATACTAAGATCGCGTTATGACATTACTTATTTTATACCTCTTTGTATCTCTCACTCAACGATACAGGTCTCATCACAAACCGTAAGTTTATACTTTTGTGCTAGGCAATTCCTGAAAATTCGATTCGTTTAAGAGTTAGGATGACTGTACCTGGTCTTCGTCGTTCCCTGGATCATCAACACCAGAATCGCCTGTACTCGGCTCGTTTCTTTCTTCTTCCTCCGCTTTGTTCTCCTCCTCCCGCTCGGTGGTCTCTTCCGCTTTCGGGTCTCCCTCCGTGTCTGCAGGCTCTTCTTCTTCTTCTTCTTCTTCTTCTTCTTCTTCTTTTTCTTCTTCTTCTTTTTCTTCTTCTTTCTCCTCCTCCTTCCCTTCCTCTTTCTCTCTCTCCTTCTCTTCTCCTTCTTTCGTTTCTTCTTCTTCTTTCGTTTCTTCCTCGCCTTCCATTCCCTCTGGCTTCAGCTCTTCCGCAGCTTCGTTTCCCGCATTGGAATCTTCCTCGGTTTCTGCGACCGCTGTACCCGTTACCACGTCATCGTCCGAGGACCTCTCCTCAGTGTCTTCGACATTTACTCCCTCGTGTTCTTCCTTATTTTCTCTGGTTTCTGGTTCTTTGGATTCTTCTGCATGTTCCGTGCTCTCTACCTCCCCTTCCTCTGTATTTCCCGTATTTCCCGTATTTCCCGTATTTCCCGTATTTTCAGCAGGTTCTGCGCTTTCTCTATTACCCGCACCTTCTGCATCTTCTGCATCTTCTGCATCTTCTGCATCTTCTGCATCTTCTGCATCTTCTGCATCTTCTGCATCTTTAATGTTCTCTGTATCCTCTACACCTTCATGGTTTTCCGTATTTTCTGTGTCTTCTGAGATTCCCTGCTGCTCCTCCTTCTCCTGATCTTCCTCCACATTTTTTATCTGTTTTATAAAATGATTCATTTATCTGATTCTTCGAGTTTCCGCTAATAAAAAGAACCGTAGAATCCAGATTTTTACTTAAAAGAAGTACGACGCCGCCGCTTTGAAAGAATTGTCTCGATTCTAAAGTGTTTTAGAACTTTTAAGTCTATTATAATCAGACCGCAGACATTTACGCAAACTCGTATTTCGTGAATGCGATTAAACAAATGGAAGGTGAAGCAAATGGAAGCTAGGCAGAAACTTGTTTCAGCTATTAGATACCTGTATTAGAACAAGTACGATACTTTGGATATATCGCGTGTTTCTGCGTGTTACGTGCATTCCGTGCATTTTGGCACCCTTAAATTTCCCACAGATGCATAAAAATTCGCAGTCTAATTATAATAGAGATATCTTGTAATAAGTAAGTAATTATCGATTACTTGTTCCATAGATCTGCTCAAGCTTTTCGTTGTCGATTCCGCGCTACCAAACGCGCTATCGATATCCGCACTGCTGACTTTTTTCATTCCTTTGGATATAGCTTGCTCCGCTTCTAGAATCCTCCAGTCCCAGTGTTTGGGATACGAAGAACCAGCAACTCGAGGTGCCTCCGGTATCACAGTTAACAGCGATTGGTCAATGTCCGATGGCCGATTTTTGTAAAACGCCGGTGCCTTTTGTTTCTGATTAAGAAATTTCAAGAGTCAATTTAACTTTGTTTCATCTCGAAGGAATAGCGAAGGAAATGTAATTCTCGTCCGTTTCTTTAATCTCTGAGTTTCATTTTTTCTACACCAGAAAACGTTTTTCTAGAACGATCGTTTCTCGATGAATAATTTCAAAGTTGAAAGGGCGAGGCACTCACGTGATCTAATTTGCTCTGATCGGCTCCATATTCCGTTATCAAATTATATAACGTTCCGTCATCTTTCGCTGCAGCCGCATAATGTAACGGCGTCTTTCCATCGTTATCTTGCGCCTCCACAACGAAAGGGTATTTTCCAAGAATTTCCCTCGCGATATCCGCGTGACCCAAACCAGCAGCCTGCCGATTGCCAAACTCTCCAATAACGAAGAGAAAGGGTACAATTACAAGAGTAAGAGTACAATTAATTAAAAGAGTACCTTGTGCAAGGCATTCAAGCCGTTGCCATCTTTGGCGCAAAGAACGATGGCCGATGAGGCCTCGACCGTGTTCCTCAGCCCCTCTAAATCGTTATTTACCGCAGCTGCGTGAATATCTTTCGCCGTACTCTGTAAAACAATTTTTTTACAATTATTTACCTGAATGCTTGTGTTTACATTACGTTACGTTACATCGTATATCGCGTACGTTGCAATCTTATTATGCACGTTAAAGAGTTTTAACGTTAATACGAACCATTATGAATGGTACAGCTTCCAAAAATCTTTTCACTCGCAGATTGTTGCTGGTTTCCATACGTAATTTGTTCCCATGGCCTTCCCATAGAACCCGTTGTAGTTTCCCTATATCTCGATTGTGGATCCATATTCTTATATTGGAAGGTTTGAAGTCCAGAACTAGAGAAAGACATTTCTGTGTCAGTTACGGTCAGTTATTGTTTGACAAGTTCAATGGAAAAGTGGCCTAAGTGTATCAATTCCGTTTAACGCTTTATCCACGTCGTGGTTCGGTATGTCTCACAAGTTTGAAACATTCGTTAAAACAATCGTACGTATTAAATATTATACGCGTATGCCTGTCATCTCGATCGAAACGTAGAATTTTGTCAAATACGAAACGGAGACGCGACCTTCTCTTTCTGAGATATAGTATGCATATAGATATAATATGCTTCATTAAGGATTTACAAGCGACAAGATTTGTAACTATACATCGCGTGTCGAGGAAATGTGATAAATGTTTCAGATACTCGGGGGAATCCTCTTACCAGAGCAGATATCGATTTTCTGCCAACAACGTTTTCCTACTTTTTTTCCTATAAAAACTTGAGAGAAAAATTCGCCCATTAAATTTCTCTTCGCGTTATTTTGAAAATATAGCGAGTTAACAGTTTTTGATATAATTTGGACGAGTGCCTACGGCGTTGCGATTAAACATGCATTGTTACGACGCACGTTCGGTATTATCAACGAATCGTCGATTTTTACATAACTTTAACAAGACAGCACGCTTTCGACGAAGAATTACGTCGCACATTCGATAATCGTGTTTGTCTGTCTCTTTCGTGGTAAACACTTGATTAGCTGACGCAATAAATTGATAATCGTGATCTTTTTTGGTGAAATCGGCGATTCTTCCTGTAAGCCAGAATATACGTATATAATAAGACGAAATATAGCGAAGATTACTACATACATGCCAATTGGCTTCCTCGTTCTTGTCATTAAAAAAACACGACCCAAGCGGGAAGAACCACGAACGTATCGTTCAATATATAATAAAAAGAAAATAATAAGAAAATAATAAGAGCGATCGAAAAAAGTCTATCTCTTAAGTTTGAAATTAGAATAATATATGCCTGCAGTGTCTCCTCCCTTCGAGAATACCGTTTTACTTCGACGTAGATATTGCATGCTGCAACGGATGGATAAATTTTTGAAAAGCCAACCGAGTGCACGGACCCTGTCACTCACTCGCACGTTTGCATCTACCTATACATATATCGTACGTATCCTTTGCTTTCTTGGTAAATAGATCGATCGACGTTGACAGAGATGCCATTGTACGTACATTGTACGCATTGCACGCTAACGCTAACGATAAGTTATCGCGTGAAATAGGTAAGATAGTAGGCAAGCAGTAGGCAAGTACGCAGGCAAGTACGCAGGCAAGTACGCAGGCAAGTACGCAGGCAAGTACGCAGGCAAGTACGTCGGTTCCAATGGTTCAGCGATGGTCATATTCGTGATTCGGAGCGACACGACCTCGTTCGCTGGAATTTTCTTTCTCAACCGATTCCAATTGGAATCGATAAAGTTTGTTGCGCGCGAGTTTCCTTCTGAAAGACGAAACGGATGCTAGAATTCTTCGATGAACAATCGAACAGAATTCTTCGTTTAAACTTAATTCCGAAGAAAATTCGAAAGATCGAACCGGCTGAATCAGTTGGAATGGAAGCTGACAGAAATTAATGCGCTCGTCGTCCGTTCAATCTCAAACGTGCCGAGTATTCTCGAGTATTAGTTGATTCTTAAAATCCAGTGTTTCGTTACTTTCGACGCTCGAATGCCGAACGTTCGCGATATTCTCAAGCAACTCCGAGGCATTCATAAATTTATTCCAATAAAATTGAACGTAATCGTTACAGTAGCACGCATCGCAATCGTCATTGATTTACCGCGCGTATTCACCTTCGACTTTGTTCAACTAGATATTATTCACATTCTCTTCCAACAGTTTAGTATGCAGCTTCGCATACATGCGGCTAATGGAAGAACGTTATACGAGTATTTCAGGAAACAGACTCGTTCGTCGATTCCTGCCGAAAGAAATATGTAATTTTCAAACATCGTCTTACTATACCTACAACCTTGATCTTACTCGTAAAAATTGGTCGGAATATACTATAGTCGACCTTTTCTTGCCATTGCCCAGCAATCTCGTCGTCGAATCGAGAAGGGCTATAACAAGCTATCTTTACATCGTTATTACGTCGATAGGATTTTGCGCCAGTCGTAGTTTTTGAGGATCCTTGAATAATTCGTTGGTCAATCGACCAGAGCGGTTTTCCTTGCCGTCCAAACTCAAGTTCTATCGATCGTTCCGGGTCGTTATCGAGAAGATTCCATAGACTATAGCGTACAAGCGATGCACCAAGCGACGCACCAAGCGACGCAAGGTTGCTCCTCCTCTATTTCCCCAGTTGCTTTCAATCGATTTGAACGGGCCATTAATCGTAACCGTTTGACGAAATCGAGTTATTCCAATTAATAGAAACTATTTATTTATTATACACATATATATCCGGCTTTCTTCTTCAGGACTTGAGAACGAAGGTTTCGAGTCTTGATGTCTATTTGTACCCTTTCCGTGTAATATATTTTGCCAATTAAATGGCTGCAGGCTTCTGCACGTACCGATAGAAACACGATTGAAACCCAAAGAATCGGAAATATATGGTCTAATCATCGTGAAAGATTTACAATCTAAAACAACTATAGGTAATTGCAAATCACTCACGTTCCTTGCCAGAGTTGGTCTTCCGATGAGACATGTTCTCCGTTCCCGGTAGCTCGATCTCCGAACTATGTTCCAAATAGTACGAAGCGGGATTACCCTTTTTGTCGATAATGCTCGCGTCACAGTCGTTTTCTATGAGAACATCCCAAATTGCCTCGGGATCCTTGCAAGCAGCACAGTAATGCAACGCGGTTCTTCCTTCCTAAGAGTAAGAAATACAACGTTTTAATCGCAATCTGAATCGTCTACAAAGCGTATCAAAGTTTCAAAGAAATCTTCAACGCATTTACCGTAAATTTATAATATTCTTAAGTCCGAGTATATCGAGTGTCGTATCGTTCGATAGAAACTTCTCACGACGACAACGAAGAACAAGACGAATTTATTGCTATTTCGCAAATTGAAAGAATTACCAGCGATTCCTATGAACATGTCAATTTCCCTCTCCGAGAGTGTACTCGTTACGCCTGTCTCGCTAATAATCCCTACGATTGATTATCACGAGAACGTCCATCAGATTTATCGAACGGTTCTCATAAAGGTTCGCCGTTCTCAGAATAACTCGAGCAAGCAATAGGTTTCGACAATAAAAAGCGCGATGGCCGTTAGAGGATGAATATTTCAGGCGCTTAAACAGCGAATACACGTTTCAACGGCGAATATAAAGGTCGAATGGAGATTAAGGGCAGGAAAGTTTGAGAAGCTGACATTTGCCATGTTCTAGGCGCTGCGTGCGCCTGGACACCGAGTCCATGATGACTGCGGGGAAGAACAGGTGGTTTACGCTTTGCTATTAGCCGCGTCACGCGATGCGAAAAAGACGAGCGTCGAATTTACTACATTTATACTTGTGTGTGTGTGTGTGTGTGTGTGTGTATATATATATATATACACACACACACACACGCACACACGCACACGCACACTCTTACTAAATTTTTAAAAATTATTAAAATAACGCAAGCTCTAAGTTTACTAAAAAACGTTTAAAAAGAGCGCAAATACGGTATAGCAGTTTGCAAATAAAGCAAATACTGTGGTGTAGTATATTTGAATCTATCGCAGTTCCCCGGGGCGAAATATCTATATAGAATTCGCGTGGTAGTTTACGCGTTAAAAAACTGTAATTCTAAGTAAGCAATTTGAATTTGATTTTGAGAACCTGAGCGGAAGTTCAGCCTCGAAAATTCTATTCTTTACGACGAACGGCTGTACGATGTGACAAAGACACTTAAAAATGTTGAAAATGTTCCAGGAAAGTGAAAGTAAAAGTACGCTCGGTTTGGACATCGTCGACCTAGTTCGATCCAACTTTAGATCGAAGTTTTACGTGAACTTCAGATTGTCACTATACTACTCAGTAGCGGACTATTACAAGTTGGATTGCGGGCACAGATGTTCCGTACGATCGAGATAGAGATAGGAAACGGAGATAGAACGTTGCTCTGAATCCACTTTGAATCGACGGAAAACAAGAAGAAAAAAAGAAAGATATATAGAAAGAACGATACTTGAAAACTTGATACAAGGTACCTAAGAATTCTAAAAAAAAAAAAAAAGAGAAAAAGATAACAAAGAAGAAGATAGTTGAGAATAAAAAGATCGTATGATAAAGATTACTTTATCTTTCTGCTGAACAGCGATGGGAAAATTCTGCGCAAGCCACTCGACGATATCTCGACGATCGTGGTATACCGCCTTGTGAAGCAAAGGAGTACCAGCTGGATCTTTCGCAATTGTCAGCTTTTTCTTAGGTTCTTCCGATACGAGCTTTTGCGTTTCCGCCAGAGAGCCACGCGAAACCGCGTCGTGCACGCAAGAGATTTTTGTCTGAAAGATATACAAAGACGAAGAGATAATACGTGCTCGTGCAAAAGTTTAACGTACGGATATTTATCATCTTTCCTTTGTGTAAAGCTCGTTACGAATAAATACTAATAACGTACCAAATAATTTGGGAGTCCTCTTAGGAAGACTCTGGTTCTGACGTCTGGAGAATATTCCCCCAACAGACGTGCCCCGCGTCCTTCTAGAACGACATGTTCCAGTTTCTCGAGTTCTCCTCGTAGCAGCCAAGATTTCAACGTCGTCGGGTTCATCTACACCACGAGAGTTGAACGCGATCGATTATGATTTTAGCGATATCATTAAGTTACGGAGAAAAGCGTTGGAATATTTTGCGCGGAAAGTTGTAAGTTAATTCGCGCTAATACGCCGCCACGAATAAATCCTTGAAACGCTCGCTATTGATTCTCCATCAAGCTTATTCAATCGAAACGGTCTGCATCCACTGTCCAAGCTGTGTATCGAATCGCAGATCGTTCGACGCGGTACGATTCGCCTATAAAATTGTTTCACGACGTTG